>JAJMCV010000036.1:0-30052 GCA_030573195.1 Nothofagozyma chilensis
TACCAGTTTAGTTGCTACCACGGATGCTTCAGGTAACCCAGTTACTTCAACTGAAACTGGTGTTGTTATTGAATACCCAACCACTGATTCCGCTGGTAGTGCTTCATTATTCAGCACCTTCAGTGAGTTCCCAGTTGGTACTACTTACACTACTACGAGTTTAGTTGCTACCACTGATGCCTCTGGTAACCCAATCACTTCGACTGAATCTGGTGTTGTTATTGAATATCCTACGACTGATTCTGCTGGAAGTGCTTCATTATTCAGCACCTTCAGTGAATTCCCAACTTTACTTGACGCAACTAGTTATGTTACTACAAGCTCATTTACTACAACTGATGCTTCTGGAAATTCGATTTTGACGACTGAAACTGGTGTTGTTATTGAATATCCTACTACTGACTCTGCTGGTAGTGTTTCTTTATTCAGTACCTTCAGCGAAATCGTGGCTGGTACCACTTACACTACTACCAGTTTGGTTGCTACCACTGATGCCTCTGGTAACCCAGTTACTTCGACTGAATCTGGTGTGGTTATTGAGTACCCAACCACGGACTCTGCTGGTGTCACATCCACCTTCAGTACTTTCAGTGAGTTCCCTGCAAGTCTTATTTCATACACAACTACTATTGCTTTTACTACTACTGACGCATCCGGTAATCCAGTCACAACTGTTGAGACTGGTGTTGTTATTGAGTACCCAACCACTGATTCAGCTGGTAGTACTTCATTATTCAGTACTTTTAGTGAAATTATCGCTGGTACTACTTACACTACTACGAGTTTAGTTACTACCATAGATGCATCTGGTAATCCAATTACATCTACTGAATCTGGTGTGGTTATCGAATATCCAACAACCTTGTCTGATGGAGTTATCTCCTCTTTCTCCACTTTCAGCGAGTTCCCAACTTTGCTTGAGGCCACTAGTTATTTAACAACAAGTGTGTTTACTGCGACCGATGCTTCTGGAGTTCCAGTTGTCACAACTGAAACTGGTCTTGTGATTGAATACCCTACCTCCAACTCAGTGGGTAGTATTTCAATGTTCAGTACATTCAGTGAAGTTTTAGCTACTACTTATACTACCACTAGTACCTTTACTACCTCTGATGTTAGTGGTAATTCGGTGATTACCACTGAAACTGGTGTGGTTATGGAGTATCCAACTGTTGATGGAGCTGGTCTTTTCTCAGAATATTTCACATTCATGATTTTGGATGGCTTCTCTGAGTTTACGACCACTAGTACTTTTGCAACTACTGATGCTTCTGGCGTTTCAGTTATCACCACTGAGACCGGTGTTGTTATCCAGACTCCAGTTACTTTATCTGATGGTTCAGTCTCTACTCTGACTACTTTCAGCGAAATCTTTGGTTCTTCATCCATCACCGCTGCACCTTCGAGTAGTGAGTCTATTTACACTATCGCTACATCGACTGCATTTAGCACAGCTGTCGAATCGGGTACAACCAATTCTTATGAGATTGTTTACATTACTACTGTCATTGAGGATTGTGCTATCTATTCATCTATGTTGGCTGCCTCGGCAACAGAATAGGCTCATCCGTGATTTTTTTTATCCTATAATTTGTATAATGACTTTTCTGGTATAAGTTAGGTCTTACTGAATAGTATTTTTTTAAAATGTCTGTAGAACTGGTAGTAGGTATCAGTGCATGCCTCGCAAAGTAGATTACAGATATTACTTATGTTTATTTAGTTATCGCGATGTGATCAAGACAAATATGATTGATCCATAGACTCAAAATATAACGCAGGAGTAGTAAGATGGCGATAACAAACATACGTTTTCCAGCGAAGAAGTCACTTGGGTTATACATTTTCTTAGTGGTTATTTTACTCACGTGATGGCTGCACCGAGATTAGAACTGTTATCAGTTTAGGAATCCATCTACGTTAACTACTCCAATTGTCGGCTGAAAGAGTTGAATATGTCTACATCTGTTCAGTTAGTGACACACTTAGACTCAGAGACAGGGACTGGAGTCTCTGCACAAGTATATTCGGTTCGCTCGAGATACACATTCACACAGGAAGTTCCAATTGCGGACGAGTCCAGTAATTTGATGTATAACAATGAAAATCCCGAGCATTTTCCAGATGGAGGATGGGAAGCTACTTTGGTTTTAATAGGATCTTTTTTCGGTTTAATTGCTGTTTTCGGAGTACTTAATATCATGGGTGCTATTCAATCGTACGTCTCTACGCACCAGTTGGCAGATGTAGGTTCCGAAGTAACATCGTGGGTATTCTCAGCCTTTCTTGGAATACTGTGTCTTGGAACGGTGTTTGCTGGGGAGATTTTTGACAGATTTGGATCCAGAATACCGTTGATTGTCGGTACTATTTTCTTCACTCTCGGATTGTTCTTAACTGCACAATGTGTACAAGTGTATCAATTTGTGTTATGTTTTGGGCTCTTAACAGGAATAGGCACATCTTTATGTATGGCGCCTTTGATTGGTGTGCTATCCCATTGGTATCTAAAAAGAAGGGCTACCGCCTGTAGCATTGCAACTAGCGGGGGTCTAGTCGGATCCTCCTTGTTTGCAATCATGTTGCAAAGACTCTATTCCAGTGTCGGTTATGCATGGGCCATCAGGGCATTGGCCTTTATTTGTCTTGGATGTCTAATAGTATCAATAGTCTTAGTTAAAGAAAGAATGGACGCGCAATCCGAAGCTGTGGCTGCTCCTGTTCTGGACCATAAAAATGATACTATCATGGGGTCCATTAAGGATATTCTTGTTTCAGCCATCGATTTATCAGTTATCAAGGATAGAAGATTTATTTTCGTGACATTGGGAGTCTTTTTTATAGAAATAACTTCTATGTGCACTTTGACATATCTCAGCTCGTACGCCTTGGCCCACGGAGCAAAGGAAAGAGATTCTTATTTACTTATAACCATTGTAAATGTGTGTGGGATACCTTCTCGATTTCTTTCAGGGGTGTTGGCAGATAAGTATGGCAGAATCAATGTAATGTTGGGAGCGAGCATCACAGTGACCATATGTGTTTTTGCAGTTTGGCTTCCTGCTGGAGGAAACATCAAGATCTTGTATGCATTTGGAATATTATTTGGTGTTACAACATCTGCAATTATGTCCCTAACTCCTGCTTGTATTGGGCAAATAACAAAGGTGGAACGATTTGGAAAAGTATATGGCACTCTTTACTTTTTTATGACCTTTTTATATATCTTGGGAATGTATATATCTTCCGTGGTGATTGGAAACGGATCTTTGGAAAGATACAGATACTTTGTTGTCTACGAAGGGATGACGGCAGTGTTGGGGGTAGGGTTTTGGGTATTGGCCCGATATTCATGTGTAGGTTGGAAGATTTGTAAGTTTTGACTGATTCCAGTAAACTTTAAATTGTGGTACATTTGATTGTCGGATATAACCGTATGATTACATTAGGCCCATAGGAAGGACACTTGGCTCATTTCAGTATGAGAAGAGTGGAATTGGGGGATATGATAAGAGATCCCATTTCCAGGCCATAGCAATAATTATTTCCTATTGTATGATTTGGATCTATGACATATGTCATATGAACTGCATTGTTCATCGACTTGGTGCGGAACGCCGCAGGTCTTTTCCGGTTGCAATCTTCTAATAGATAAGGAGAGCAAATGCCATCGAACCATTCTTATTCGATCTCAAGATACAAGATGTCGTTTCAATGCTCTGGTTATATGCGCAACTTTCTCAAAGAGCTCCCCAAATGCGAACATCATGTCCATTTAGAAGGAACTTTGGGTCCTGAATTGTTATTCCCTTTGGCCCACAAAAATGCCGTAGTCTTGCCTGACTGGTATCCAAAAACAGCAGAAGAATTGGAGCAACGTTATGTAAAGTTTAATGGCCTACAAGACTTTTTGAATTATTATTATATTGGCATGAGTGTATTGGTTACGGTAGAAGATTTCTATGAGCTTGCTATGACTTACTTCCGGAGAGCTAAACTGGAAGGTATATGGCATGCAGAAGTATTCTTTGATCCCCAAGGTCACACAGAACGAGGAATTAGTATGGATGTCGTAGTGGAAGGTTTCCAAAAGGCTTGTAGTCAGGCAGAATCAGAACTAGGCTTAACTACGAAGCTTATAATGTGTCTTCTAAGACATCTACCACCCGACGACTGCCTAAGAACCATTGAGGATGCTTCCAAATACTACGAGGCTGGGATCATCCACGGTTTGGGTTTGGATTCTGCTGAGGCCCCCTTTCCTCCCAGCTTATTCATTGACTGCTATAAGAGTATAAGAGAACGATTTCCTGAAGTTCTTTTAACCGCACATGCAGGTGAAGATGGTGGACCTGAATTTGTCTCTGACACTTTAGATATTTTGAAAGCTACTAGAATTGATCATGGAACTAATTCGAAAAGAGACCCGACACTATTGAAAAGGCTAGCAAAACAGCAAACATTATTGACCTTGTGCCCAATCTCCAATTGGAGGGGAGGCTTCGTAAACGAAATAACAGACTTACCTATGGTGGAGTTTCTTGAATACAACATTCCATTCTCTATAAATAGCGATGATCCAGGTTATCTAAGTGCCTATATATTAGATAATTACGTTAAAGTATATGAAGCATTTGGGTTTGATCTAAGTACTTGGGGCAGAATTGCCAAGAATGGTATTCAAGGTTCGCGGTGTGATGATGATAGAAAGAGCGAAATGGAGGATGCGGTGGATATTGTTATCAAGAAGTACATGTCTACAATAGAATAAGAGACATTACCTTCATCTTAGTATAAGTTGAGAAACTGAATAGAAAATGGTCCACTAACACATTTCCTAATATTGCGCAATTACTTCTAGATAGCTAAGTGGAAGTGGTCGTTAGCTGAATATTGTAATCTTCAACAGAATGGCTTCCTCTATGAGAGGAATCGATTTACTATCAGCTATTCTTCATATTTGTGGAAACATTTCCCTCTCAGCTTGCGTGATCAACATCATCTATCTTAATATATACACTGACAAGGAATGAAAAAAGACAAGATAGAGAGTGATATAGCTTTGTTTATCTAATACCTTTGTTTATGATAACTTTCCTTCTTCAATTATTCAGATTTGAAACCAATATTGTAGGCGTCTCATTGTCAGACAATTCTGCTAGGTGCCTTATTGTCTCCCACAAAGATCACGATATCGGAATGAAGAAGGGACAATCTTTCCTCTTATCATTTATATAGTGGTGATATCCGTTTGCCTATCTATAGTGATGCAGAAACTTTTAAGCTTTTAAGTTTACTTACTCTTTATGATTGCTAAACTGAACGAAAGCAACCTTGACCTCCATCAGTACAAAAAGCGACACGAAAATGAGGAGTTAGTAGCAAAACCTTATTTGATACCCCAGTTTGCCCACCGGAGGAAGCGCACAGCGGTTGTTCGTTATCGCATATACGAGAATCTTCTGTCAGATCCAAGATGATTAGCTTTTCCGAAAAACAGAGAGCATCGTTGATTACCTTGTTGCAAATATTATAGCACATAAGATAGTGATACACTATAAATAGTCCATCAATGTCGGGCTAGAAATGATTGAACTTCAATTTTGTTTCATCATCTAAGCTAAACATGGATTCAAAGTCACAGAATTCACCAGAAGTTCATCTGACTAGCTCTGAAACTGGTGAGACTAAGGTGATTTCAATTGAAGATGTTCTTCTTAACTACGATAAACCATGGTGGTTAATCCCTAATATTGTATTGTTAAATGTCGCCATTATGTTCATCACCATTACTTCTAGTAATAGTGGGTACGACAGTTCTGTTCTTAACGGTTTCCAGGCATTAGATTCTTGGATGGAACATATGGGACATCCTAAAGGTGCCATATTGGGGGCTGTAATCGCCGGCTATACATTTGGTTCTATGGCAGGTTCTATGGTAGCATCATGGATTAGTGATAATTGGGGAAGGACCAGGGGTGTGCTCATTGGTGAAGGAATCACAGTACTAGGGGCAATTTTACAAGGTGTTTCTACAAATTATGCTTTTTTCTTAATAACTAGAATCATCTTGGGCTTTGGTTCATCAGTTGCTGCCATTGCAGCCACATTGTTAATCGCAGAGATTGCATACCCTCCTCATAGATCTACTCTCACTTGCAGTTATGGTGTCTTTTGGTACTTTGGAGCTCTTATTGCTTCTGGGATTACGTATGGGACGCAGTAAGTAAATTATTCCACTTGGAAACTACCTTTATACTAATAATGTTAGGAATATGAGCGGAGATCATGCTTGGAAGGTGCCTTCTTTTTTGCAAGGTGCTTTACCCTTGATCCAATGTATCGCATTTTTAATAATGCCCGAAAGTCCCAGATTCCTTATTCTGAAAGGAAGAATGGAAGAAGCAAGGAGTTTTTTCAAGAAATATCATGCAGCGGGGAGAGATTCTCCTGAAGCGAACACCTTGGTGGAGTTTGAGATGATGCAAGTTGAGACAGCTATTGAGTTGGAAAAAATTCAAGATAATTCCAGGTATACAGACTTTTTTAGTACAAAGGGCAATCGGAAGAGACTATTTCTTACTGTATATCTTTCAGTCATGGGCTGTTTGAGTGGAAACAGTCTTGTCAGTTATTATCTTAATATTGTATTGGACTCCATTGGCATAACTACAGCTGATGAACAGTTGAAAATCAATATGGGACTAATGGGTTATAATTTGGTTGTTTCTATTGCTGCAGCTATCGCATGCTATAAGTTGAAAAGAAGACACCAATTCTTAACCTCATCTATCCTTATGCTTTTTACTTTCATATCATGGACAGCAATTTCAGCGGTGAACCAGAAGACCAATTTTGAAAATAAATCCCTAGCCAAGGGAGTATTAGCTATGATATTTTTATACTATCTAGGATATGATTTAGGTCTTAACGGATTGGCCTATTTATATGAAACGGAAATAATGAATTTTGCATTAAGAGCAAAGGGAATGAATATAAACAGCTTTTGTTTTCAAATATTTGCCATCTACACAGGTTTTGTGGATCCAGTGGCAATGGACTCTATTAAATGGAAATATTATATCTTTTATTGTTGCTTGATTGCGATTGAAGTTCCAGTTGTGTTCTTTATTTTCCCTGAAACTTCTGGTTATACTTTAGAAGAAATCGGTACTATCTTTGGAGATGATGCAACAGAGGGAGAGAATCTTGTTGCAATTAAGACCACCCAAAGGATAGAGGGAATGATTTATAATCAACAGTGATAATTTTCATATCATTAATATATCTTATGAACCAAGTGCATTTAGTCAAGCACGTTTTAAACTGTATTAAGCATCCCTTCCGAAGGGAACCTTTGCAGTGTGATTCATGAAGAGAACAGAAGGCACTTTCCAATAAAGGTATACTTACAAGTCAAATTCTATGATACTCTGTATTTATATCTATATGCTATTTACCAAGCAAACCTAGCGAGAAGCGAGTTTGGATGGGTTCTGACATAATATTTTCTCAACTCATCATATGTGATCACTACCAACCCAAAACCAATAGCTATGAAATAATATTCTACTGGAACTTGTGCAGTACCAAGACTGGTCTGAATAGCTGGAATATAATTTATAATGAAGGTAACCCCCAAAGCAATTGGAATAACCATAAAGATGTACTTGTTCTTAAATGGAGATTGTTGAAATATACTCAAGTATCTTGTTCTAACCGACAACAAATTGAAAAATTGCATGATGACCAAGTTGACAAAATAAATCGATGATGACATGTAACTAGCCTCTGTGTAACCAGGGAGGTCAGAAAATGAACCGTAAGATAATGTCAATTGAGAAAACTTTATACCATGTCTCTGGAAGTTAACAAAGGCCATTAACATCGAAGTGAAGGCATAATAAGTACCAATAGTGAAGTATGCATGCAACAATAACTTGAAATCAACCAATCTCTCTTTAGACAACACTCTTGGTTTCTTCTTCAACAAATTCTTTTCGCTTGGTTCGTAAGCCAAAGTCATAGCTCCCATACAATCAGTCAAACAGCAAATAACAATCATGTTGAATGAAGATAAGGCTTGCGGCAAGCCAAAAATAACATTCAATAAGACGGGCCATAATTCAGCGTAAGTACCAGCGGGCAACAAGTAACAAATTGTCTTTTTCAAGTTCTCGAAAACCAATCTTCCCAACTTCAAAGCCTCCATGATTGAAAGGATTGAATCCATCAAAACCAAGTCACTTGCTTCCTTAGCCAAATCACATCCATCAATCATAGAAATACCAATATCTGCCTGTTTCAAGGATGGTGCATCATTGATACCGTCTCCCACCATACCAACAATATGTTTCCTGGCTTGGAATTCATTGACAATTTTCAACTTCTGCTCTGGAGTAGTTCTGGCAAATATAATTTCCTTATAATCACACAAATTATCCCACTGGTTGTCATTCAAATCATTCAAATCAACACCTGAAATCACAATTGATCTTTCAATTTCATTCTTCAAACTGGGGATGGCTTCTTTCTTGGAGACTTCAGTATGATATGACGGATTTAAGTTATGGACAGTATCGATATCACCGTTGTCACGAACAATTCCACACATTCTAGCAATAGCCACCGCAGTTAGTTCAAAATCCCCTGTAATCATCACGGTTCTAATGCCAGCATCTCTCAACCCTTCAACAATCACAGGCACACCATCTCTTGGAGGATCACAGATACCAACTAAACCAACCAAAGTCAAGGCACTAGAACTTAAATCTGTCAACACTTCGATAGACTTCGCACCATCTTCCAAGATATTTTCCATTGCCGAGTTTTTGACAATTAGTTTCGAAGCCAATAAGATAACTCTTCTACCCTCATTTGACCACTCAGTTTGAATCCTTTGTATATTCTTTCTAACGGAATCGGTCATATTCAAGACATTAGAAGTTTCATTATCCATATATTGAGAACATTTCTGAATCAACATATCTGGGGCACCTTTGACTGTCATCAAGTAAGCATTATCATCAGGCATGACACCAATGTCGGAAAAGTTTGAGAGAGAAGATGGTTCAAATAACTTAATCATATACTTATTCTTAGAATTGAATGAAACTTCACCTCTCTTGATCCAAGAATTAGTCAAATGTCTATTAATGGACTTGTGCAGCTCAGCAAATTTGGTAACTGCTTTGTCTGTTGCATTACCACCAACAACTGTTCCACTCAGCTCAACAGATGACTCGGTACATAAACCAGCAACAGTATAAAGGTGATTTAACCCTGCCAGTTCTTGAAACTTTTCAGCTTCCTTTTCACTCTCACCAATTGTGTAATGGGTAACAAACATTTGATTCTTCGTAAGAGTTCCAGTCTTGTCTGAACATAAAACACTTACTGAACCCAAAGTCTCAACAACAGCCAACGATTTGCATAATATTCTATTCTTACGCATAAAATTAGCAGTAATAATGAGACAAGTGGTTAAAGCAATTGGTAATCCTTCCGGAATAAAAGCAATGGCAATGGAAACCAAGTCGACAATCAAAGTTGGGACATTTATCCAATCGGGATAACTGTGACGAAGCCAGGCTGCCCATAAGATCACACTCAAGACAACTAAACCAACAATAATGGCAGTGACAAGCAAGACAAACCTCAACACCTCAGATTGCAAAGGAGTCAAACCTTTCTTTGGCTGAGACGATAATTTAGCAATTTCACCAAAGATTGTTTGATCACCTGTTGCAACAACTATACCCTTACCAACACCATTCACACAAAAAGTACCTTGCATAGCAATACAAGGACTTTCGAGATAATTGGAGCTTATGGGGTCAGATGCTGAAGAAGCAGGACATGGTTTAGATTCACCAGTTAATACAGATCTATCAAAAGCCAAATCTTTTGAGTTCTCGGTAATTCTGATATCGGCAGGAACCTTTGTACCAGTTGTAATATAAACAATATCACCTGGAACTAAATCTTTGGCAGGAATTGTGACATTTTGGCCATTTCTCAACGCTGTAGTTTCCAAAGGGATCATATTATGGATGGAATCCATAACTCTGGAACTAGAGAAATCTTGCCAAAAGTTGAAGACAGCTTGTGAGGCAAAGACAGCAAAAAGCACCATTCCCAAAATCAAATTGGCAATAGCAGGAGGCTCACCCAATGGTTTCCAGGAAAGAGTCACCAATATCCCACCGACAAACAATAAGCCACCGAAACCACCAAAAAAGTACATGAATACCTTCTTCAATAATCCCGAAGGAGGTTTAGATTGCACATTGGCACCATATCTCT
Source organism: Nothofagozyma chilensis (assembly GCA_030573195.1). Lineage (NCBI taxonomy): Eukaryota > Fungi > Ascomycota > Pichiomycetes > Serinales > Cephaloascaceae > Nothofagozyma > Nothofagozyma chilensis. The sequence goes on from JAJMCV010000036.1 coordinate 10,306, forward strand.
TCGTATGTTCATTAACAACATTTGTGGATAAACCTTTGGTGATATCAGTTGACAATTTCGCAAGAATTACATTGATCGATTCGGTATTCCAAGAAACATCAGCGAAATTCTTGGTTGTTCTGTTACCAACACGAAGCTCTTTGGGGTCCTCTTCACCGTCTATTTGATGCGAGATAGTCCTGAAGGTGGTGGGCAAGATCAACTCAGGATCAACTCTCTCGACTGAGAAACTGGCTTTTCTGGAATGAATCGAGAGTCTCTTGACATGACGCGATTGTCTCGAAGGGCCCTCACCAGCTTCCAAATCTTCTGAAAACGCGATTTTCCCATCATCACGACTACTATCGTCTGAATACACCTCCTCCTCTTCGGAAGGTTTTTTAGAATAGTCGGAAAGAGGCATATGCTATTGTATCTATGTTTTGGGTATATCGAACACAATAAAGAAGTTCTACATTTCTACAACAATGAAGGAATTTGTTTATTATATACTATCTGGATTCTTCCATATTGAGAAATATGATTTCAATGTCTACAACAGCCAAAAATCCCTCACAACAGGCACTGGAGCCATGTGGCCTACCTTCCCCAGTCAATCTTGTTTCATAACAGTCAGTGGATACGAATCTCTTAAGTTATGCGGTTACTGAGGGATTTGTTCAACCAGTCATATCACAAGTTGCAACCCATTACATCACTGTTTTGCTGCACACGACTGTCAAAAAAGCCTCAACCTAATTTGTTTGGTGGTGGTGGTGGTGAGAGAATTTATATGCAGCTCAATTTCGTCGTGTATTGACCTCTATTGACGATCTAAGTGGTGTTAGAGCCGTGTTGTGGATATGCGAGGCTTCGTCATTGCCGCAGAGCGGGATTTTCAGCCAATGATGGAGTTGGACAATTAAGCTTCTCCACAAAGTGTGATGGCTGAGTACCAGCTGGCGATGACATCTTCAAAACATTATGGATATCCTGGGATTGAATCTTTAGTTATTACACGAAAAGACTGTAAATTGGACTAATTGTGCCATGTACATAACGAGATGGAACAGAAACCGTAATTGACCACATCAAGCTTATTTGATTCCAATTAGGAAACTCTATCAAACCTTGTAGAAGAAGTACAGGAAATCCCGCAATGTTCGTGGAATATCCAACCCATCCTGAGCCCCTTTCATTGTTCTTGACCGCTCTAAAGCATAACTTAGCTCAATTCCCAGATTCAGCTGATCTTAGATCGCTACAATGACCACAGATCAGCTCCATAAAATACATGTTGAGAACCAAAACTTCGATTGTATTATTCATACACAATATATAATAGTCATAGAAGCAGGAAACCGCTATAATGAGTATCTGAAACCCCTATTCTCCTTGTCAGTCATATCCTTGAATCCATCTATGGCCGCTTGTCGAGCAATCTCTTCAGTATAACCTCCACATTCCTTGTTCCTCTGAGAATTTTCATATTGCAATCCAAATCTGAGTGCGATCCCAAGGAGAATTATCGACCCATAACACACAATCATTCCGATCATACCAGATCTATACTTTGGTGCTTGGTTGGCATAAAAGATATTGGCTCCGATGATGTTACCAGAAGCATAGAAGGCAAACCATATACCATTAGTGATGGTTCTTTTAGAATGTCCCGCAACATTCGCTGATAATAATACCCACGATAAGATAATCGGAGCACCAATAATACCTTGCAACCAAGTGCAACCAACAAGCTGCCATTTATGCTCCAAACTAGTAACTTGAATTCCAATCAATCCCCCTAATCCGGGAATGCATGTCAAGATAAGAAGCAAGACTCTCAAGTTCTTGTAGGTAATAGCTATGATACCAGTACCGAAAACGACCCCCAATTCAATAGCTCCAGCTGGAAATTGAATGATGGTGGCATTAATACCGCTGAATCCAAACCCTTTAAGTAAAGCAGAAGTGAAGTTGGAAACCCCACCATTCACAACACCGGTGCAGAGACCAATGAGGGCATAGATATAGGTCTTGTAGTCGGTGAACACTTCCACAGCTTGGTATTTCTTGAAGGAAATGTTCTTGATACCCATGTTGTTTCTAGATATTCTTTCAATAATGATGGCCTTTTCACGTTCATTCAAGAATCTAGCATTAATAGGAGAGTCGGGACACAAGAAAAAGAAAAACACACTCCATACAAGGTTAAGAATTCCGATGACCAAGAAAATCAACTTCCAGGCATTGAGAGAGGATGCTTTTGCATGTCCCAAACCATATCCTAACAAAGCTCCAACCATAGTGGAAACTCCGTTGAATGAAAGGAAAGTGCACATTCTGAAGGGCTGTTCATCCTTAGTGTAAAACATAGAACAAATAGCCATACATGATGGGGAGATAGAAGCCTCAAACATCCCCAAAATAAATCTCAATACTAATATTCCACCATAGTTCTTTGCACCAATATGGCCGATCAAAATAGTGGACCACGTGAAGATCAAAAAGGCGGTATACTTACCAACGGGGAGTTTTTGGATCAAGTAATTTCCCGGAAGTGCCCAAAAAAGATAACCAAAGTTGAAAATGGCTGCGACCCATGAATATCTCTGTCCCACCAAATCCAAATCAGCTATAAAAGTGTAAGCCGCGGCATAGTTCAAGGCCAGCTTGTCTAAAAACTGCAACATGTAGGTAATACAGAGAAGCGGCACCAAATGGTAGTCGATCTTCAATCTCAACTTCTTATGAGCATCTTCGATTTCCTCGTGAGTCATCAATTTGGCTTCCTCGAAATAGTTGAGCCCAACAACCTTTTGCATGTTATCGGAAATTTCTAAGTTCTGCTCTTTATCAGAGTTGTAGTCCACAACAGATTCTTTGACGCCCATTGTCTTCTCCATGTCTAAAGATTCACTGGAGACCATTTTGCAAGATAGTTAGTTTTTAATTGACTAACAAAGTATTTCAAGCATCCTGCGTCTTATATATAATTCTAGGTGAGAAGATCAATATGTGCTCGTACATATGCATATCAAAATCGAGATATCAGATGAGATACAAAGATGACCCTAATCTGATCATTGTCTATTCCTCCAACATGATTACGATAACTACCAATTGGTTGTAATCGCGGGCTATCTGGCTACGGGGGATACTGCATTAGAGATAGGACTACGAGTTGCGCTGGGGCAGAATGAATTGGGTTAGCCGCAAGTTTTCCGTGGCCCAAAAATTCCAAAGGATCTCTTATCTGATCTGTAGATGTGACCCGATATGTTTGACATGCTGCTAATCCGTTCCTTGTTAAGATAACCTTGATATTGTCAGCATTCTTTTGGAACTGGAGAAATTTCCTCTTTGGACCAAGCGCGGTGCAGGCTGCCGCAGCTAATTAGATCACTACGAACGAATTTGGAAATAGATAAGATCTTCATCCCACTAGCTCGAAGATAAGCCTTTATCGTACATGTACCTCCCGGATAGGGTTCTAGCAGTCATTTTTGTTGGATGAGATCATCTGAGACCGGTCTGAAGCCTTGTTTTTGACTTGGTTATACTCGCTTCCTTCTCATTATTACACTCTAGTATTTACAATTTGTATTCATTAGCTTCTCTACGCTGTTACCTGCTCCAATGCCTCCCGATCCAATAGAATATCACATCCCACCCCCACATAATTTTCATTCCCCCATGCCTTCTCGTAGAAATCAAGAATGCTTATGTAGAACTTTCCATGGACCAACTCTCCAAGGGCAAAACATTTCTCCTTGAACATCTCACGATGCTCGGGAAATATAGCACAAGATCCAGCCACGATCAATGACCAACTGCTTATCCCATTGGTGAAATGTCCCGTGGGAATCAGCATGAGGTTCTCATAAACTATCCGAACACAATCTTGTACTACAGAATCCTCGCTTGGAATATCAGGCAGTAAGATCTTGCGCAATAAGAGTTTTGCCAGTGCAGCCTTGTTCTCGCTAATCAAGATACTGTATTTCAAACTTTCGTACGACTTATTGCTCACAATTCCATCTAGATACTCGGGAATTCTCACAGATTGATAATTCACAGCATTTTTGTATAAATCCTCCGCGATTTCTCTCCATTCGGGACTTAAAGGGAGAGGAAAGCGAGAAATCCACGATGATTTAGCTATTAGCTCAAAACAAGTGACACCTGGTCCCATAATAGCACTATTCATCCAACTGACAGGAGTCTCGAATAACTCAGTCGTCAAGAGTTTATTGTACTTGTCGAAAACTGTAAATGGATCTGGCAATTGCTGGAAAGTATCCAAATCACATGTCAAGATTGAAATCGAATAGTTGTAAATAAGACTTTCTGAAATTTTACGTTCCATTGGTGTGATTGCTGTTTGTAAAGATTTAAGTACACGTTTTCTCCTGGTACTTTCGAATATTCTCAAGGCAATGGATATATGTTGAGCACCTTTGGAACAACTTTCACCAAAATGTCTCTCTCTGGTACATAAACACACCAAAACCATCAAAAACCAGTCTTCTGTACCGTCAAGTCTTCCCAGTAGCGATTCCCTCTTAATCATTCTAATGACATTGGAATACTTCCTTTGGGAGATCTCGTTATACTCAGGATTATGCCAGGCAAGATAAGTGGCCGCCGTGCAATAGAACATCTCCCGCAATATTTCACTCTTTTCGCCCTGAGGAATAAACACTGCTTGGAGTGTTAGATTTGGATGTGTCAATTGAGGTGATACAGCCAGTGCATAATCATTGACAAATGTGTGATACAATAATGCCGAATCGGGTGAAAGTGTTGTTCCAGGAATCCATGTGCTGAAAGGTGATAATATGTTAAAGGATGAAGGGCTAAACGAGACCAAACTGTCGTTAAGTGGATTGGAAGATACTTCTTGGATCTCCTGATCTGTGGAAGTTGAGCTAATCGAGAGTCTTTCAGGCGAACTATGGAAGAGTTGGGAATTGTCTTCAATGTTCAATTTCTTGTCAATAACTTTTCCTGGCGATTCTGAAGCGAAATTGAAAATATAGGTCACATTGTTATCATCCGATTTGAGATAATATTTAGAACTCAGCCGTGCTACTCGGTTTTGGGGCCATTGACAATTTAAATAATTCTTCTTACACCCATTGCAATGGGGAAAACTTTCATCACATTTCTTCTTCCTTCGACGACCTGTAATATTAGTATTTGTGGAATGAAAGAACAAGGATCAATCGACATACAGGTCAAGCAGCCGGTTTTGGACCGTCTTCTTGGGACTTTTTCAGGCTCTCCTCTCGGTGCCCTCTTACGTTTCAAGGAGTCAAGATCGTTGCAATAAACAAATTTTATCTCATTCATTATGGCTATTGAAATCAATTATCACAACTTCTCCGTGTCCAATTGTCTTACTGTAGTCCTTGTACGGAGTGCTTATCTGTGATACCCGATAAAGAGGTGCATATAGTGATTACTAAGGGAGAAGAACACCATTCAGAAGATAGAGCTGACCAGATATAATCAGACTCAAATTAATTGGAAACTTGTATATAAATTCAAATCCATAATCGATTTATTCAATCTTCGAACCTGCTGTCGAAGGAAATTCGACCCATTTCGACCCGAATTCGCCCACCAACAAACGAAAAAAGACAAGGGGCAGTTAACTGTCCTCCATATTGATGTTTTGACTCAACTCGTACGAGTGACGTTTATTGTATAGCAATGGAAATCTCCGCTACGGGATACTCTCTCCGTGGATAAAAACGAAATGTCGAGTTAGCGCCGGCGACTTCCTAAAAGGTCAACTATGTTGTGCTGCTTGCAATGCACATCGCAGTACGAGGATGCACTTTGTTACTTTATATATATACCGTAATCTACAATCCCAACTTGGACTAATATTCAAAAGGACAAGAAATCATGAATAAGGAATTTGTGAACGACATCAGCGATCCTGTGACCTATCAACAAGTATGGGCACCAAAGGTCCAATCTTACAAGGCAGACTTGGCCAAGAGCGTCATGAAGCAGTATTTGGCACCTAAGAAGATGGTTCCAAAATCCATGGATATTCCCGTTGATGTGACAAAGATCCCTCCCAAGGTGTTGTCGAAAGAGGTGATCAGAATCACAGAAAGTTCCGCAACGGAGCTAGTCAAGCAAATTGCCGAAGGCAAGCTTTCAGCTACAGAGACCCTCGCCGCTTTTCTTGAGAGGGCCACAATCAGCCACCAACTTACCAATTGTGCAATGCAATTTCTTGTAGAAGAGGCATTGGAGAGAGCCGCTGAATTGGACAAGTTTTATGCCTCAACGGGAAAAACGGTGGGTCCGTTGCATGGATTGCCTATCTCAATCAAAGAACATATTGGAATGAAGGGAAAGGTGACACATGCAGCCTTTGTCTCCTTCATTGACAATATCCCTGAAAGGGATGCGGTGACAATACAAGTGTTAAGAAAGGCAGGTGCCGTATTTTACATTAGAACAAACGAACCACAATCATTAATGCATCAAGATTCCAACAATAACATCACTGGTAGAACCGGGAATCCTTATAATACTTCGTTGAGTCCAGGAGGCTCATCTTCAGGAGAAGGTGCATTAATAGGAATGAGTGGATCTCCATTGGGGGTTGGTACTGATATTGGTGGGTCGATTAGAGCACCTGCAGCCTATTGTGGGATATGGGGGTTGAGACCAACGACAAGAAGGATATCCACGGCAGGATGCGTTTCAGCTGGTTTTGGACAAGAGACTATAGTGAGTGCAATGGGACCGTTAGCAAGATCTGGAGAAGACATTGATTTATTCATGAGCGCCTATTTGGATCAAGCTCCGTGGGACTTGGATTCAAGTTTGGTTCCATTAGAATGGCGTTCAACTGAAAAACCCCAAGCCAAGAACTTAACTATAGCAATTGTATTTGACGATGGGATTGTGCGCCCTCATCCTCCGATTGAAAGAGGACTAAAGCTAGCAGAAAAAGCCTTGAAAGATGCAGGAGTTAATGTTGTGACTTGGAAACCATACAAGACATCGGAGGCATGGGAATTAGCTATGACAGCCTATACGGCTGATGGAAATTTAAAGCAAAGAAGTGCATTGTCAATCTCAGGAGAACCAGTTGTCCCACTCACTGAATGGGCACTCATTATTGGCAAAGGTGATAAGGGAATCAGTGTCGCAGAAAACCATTGTTTGAACCGCGACCGTGATGTGTTAAGAGCAGACTATCATCGTATCATGAATGAAAAAGGCATTGACTTCATTCTTGGTCCAACCTATGTTGGTGTCGCTCCTCTTCCAGACACAATCAAGTATGGTAATTATTGTTCAATGTGGAATGTGTTGGATATGCCAGGTGTCGTGTTCCCCGTTGGTTTGCATCAAGATCCAAAGATCGATTTGAAATTAGAGAATCATATTCTAAGAAATGAGTATGAGGAATATGAATATCCTTTATATGAACCTCATTTGTTCGAGAATGCTCCAATATGTTTTCAATTGAACGGAAGAAGGTACCAAGATGAGAAATTGGTGAAAGCTGCTCAAGTTGTGGCTGAAATCATTAAGTCAAGTGTCTAATTGCTCATCAAAAGTGTATTTAGTAACATGAACAAGTTTTAATAGGTGTGTAGATTATCAGGAAGAGTAGTAACAATGTCCAGAATCATTATATTGGACTATATGCTTTCTTCGTTAGATTCAGTCGCTCTTAATACTTCTGTAGGCTAAAGTTGGCATTTTGGATCAGGGTACAAACTTCCTACTGATGACATTTAGCGGATAAAGTTACCGATATTTTAAGTTTATGCAAATTTAACCGTCAGTACAGTGGAACCTGAGCAACAATCTGAATAGGGGGGTAATAGGGGAACTATGACTAACGGTGCGGAAATGGTGTGGGCTTCCAAGAATATTGGAGTAGATCTAACTCATTCACATAAGTAAATGGTATTGATACATAGTAGCACCGTAATTCTTCGGCTATGTGATTGGATTCAGAGACGTTATTTTAGATCTAGATGAAATCTGAGGGAATATTATGCAAATCCAATGAAAACTGCAAGGAATGTTCTCCAAATCTTTACAGTAGGTAGCAGTGACTGCAAGCACTAACTCCTTCCTCCTAGCAAACCTGAACCTAAACCTCAAACAATACCAGTGGGAAATATGCAGTATCATTAATTTACTTCCACTTCATTCACATTTGTGTAGATCTCAAGTTGTGCTATAATTATCTTTTAAGCTCTTACATTTTAAATTTTCAAAATTAGCTTATGATAAGAATATCTTGAATCAAAAGAATATGGTTAAATGTAAGCAAGATTTGAATTTGATCAAACAAGGATGCTGGAACTCTAACTTAGAAAATCCCCTCGTGGGTATTGTTACAAGAGGTTCTGGACAGAAACTAAGATGTGCAAGCAAAACAAGGTTCTATATATAGACTGATACAATGAATAATCCCTACACTTACAAATCATGACACGGAAATAGGATCTCACTTTAAAATTGGTATATAATAGACCCATTACATTCTCATTTTCGATTAATAAAATTTTCCAGGAACAAACATAAATTATGAAATTCTTCATTCCTATTACAGCTTTACTTTTAGCCATCGTATATCAAGTTGGCGCAGCCCCAGTCAAGGGATGGGAACCTTCATTACCACCAATAATAGAAGAAGATAGAGTGAAGGCTGTGATTTAGTTCTTCGAGACGCGAATATTTATGCGGTTAATTTTTTTTATTGATTTCTTCTTTTGCTTTTTGATTTAGTAATTGGATTAGTGATTCTATTTTGAGATAATGTAGAAATACTTCAACTATAATTTGTAATATCTTTAAATTTATCTTAATATAGATTTTCCTTAGGAATATTGCAAAATTTCAAAGAGTAACTTCAGTTATACTACATGAACAGATATCTGAATAGTCAAAAGCAATTACAACGAACCAGAACCTCGAGAAATCGCGTACCCAATTTGGATTATATTTGCAGCACCAGGAGCTCAATGGAACATATACATGTGACCAGCCAATTGTGACAATATTGTGGATTACATATGTTAAGTAGTAATGAGTATATATCGAATCCAGAACACGAATATTACATGAGATGAAGATGAAGAGCTTCTCGTCTCAAGAAATGATTTAGGGAGTGTGTTTTGCAACCATATGCCGAGTCATATGCCGGATATTAGAGGAGGTGTAACAGAGGCGAATTCCGCAATTCGTTCTCAATTCGGTTTTATTATTAATAAAAATCACAACATAATAGACTGAAACTATGCAACAAAAACCACGTGTATTGATTGGATAGAAGAAGAGGAGCCAGTCCAGCGAGCGGAATAGTTCCCGAGACGGCGGAACTTCTTGCCCTGCATACTTTACCCGAGCGCTTCATTATTAGCAATCTTCAGAACAACCAAGTATGTTATTAAAATATATGAATATATATAAATGCGAATCTGAGAAAACAAGATTGATCCAATACCAGTACCAATATCACCAGACTCAATGTCAAGGTTGTGACAAGAAGGAATTATTTCGGAAATATCGTAAGTATGTATGACTCGATGTCGCGCAGCAACCACGCATCTATATAAATAGTTACCCAAAGTGTATATCATTTACATCAGTTTTTAATTCAATTAAAGTCTTGAAACGTTTAAGGAAAAGAAATAGCCGAGTCTTCGAACATCGAGGATTATCAGACTCTATAATGTCGGAAACTTCTAAACGACCTATGATTAAAGAAGACAACGAAGAAGCCGATTATTGGGACGTTTTGCCTTCTTTCCAGATGCATCAATCGATTCTACGAAGGAAAATGGATCAAGTGGACGATATGTCTCTAGAAATGCCGGCCCCCACTTATTGTGAGTCGACTGTGAGTTCTCAAGAAGCAATTGAGGAGCACATTCTAGATGCAACCACATGTGAACGTTCGTATAGTGTCGGCTCAGCCATTGACACTGATTACGGGAGCGGCTTGTGTGAAGCCACGGTGATTGATAATATAGACATTTTGCGAAAGATACCTGATTCGAGAATTAAGATCGATATCCAGGTAACGAATAGTAAACCTCGTTTGCATGTGAAAAATGAACCAGTAAATAGTCTCAAGGAGTACATGTCGGGAGACTTGATATATGGTTATATCACCGTCCAAAACACATCCTCGAAACGACTTTGCTTCGAGATGTTCACAGTTAGTTTAGAGGGAACGTCTATCGCATATGATAAAAATGGCAGGCCTATAATAAAGAAATTCTTGAGGATGTTCGACCTTAGTGCTGGTTTTCACTTGGGCAATATCTCATCTGCTTCAGGGTTGGAATTTGGAACAGTAGTTGTAGACAAGTTCGATGATTCAGCAATTGGATTTCTCGATAGCAGAATTTTGAAACCCAATACAACATACAAGAAAGTTTTCACTTTCAAGGCACCGCATGTATTGTTGGACGACACCTGTATTCATGACCAAGCATTGCACAGTTCGTTACCGCCCAGTTTTGGAACCCCAACAACTTTCAGGGGAAAGGAATTTAAGGCTGATATAGATTATTCAGTGGGATTTGGAATGTCTGATCTCAAGGGATATCCGGTTGCTACCAACGACGGGTCTTTCAATTCTCATTCCATATCGTATAGCATCGAGGCAAGAATGATAGACAAGTATAACACCAAGGATATCTATAATGGCAAAGGGGGGTATGATGCATTTGGTATTTCTGGTGAAGATAGCTATAGCCTCAGATTTATTCCATTTGGCTTTCCCCAACCAAATATTGACGACAAAAACCAAAGCGCGATAGAAGTGGAAAATATGTATAAGGAGATAGAGAATGCAATTGCAGAAAGAAAGGCATCGCTTACAATGAATGATGATTCAGATGATGTGAGAATCACTTCTGATAGCGCCAAGTTGGAACAATTGAGAATCTCAGAGAGCGTTTATCTGGATAAATTAAAAGAATTTCATAGACCCTTGATTAGCACAACCAAGACAGTTTTCAAATCCAACAAGCCAATGCTTAGTCTCATGTTCAACAAATCTAAATTCGCCAATAAATCATCTGTTAATGAGTCTATAGGGGAATTGAAAGTTTCCACCATGCGTCCAACTGATGGTCTTCCTTACATTTCACCAAAAGCTTTGCAAAAAATTAACTGCACAAGTTTGTTAAGTGATATTGGATTGAAGAATTTAAATGACCTTCAGAACTCATTAGACTCATCACAGAAAGCTGACTTATCTTTCCTTGAAGTTGACCTTGAATATACATTGAATAAGGAACTCCCAGACATAAAGCATTTGCCAAAGGTAGAGAAGGTGTCGCTGGTATTATGGTGTGTTACATTTGAATCTAGTCATCCAATTCCACTTTTGTTGCACCCTGATTTGTTCATTGAACATAAAAGTAATCCTGGTAGCTTCTCAATTACGAATATTAAAAGCAAACTTCAAAAGTATTTGGAAGAAATTTCGTCCTTCCCGGAAGAAACGTCTTTCCCAAAACGGATGATAGATGACATGATGTCAATAGTGAGCTTGAAGCACAAGCTTCAGGCAGTTCCATTACTTGAAGTAAAAGATATACAGCAGACTAGCTGGAAAACGTCCCGTAATAGTAGTAGCTCATACGGAAAACAGCTTTTACTAACTATAGGAATGAAAGATATTATAGAAACTCTAGTTCCAAGCTTCCAGTCTTGTTTTATTGGCAGGGCATATACTCTTCAACTTACTATTAGCTTTTCAGGCTTGGGAGATGATAATTTAGCTAGCTTATATATTCCATTGAAGATTAGAAATTTCGATTGAATATCTGCTATTAGTAAGGAAGATATATATTGATGCTTTTCAGTTAGATATCTTACTTAGTCCTGTTTTTAGTAAAACATAATTGATTGAAAAAGTGTAGTTGGCTGATGTCCCATAAGTAGTATAATCAACACAGAAGTCATTAAGCTGTATAAGGAATAATATAACTTCATTCTGTATGTTTGCAGCCTTTTGACTCCCAATTCTTGATCTGAGTGGCTGCAAATCCAATTAGGTCAGAGTCCGTGCTGCAGTACCAAAAGAACAGCTGCACCTTGGCCGATAGATAGGTACAACTTTTTCTAATATTTCATGTAATCATTTCCTGATTTAATTTCTATTTGAAGATAGCTTCATGGAAATAAGCCGTTTAACTACGTATTTGTAGGATACTTTTCGGTACTATAAACAATAACGACCTGCGTTGCTTTCCCCAAGGTGATAGAGGAGGAAATGTATCTGTCCGTATTAGTTCCTAGAAGACATCTCTCTGAGTATCTCCTATTTATTTGACTGAATAAACGTCTTGGATAAGATATCAATTTCTGGTCTAATTGAGGAGAGTCGAAATCGAGAGTTATAAGAGAATTGTAGCCATCCCCACTAGAATCACACATCCTTGAACACAACAGAACTCTCTTTTATAACATTTCTACCAGGAACCATTATCTTGTATATAATTTGAATTGATGAGTAGCCAGATAGTGAATCCCACGACACTTCAGGCCCGTTGATGCATACCGATTTGAAGAGACTTGGTCATGTAATATATATAAAGATATGAAATCGGTGTAAACTTGAATGCTTAACTGTTCTCTTAATGACATTAGACAATTCATAAAGTATTAAACTACATACAACTTTCATGTTTGGTGCTTAGAATGCACGGAAGTAGTACCTGTCAGGATTTATCTACAAAACTAATATAATAAATAGCTGTAATAACTGTTTTAACAGGAATCAAGAAAAAGCACGATTTCTCTCACAATTTTGTCTTCTCATGGACAAGTTTGACTGCAGCATTGTTTATGGCGATAGTGTTCCTTTCCTTGACCAAAGTTTGGAATATTACCAAATCACCCTTCTTCCATGCTCTGACAAGCAATGTTTCACCTGGATAAACTATTCCTGTCAATCTTAACTTCGCTTCCCTGAACTGACCATATTTATCATTCAAAACCTTGCAGCTAAGACCAAAAGTACACATACCATGCAAAATAGGTTTGGGGAAGTTTCCACCCTCAGCAAAGATGGGATCAATGTGTAATGGATTTCTATCTCCTGTTAACCTATAAAATGCGGCTTGATCTTCACTTGTAGGAACTTCAATCTCGAAGTCCGGATTGGAAGTTGGTGCAAGAAACGAGTCTTTGGCAAACGAACACCGTTGTCTAAAGACTCTATCCTTATCGGTCGAGCAATTTCTAATAAAGTTTGTGCCTTCATTGTAGAAAACAGGCTCTCCTTTTGTATTTACCGTCTCACAAGCCTCCACAACAACCACATTGGTACCCTTTCGAGTAATTTGAACCGGCTTAAAAGTAGAGGTAAGGACCCCAGTTTCTGGGATTGGGAATTTAGGGATATAGAAGTATTGTTCACCATGTAATAGGAACATGGGATTGAAATTCTGAAGATATTGACGAAACCCCGGGCCATCCCTCTCAGCATTCATTATGGCAAGGGTAGCAAAAGAGGGAACCACTTGAAAGTCTCTAGAATGCTCGTAGGTATATTTCAACTCACTAGCTTTAGCCCCGACTCCAATATTGTACATGAGAATATCACGGGCATTGTAGTGCCACACTTTACCTTTAGAGTTCCTGTGGTCCTCGGCAGCTCTATTGACTTGATCGTCTTCAAATGAAAGTGACATTTTGATTTTGCAGCACTAAGACTCGATTGATTTAATTATATCAAGGATATGTCTAATTAAGTTAAGTTTCCAAACTTCTGGAATTACGGTATTTATCCTACTATTTATGAAAGACCAAAGCCGACATTGTCAAGTTTTTCTCTTCGGAACCTTATTTGCTTGGTACCCCACATATTCGGGAAGGCAGCATATTGACAGAAATTACCTAAATGGCACCTTGAACATTGAATAGATTAAAGTGAGTCAACAAGAACGCTTTTCCAATCCTAATAAGAGTGGCGATGTAATATTTATTGTTATAATCACAACTCTAGGATCTTATTGATCTCTGAGGTATTCTGTCCACACTACCGTTATGACAGCATGCAAGAGATAGCATTAGCACCCCCCAAAGCTGCATTTGCATCAGTCACTTCTCATGGACCGAGGTCATAAGAAACTCCACCAGATGATGTGAAGTTGGAGATATTATTGATGAAGTTGTATTGACTACTCCGAAGCCTTCCATTAACAGTAAAATGCCATCAACAGAATATCCAACCTCTTCATCCAAGACAAGTCTCTTGGAAAAACACCATGATGACGTTGTGGTGATTGCTGCATATAGAACAGCCATCACGAAAGGGGGAAAGGGCGGTTTCAAGGATGTGGATACAGATTGTATTTTGGGGGAATTATTAAAGGAATTTGTAAAGAAGACGAATCTCGATGTCAATTTAGTACAGGATATGACTATTGGCAACGTTTTGAATCTTGGTTCTGGTACTAAACAACATAGAGCTGCAGCATTGTATGCGGGCTTTCCTTATAAAGTGTCGCTTCAAGGTATTAACAGACAATGTGGGTCTGGCCTAGCTGCCATCAATGACATCGCCAATAAAATCATAGTGGGCGAGATTGACTGCGGAATTGCTGGTGGTGTTGAATCCATGTCAAAGAATTACCGATTGCCGTTGCCTGGTCACGAGTTGACTGGACCCATTGGCCAACATTCCGAGGCTAAAAAGTGTTTAATACCAATGGGAATTAATAATGAGACCACTGCTGCTCTATATTCTATTCCAAGAACAGTTCAAGATGAATTCTCAGCCAAGTCATACCAAAAGGCCGAGACAGCCATTAGAAGTCGTCTTTTCAAAGATGAAATCCTTCCCATTGAAGTTCTGATAGCTCAAGAGTCGTTAATTGTAGATAAGGATGAAGGTGTTAGAAAGGGGGTCACCAGCCAATCATTATCCAAAATTAAACCTGCCTTTGTGAAGGATGGTGTTACTACGGCAGGAAACACCTCTCAAATTAGTGATGGCGCTGCCGTTGTTTTATTGATGCGCCGTTCATTTGCTGTGGCGAATGAATATCCCATTTTGGCAAAATATGTTGGTTGTAGTACTGTAGGTGTTGATCCCGAGCTTATGGGGATCGGACCTGCTTATGCCATCCCAAAAATCTTGAATAGGTTGAACTTAGATATTAGTGATATTGAAGTTTTCGAGATCAACGAAGCATTTGCTGCACAATGTCTTTATTGTGCCGAGAAAGTAGGAATTCCGCCAGAAAAATTGAATCCTAGAGGTGGTGCTATTGCTCTAGGACACCCATTGGGATGCACTGGTGCAAGACAAATGGTTACAATATTGAGAGAATTGAAACCTGGTGAACTCGGAGTTACTTCTATGTGTATTGGCTCCGGAATGGGTGCTGCTTCTGTTGTGATCAGAGAATGAGATATAATGAGATGCGAAACTGGATTTTCTCTGAATATATTCATACCTAATCATTTAATTATAACTTGAATCTTCATATAGTTGCAAACTATTAGTAGGCGCTTTTATTTCTATGATGCAAGTTCTTTATGACGAAATGGAAGCTCTATACCCTGATTACCAAAATTGTGGTTATCAACTTAGTAAAATAGACTGTTTTGAGGAAATATGAGTTTTAAATAATCTAGAATATGACATGTTAGCCGTATAAGGTAAACAACTTTTCAGTGCTACTGAAATCTACTGTGGAAGCCGAAGCCGCCCAAAATTTGTTAATGACCTCTCCACCATATGAGAAGGTATAAACAGAAATTTTAAAAGAAAATTGAATCTGTTGCATCTTCCTGAACTTTCTCTAGTGTTAGTTTCGCAATGTTTTCAGGAGTTGCATCGTAGAGATTTTCTACTTTCAAGAAGTGCACTATTTCGCTACTGGAGAGTGTCGACAACATGATCAATGGAGCAAGTGTTCGGAATTGGGGAAATGATCAAATACTAGATTTCCTATCATATCTCTGCCCTTGTCCCATTTAGTCGGATCGATAAACAGGCGAATGTACAAAATTCGTTTATGGTTGTTTATGATACCATACTCCATCTTCAATCGTTTATAAAGTTCCACACCATCATATATACGTTTAAAACGTGCCAGTGGGTTGGGACTGAGTAATATATGGGTAGCAGAATGTAAAGCATTACTGAAACGCCTTGGTCGAAAGCTAGAGCCGATTTCAGGGGAGCTCAAAAACTCCTCCACTCCTGGGATATCTATAATCATGAGAAGTCTCTCCTTTAGACAGATAAAGAAGGCAGGAAATTTATCCTCGATATATAATTTCTCGTCTCATCCCTGGATAATTGTGTGAACTTCAAGGCTTTTCGACTGAATGGTCACGACTCTCTTTGATTGAAAGGTCTTTGAGATTTGGAGTTTCATTCATTTGAAAGGAGTGTATACTATCAAGTGCAACATGATTACATTGTTTGCTGTTCCATTGTTGTTTTTGCTTGCCACTGTTGTCCAAGGTATAATGTGGAAAGATCTAGGAAGACTGATGGCTCATTCTGAAGATGAATTGGAGATCATAGGTTTTTGATAATAATGTCAGCTATCCCTAATTTATTCATGTTGGTCCATCAGCTGGGATCATAAAATATTTAAATTGTCCCAACATCGAGAACGTAGGATAGTTAGTGCGTTTTGAGTTGGACTGTCAGTATCACTATACTGATAAATGTCAGCTAAAAGCCATTTATGCTTTGATAGGATAAGCCTTAGATTTCGGTCCTGAAACCGTAGAGTACTTGCTTCCTAGACAAGAGTATGACTCTATTGAATAAGCAATACTGAGTACAATATGAATAGTGCAAAAAAGGAGGTGCAGACAAGTGACAATCAAGTCATTTATTACTTTTTAGGAGTTCATAAAGCGATAGGCATGAATCCCTAGTCAATTTAATAATTGAAATCTGCAGAGATATTCAATTAGGCATTCATAGCGAAGAACTCACCAAAGAGGTAGGAAACCTAGGCTATGAAAAGTGGCTGGAATCCATTGAATATATATGTTGTGGTAACCCAATCTGCTATACTGAATCAATCGGGAAACATTGTCGGGAGATATACCCCAGTGACTCTGCTTGAAGACTGGGAAGTGAAACGCCACTGGAAGATCATAGGAAAACGCTTTTAAAGGCCTACATTTTAATTTATTAGTATAGTATACGTTTCCTCAATAAGGTTACGTTCATGGAATTGTGTGCAGTTTTCAATTGAGTGTATACGGTTGTTTTAGTTAATAGAAGTGGGAGAGAATAATGCTATCGACCATTTGTACTAATAGAGAAGTTTCCTTATTCAGCTATAATTTCTCTCTTTCTATCTTAACATCAATAACTGCCTCTTAAACAATGCAGTCTAAGAGATCACCAGGATTATTGCAGTGAAACATTTTGCAGCAATCCTTTTGATGGGATAGCTGGCAGAGGAATGATTTACTTACTTCATTTAATGAACCATTGTATTATCATGACACCAAATAGGTTGATATATCTTGTCTCATAACAATGAAGCAGATCCCTGTGATAGCTGTTGAGGTTGACGCTCGTACCAAACGAATCCCTAAAATATTAACTATGAGACTTGGTTAACTATGGCGGAAATTATGGCGAAGAATCAACTTGCTTGAGTCACATTCACGATTAAATTCAAAAGTTGCAATAATTACATAAGAAATTACTTGACTCTGATCAATGCAAACAAGAATGAACCACTTATTTGAATATGAATTCATTATTGTCACGCGACTTAATCGTGCTATATATACACCAAGAACAGAAACTTCTGCAATCCCTTACAGTCAGACCGTTCCACATCAGATGTAAATCAATATAAACTATTCCAATTTTGGGATATTAATTTTCTGAATAGTTTTATACACTAAAGTAACTGCCCTCGTGAGAAGGTTATACAGAGGATTCTGTAGCGACTGGCTCATATGCAAAGCTTAAACCTTAAATGTTGCCCGGCACTTCAACTTCACCGAAACTAGATAATAGTAATACGAATTTGCCAATCCAAAAATACCTCAGTTTTTATTTCAAGATCATTGAGGTGCAGATTATGTTACTTGCTATAACAATACTGATTCCTTTCGGTTTTAGGTGTTTAAGCCTTCCAAATCCTCAGATACACCTAAAAGCAATTTAAGAGTAAACTTAAAAATGCCGCTTACAATCGTTTGCACATTTTTGCTTCACAACGAATCCCAAAATATATATACGAAATCACAAGTTTTGAAGAATGGCCATATAAACTGAAATAGAAGTAACATAATCCACTTTATTTGTTGTATTCCAGATTTCATCACATAAAGTCAAAACCATGTCTACTCGTGATTTACCAACTTCCTTTTTCTTCGGTGGCTGGATTGAAAAGTCTCGTAAAGAACTAAACCTCACAAAGACACAAAAAGCCACGAATTCAATTTCTCCTTTGCCCTCAAGAGCTTCACTAAATGAAATTGAATTGGAAGATGAAGACAAAGCACCAACAAAGCTAACTGCTAAGGGTGTTTGGACGTAAGTGTTTCTGTTCTAGAAATCAAACAACATTTGCTAACTTCTTCCCAGATGTGCTGTTGCTGGTACAGGATTATTCTCAGACGGCTATGTTAATAACTCTATTGGTACAGTATCAACTTGTTTAGGCCAAATTTATGGTGATGTATATTCGAACTCTACGGCTATTTCTAATGTCTCTTCGATAGCATTCGCTGGAACTGTTGTTGGTCAGTTGACCTTTGGATATGTTTCCGATTTTCACTCCAGAAAGATGGCCATGATAATTTCCACCGTAATATTGATCCTATTCACTATTTTGTGTGCTGGTGCATGGGGTGCTGGTGGTTCAGCTAGTGGTTTATTTGCTGCAATCACTGCCTATAGATTCTTCTTGGGTATTGGTATTGGTGGTGAATATCCAGCCGGATCTACTGCTTGTGCAGAAGCTGCTGTTGCTCTCCCAAAAGGATTAAGAAATACATTTTTCATCCTATTCACAAACTTTATGATTGACTTTGGATTTGTTGTTTCGGCCTTTGTTCCATTGGTGATGTTGTAGATTGCCAAAGACAATCACTTGAATACTGTTTGGAGAGTTACTATTGGTCTTGGTGCAATTACTCCTATCGTTTTACTTTTTATGCGTATGAAGTTTCAAGAATCTGAAAGCTACAAGAAGACAAGATTTAGGAAGATCTCTCAAGTTCCATATGGAAGGATAATTAAATTTTACTGGTTTAGATTAACTATAGTTTCTGTTATTTGGTTTATCTATGATTTCTCAGCTTATTCCTTTGGCATATACTCTTCATATATGATAAATCAAATTATCCCCAACGGGAACTTATACAAAACATTTGGATGGAACGTTGTGTTCAACTTATTTTACCTTCCAGGTTCATTTTTAGGTGCCATTTCGTCAGATTATTTTGGTCCAAGACTTACGCTCTTTGTAGGGCTCATGGCACAAGGGGTTATGGGATTTGCAATGGCTGGTGCCTATCCAACATTGAAGAACAATATAGCAGGCTTTGTTGTGGTTTATGGTATCTTCACCTCCTTTGGTGAGTTTGGCCCAGGGGACAATGTAGGAATGTTAGCAGCTAAGACCTCTGCTACTCCAATACGTGGTCAATACTATGGTATATGTGCTGCCTTTGGTAAGATTGGGGCTTTTGTTGGTACTTATATATTTCCGATTATAGTGGTGGTGTGGTGGTGTGGTGTGGTGTG
>JAJMCV010000037.1:0-25502 GCA_030573195.1 Nothofagozyma chilensis
GTCAGCATTGTCCAGTGATTCATATCCTAGTTCATCATGGTCCAGTATTGGTTACTCGTCAGATTCATCTGAGGCTTCAAGAGATGGTAGTTCCGCTTCTTTGTCTGACTCTTCCTCCGTGTCATATTATTCTTCGAGTTCCTACAATCCAGTTATTTCGGGATATTCTAGTGCTAGTTCGTCTACTTCTTCCGATGGTGCTTTATCTTCTTCTTCTAGAGATCACTCTGTCTCTTCTGAATCTGCCCCTAGTAGTTCCAGTGAGCTATCCTTTTCATTTTCAGAATCAATGGCGCCTTCTGCTATATCTTCCGGGGAATCCAGTTTCTATTCATATACTTCAGCTGATCTGAGTGTGTTTCATATGTCTGACTCCTCAAGTGAATATTCGTCATATTCTTCATCGACGTCTGGTGCCTTGACATCGCTTCTGCCGGAGTCCTCTGTTGGTTATTCATCAGCTTCATCTGGATATTCTTCTACATCATCTTGGTCATCATATCAATCATCGAGTGAATCCTTTGCTTTATCTGGATCTGTTAGTAGCAATTCTTTGCCTTTATCTGACACATCTGGTTATTATTCATCGTATTCATCTGCACCATCCGATATTGTTTCTTCAACAGAAGAAGGATCTAGTTATATATTTTCAAGATCACTGGAATTGTCTGGATCTTACGCTATATCATACAGTGCTTCATCGGATTCTTCAAGTCTTTCTCATGATTCAAATATGCCTTCCAGCTATTCGTTAACTTCGAGTAGTTATTATAGTGACTATTCTTCTGCTTTATCTGAATCCCTGAGTGTATATTCGTGGAGTCTATCAGAGCTGTCAAGTGTTCTGTCACCTTCAATGGGATCTGTTGGCTCATCTAAGGGAATATCGACTATATCAAGCTTCTCATCTGGATCTCTTGAGCTGCACAGTGCTGCTTCAAGTGTTTCATCTTCTTCAATTATTGGTACTTCTGCTGATAATGGTATTTACTCTCTGCTGAGTTTCTCCTCTGGATCGAGCGAAGTGTATAGTGCTGTTTCCAGTTCAGCAGAGCCATCAAGTTATTACTTTTCATCCTCCTACGGACAGTCAAGTAATGAAGCATCTAGCGTTTCAGTATCTTCTATTGAGTATTCTGATACTGTCTCCTCTTCATATTCCTTATATTCACCTGGATTATCGAGTGTTTATGAAACAACGGCTTCTGAATCATTGAGTTTTGAAAGCTCTCTGGTTGCTCCTTCTGAGTCATCTAAGATCTCAAGTTACTTTTTATCTTCGGGTGAAACAGCTTCTTCACAATTTTCTTCAGGTTCTGACGGCTTATCTGGCGCCTCTGATGTTGTATCTACAGCATCTTCATTCAGCTCTGCTAGGTCATCTGTTGTCGCACACTCTTCCTCAGTTGATATCTCAAATGGATATAGTTCAGATATTTATGGGTCTTCTAGTGGCAATATTTTCTCTTCAGAGTCTTCTATTGCCTATCTGTCGACGCCATCTGATTTATCGAGTTTAGCGGTTTCCTCAACTGAGGGTCTGTATCCTTCATCATCAGGATACGCTAGTGATTACTACTCTAGTTCATCTGAAAGTTTGAGTTCCTCGCTTGGTGTTTCTTCTAATGCTATTGACTCCTCAGCTTCAATCGAATATTCGAGTGATTACTCCTTCAGTTCAACCAACTCGCTCAATAGTCACTCAACAGCATTATCGTTGTCAATGAGTTTCCATTGGACAAACTCGTCCAGTAACACAATGCCCTCTTCAATTGAATCGGTTTCATCTAGCTACTCATCTTCAAAGTTTGAGTCATCTAGTAGTTGGCAAACTTCGTCTGACCTGTCTAGTTACATATCATCTGGCTATTATACTCCATCTAGCTCCTCCTTTGGGTCCCTGAGTAGCATTGTGGATAGTTCCTTGGTCCAATCGAGCTACTCCTCAGCTCCAGTTGAATATTCAAGTTCGGAATCTTCACGTTATGTATCGTCTGGTGTATCTTCAGCTTTCAGTTCCAGTGAATCATTCGAGTCCTCCAATGGCTACTCATCCTATCCGCTTACATGGTCTTCCAGCTACTCATTAGAATCATCTAGTGTCACACATAGTTTCTATGAATCCTCAAGTGTCTACCAATCCAGTTCGTTGCAGAGCTCTGATACAAATATGTGGTCATCTTCTGAATCTTACTTATCATCACCATCTGAATCCTCTAATGGATACTCTACTATACCAACTGGCTCTTCTGTTGCATATTCTAGTGATTCATCTACATCATCCAGTTATGTGTTTGAGTCATCGAGTATTCCAAGCTCATCAATCTCTGCAGGTTCCGCAAGTTCATCCATATCCCAAATGTCAAGTGATGTTGTTTCATCAGAATATTCCAGCTCTTCAGCTGAATCTTTAAGTGCTTACTCCTCTGGTTATTCTTCTGGTATTTATTCATCAGTTGAATCATCTGGTGTTCCCGCCGTTTCAAGTACAATGGGACATTCTTCGTCAGAGACTACGACTCTCGATAATGTCTCATCAAGCTATTGGCCATCTGTTATTTCGGAGTCATTAAGCTTTGCAACCACATCAGCTGAATCGTTTAGTGATGCTTCATCGTCTTTATATGAGTTTTCGTCAAGTGCATCTGACTTTTCCAGTCTAATCGCATCCTCATCAGAATCATTCATATCGTCGGAGCCATCTATCTCAAGTGAAACAGATTCCCTCTCGGAATATTCCGGCCACCATTCTGGCTACGCTTCTTCAGGTTCTTCATCAATTATATCTGCTGTTGGACCTACTTCAGAAAGCGAAAGTTATTATTCTACCGTTTCAGCTACTCCATCTATTGATTACAGTTCTAGTTCATTCCAACTGTCAAGTATTGTGGCTACATTCGAATCATCAGGTGCTTACTCTTCAGTTGAAGCTGAGTCTTCAGATGCTTTATCTTCTGAAGAACCTTCAAACACTGCAGCTACTTCGTCTGAATCGTCGAGTCATTATTCAGCTTTGTCTTCAAGCAATGATTACTCCTCAGCTACATCTGATAGTTTATCATCTCTGGTATCTGGATATTACTCTGGATCCTCGGGTTATACATTGTCCGAGTTATCAAGTTATACATTATCCGAGTCATCAAGTTACACCATATCCTCTTATGGTCTGTCAAACGGCCGGGATTCTTCATTGGTTTCTTCAAGCTACTACTACTCGAGCACCGCCTCAGAAATGTCAAGTATTGAGGGAACTTCCTCAGAATTATATGCTTCAAGTCAGTCATCTAGTTACTACTCACAACGTTCAACCATGTCCAGCTGGTCCAATTCTTCCTCGGAAACCTCCAGTGACTACTCAACAGTTCCTACAGAGTCTTCATCCCTATCTTCAGGTCCTATTGAGTCGTCGAGTATAGTTAGTTCCTCAGAAAGTCTGAGTGGTTATTCATCTACGGATTCTGAAATTTCGAGTATTGCCTATCCTTCTAGTTCTTCTAATGGATACTTATCTGTACCATCGGAATCTTCTAGTGGTTATTCATTCTCCTCGATTGTGTCACCAGTTCTGCTCAGTGACACCTCTACTCAATCTGAGATATTGAGTGCCTCGAGCATCTTCAGTACATATTCCTCACTCCCGTATGACCACTCCTCGACATTATCTGAGTCTGAGTCTTCTGGTATCTATTCGTCTGGTTCTACAATTTCCATTTCGCTTGGCACTTCTTCTGAGTCATATAGCGGACATTCCTCGAATCCGTTAGTTTCATCCAGCGAATATTCATCGGAATCGTTCAGCTCCTATTCATCAATTGGGTTGGAGCAGTCAAGTGGCACTGTTTCCTCTGAATCGGCTATGTTTTCTTCATCTAGTGGGCATGCTTCATCTAGTTACTACTCAACTTCACAGTACGCATTATCTAGTATTTCAGCCACCTCATTGGAGTCTTCTAGCGTTTTTGTTTCTCTGGAAACGTCCAGCTACTTTTCAGCTTCGTCTGATTTGTCAAGTGTCATAGCTAGTTCAGCAGAATCTTCTTTTGTCTACTCTTCAGAAGTCGCATCTTCATCGGGATTATATGGTTCATCATCCTCAGAGTCATCCAGTGGATATTACTATTCTTCATTATCGAGCTATTCTGCTGGTTTATCTGATTCCACAGAGTTGTCTAGTAGCCACTCTGAGATCTCATTAGAGCCTTCGAGTTATTTTTCGGCTACTTCATCTGAGATATCCAGTTTTATGGCATCATCTTCTCCAACTGAAGTATCGAGTGTGTCTTCTCCTCTTTTGTCAAGTTCTTTAATATCCTCATCCGAAGAATCGAGTCCTTCCTCTTCAAGCAAAGTCTCTTTTTCAAGCAAAGACTCTTTTTCAACGATATCAAGTTACTTTCCAACATCAAGTTCCATCGCTTCTTCGTTTCAATCACCTTACTACTCAAATACATCATCTGAGATACCGGCTTCTTCAGCTGAGTCTACTGGTGCTTGGAGTCTTTCATTTGGGTCTTCTGATCAATATTCCTCTGGTTCTGGCGCTTCGAGTGTTACAGCAGCTTTATCTGAATCGAGCATTGAGTATGATTCTTCAACGTCCTTTAATTCGCATGAAACTTATGCTTACTCTTCTGGTTCGTCAATAGCATATTCTTCTGCTTCAGAGGAACCGATAAGTTCATACTCTTCCGTTGCATCTGAATTACCAAGTGATTCACTGTCTTCATATGAGCAGGCTGTGTCTTCATCCATTGAGTATATTACCATGAGTAGCTTTTCATCTACTGCTGAAATATCTAGCCTTTCGGAAGAATTGAGTCATACTTCATCGAGCATCGCTCCGTCGAGCTACGACTCATCCAGTGGTGACTTAATGGAGTCGACAAGTTACTCTTCGTCATCCTTGTCTGAGCAGTTGAGTTCACCTTATCAACCGAGTGTATTATCTGACACTTCGAACTACGAGTCATCTAGCACAACTATGTATTCAAGTCTTGCTACGTCCCTTAGACCTTCTGATGTCTATTCATCATCTTTTGAGTCCTCAAGTGGTCCTGGTTTGTCTTCCTCAGTTTCTTCTGCATTTGGTGTTTCTAGTTCTGAAATTTCAGGAACTCACCTTTCTGCTTCATATTTGCCTTCTAGTGCTTCGTTGGAATCGTCTGGATATTCATTCCAGTCTTCTTTTGCCGTTTCTCCAGGAATTCTGAGTTCCTCTAGCACTTTTTCGTTTGTCTCATTAGAAACTTCGAGTGCTTTTGGTAGTTCCGCTGGAATTTCCAGTCTTTCGGAAGGTTCCTTGACCTCAATTATTGCTTCAAGTGGACATATATCGTCTCTGTCACAAGAGTCTAGCCAAAATCTGCCGGTTGTATCTTTGACTTCGAGTGTTATTTACACACCTGCTTCATCATCCAGTGTCTCCGGGACGGTATCCAATTCATCACCAGCTTTATCAGAGTCATCCAGCTCGAATTCGGTTACTTCAATAGTTCTGTCGAGTATTCCAGTTACTTCTTCTGAAAGTGCACCCTCACCTTTATCATCTGTGATAATCAGTATTTCAGCTACCGCATCTACATCTATTGGCTCATCACAACCGGGTTCACTTTCGTCGGAAACTTCCTCCATTGAATCTTCCTTGTCTTCTTGGATTAGTAGCACTGAAGAGCCATCGACCTCTTCAAGTATCGGTGAAATTGCACACCCTATAGCTAGAGTCTTGTTGGCCCGTGATCTATTTGGTAACTTCATACTTGCTACTGAAAGCGGTTTTGATGTTGTTTTTCCAACAACTTTAGCAGATGGTGAGGTATCAAGTGTTACTACATTTTCAGAGTCATTGCCTCTGACCTCTTCTACGCCACCATTGACATCACCTACTTCTTTTGTGACCACAATTGCTTTCCTCAGAATGAATTTTGTCAATAGACTTGTTGCTGCTACCGAGATTGGTCTTGCTTTTCTCAGTCCTACCACTGCCATTGATGGATCGCCTTCTACAGTGGCAAGTATAAGTGAAATTTCGTTACTTCAAGATCTGTCAGTATTAGCCGTATCAACACCATTTACTTCGGTTATGGCATATGTGACAACTGATATATCTGGGAACTATGTCTTTACTACTGCAACTGGTATTATCCAGAATAGTGTCACTACATTGAGCGATGGTTCAGTCTCTATCGCTCCTGTTTTCAGTGTTGTATCAAGTTCCGAAATTTCCCAATTCACAGGTGGATCTTATACCACGACAAGTATATTTACTACTACAGATGACAGTGGAAGCTCTTTAGTTACCACTGAGACAGGTGTTGTTATAGAGCTTCCTACAACTTTGACCGATGGTGCTGTTTCAACTATAAGTACATTTGAAAACTTGTATCTGGTGTCTGGCGTCTTGAGTAGTATTGCTAGTCAGGAGTCGTCTTATTCGCTATTGATACTGTCGAACACTTCCCCAAGTGCCTCAGGCTATTTATCTTCGAGTGGTATATCAAGCAGCGCTGTAATTACATCCAATAGCGCTGTAGTTATATCAAGCAACTCTGGAACCTCAAGTGCTGGAACATCAAGTGCTGGAATCGCAAGTTCTGGAACTTCGAGTGCTGGAACATCAAGCACTGAACCTTCGAGTGCTGGAACATCAAGTGCTGGAACTACATTCATAACTAGTATTAGTCCCTCCGCTTTTCTGACCTCATCCACAACCAGTGCTATTACTTCCGTGTTACTGACTACATTCATAATAAGTACTAGTTCTTCCGCTTTACTGGCCACAACATCGCCAACATTAACGGCCTCAATTCAATCATCTGTGGTATCATCATCCCAACAGATTTCAAGTATATCTACCACAAAATCTGATCCTATCTATACCGTTTCTTCTACCACAATCATCAGCACCAATGTTGAATCTGGAACTACCAATTCTTATGAGGTTGTTTTAGTTACTACGATTTTGGTTGATTGCAGTAAATTCAGTGCAGGTTTGAGCGCTGGCGCCACTGTTACTGTTTAAAAGACTATCTCTGATTTCAATGATAGTCTTATCCTTCATTTGGATTTTTTTCTCTTTAATTCCTATAATTTTACCTTTTTTGCTTAATTTGTTTTATATTTTTAATGAAATAGTTTATATAGAAGTTGTAGGATTTCTAGAAGATATGGAAAGAGATAAATATTTGTGTTTATATGAACTTCATCTTTCGTAATGAGTGATATTAGTGATTATTTATCTTATATTCCCGAGATAATCAATTGAAATTTGAGTTAAGTACTTAAATTCAGAGGAGCAAAATCAAGGTTAGCCTTTGCATATAGACTTTTGCAGCCATTGTACCAGCACGTGACAACATGCTATCAGTTACACCCATAATTACTATCAAACACTCGGGATAATTTACTCTATTTACATTTATTAACAGTCTTTGGAGATGATATATTACAAGGATAATGGATTTCGAAATTGCATGTTTTGAGATGTGAAAAAATGAATCAACTACACATTACCGAAAGAGGGATAAAATCTCTTTTCTTGGATTATAGTTTCTATCGTTTCACAAGGACCAGTACAAATACAAAAGTAGCCAATTAAAGACTAAGAAACTCACACCAATTTTCACCTATTTGCAAAGTAAGGATACAACCAGTAGCCAAATTTGGCCCTAAGACTTTGTCAGCTCACTATATTTCTCATATTTCCACAGAAACATCACAGAATGGTAACAACTGTGTTAAACAAAGTGTTCATTGAAAGAGAATCTGAAATTAACTGTTGAGCGTAGAACTGTTTCGCCAAATTCTAACAATGGTCTGGAATCTGAAAAGCAAAGGAGACAATAAAACAATTTCCTTCTAGAGCGGAGATTTATCCATTCATCATTCTAAAGTGAATGAGATGGAAAAGAGTGCAGAATACTAGTATTTTGTATGAATTCACATTTAGGCATTTTCTCATGGAACTATATCAGATAGAGTTTCCTTTCAATAGAAGAGTTTCAATGCCATAAATCAACGCAAATTTGCGAAAAACGATCTAATATATGCTTTTTCTTATTGGAGTAACTAAATTATCCAAAGTCTTCAGCGAAACTGAGGAATTCCTGAAAATTGTCTCAATAGTAACATGTCTCAATAGTAACATGGACCACTGCGGAATCTCTAAGTTCGAGGAAACTTCATGGTTTGAATTAAATACTGGTACAATACGTAAAGACTAAAGTGCAGCACCAGAATTACAAAGTCAATATAAAATCATTTCCTTGGCTTATCTCACGAAATATGACATGTATTTACAATGGCTAGAAATTTCAAGTGGGACTTTCAAATATCCAAAACTTCAATTTGTTTTTTTGTGGGTTATCGAGAGGGGGAGCCCACCATTCCAGAATAGAGCGGGGCCCGTATAAGAGAGAGTCCAGGTGCTCCAATTATTCAGTTATAGTTTATTCGAGGTCAAGTGAGGATGTAAGGCTAAAGCCATCATCGTCAAGAGCCGAATACGGAAAGTCTTCCATACCCCCTCACTCTGCCGAAAGTCTAACTAATAAGTCTGACGCAATGTATAAGAGCATTTAATAATTGTTGAGAGTTTCACGGTTGGCCGGGGAGAGAATGGCTCCAAGGAAGTGCAGTCACAACCACCCCATGAACAGTGGTATGAAATACGACTTCGTTACAGTATCTGAAAGATCACACTTCGGCACAAAAGACGATTGGCCGATGTACGAATCGTGACAGAGAAACAAGCTTCTAGCAACTCTAGCTCTCATTAAACACTACAAGGCTTATTTCGACACACTTCTCATTACTAATTAAAAATGTCTCTATCAGATCTATCTGACACAAGAGGTCCGAAAAATGGAGAGCTCGTCAATCCCACCATCACCACATCAGCTGTGCATGACAGTTGGCAGCAGCCGGAATAAGTTCATGCTGAATTGTGGGGGAGAAGCTGGGGTCACAGAGAACCTAACCCTTGAATTACTGTAAGGAAGCAGTTACCAGATTTTGACTTGTGAACTACAGCCGTTTTTAGTGGATAGTTAGGAGCTCCTGTTTTCCGAATTGGGATGTTTTCCGTCTGCAGCGTCTCGATTGGATCTCCACAGACTCTCTTTTGGTGGAGAGATGCTTGTCCAATAGAGAATGAGTTTCAGGAAGCATCCAACATATCTCTAAGATTCGTAAATTATTGTACGATATAATCTGAAGTTCGTAAACTGTTGAGATGCAGTGGGCTCTGGGTTCTACTCTACAGATTCTAGCTAAGAACATTTATATTCATAAACATCATAAAAAATCAATAGCAAACTCGTACTCGAATCAATCGAGTGGCTCAAGCGTCTTCAACATGATCTAATGATTGTTTGGCATCTCTGACAGCTGAAACAACATGATGAAGATCTTGAGGATCGTCACCGAAAACAATAGCAACCTCTTCTAAGGTGTAACCGGAAGTTTCTGGGAAAGTAAAGTAGACAAGCGGAATTTCACAGGCGAGAATACAAACAAACACAATGTAGTACTTCCAGGTAATAGCATCCATGGCAACTGGGTTAACAAAACCGTTATAGACCAAAACAACTTGGGTCCATGTTTGCATGATAGTGATACCCTTGGCTCTCAAGTTGTAGGTCAACACTTCGGTGATGTACAAGTATGGCAAACCGTTCAAACCAGTGTTGTAAGAGAAGTAGTAAAGGAAAATCATGGCTAAGACACCCTTACCCAAACCCTTATTCTCGAAGTTACCCTTTTGGTTGATAGCAGATAAGATGGTCCAAATAATGTAACAAATACACATGGAAATGGTGGAGAACAAGAACATATGTCTTCTCTTGAAACGATGAGCCAAAGCAGCTTGGAGCATCGCAACACCCCAATTGTAACCCATCAAAGCAACATTAATCTTCAATTGTTGGTCGGCGGAGGTAATACCAATAGAGTTCAACACCAAGTTAAGATAGTAGGAAACAAGACCGTTTCCAGAAAGTTGCATCATGGAAGGAAGAATCATAACAATGAACAATCTCTTCTTGTTGGCAGCAGTCTTAAAGAAATCCATGTATCTAGTAGCCTCTTGAAGCTTTTCCATTTCCAAGGCAGTCTCGATTTCCCTGATTTCGAAATCAACGAAAGCTTGAGCAGGTGCTGAGACATCACCACCACAATGATGCTTGATTAAAATGGTTCTGGCTTGTTCAACTCTGCCCTTACTGATCAAGAATCTTGGCGATTCTGGAACAATCCAGAAAAGAAGAACTTGGATAGCTGGTAAGGCGGCTTGGATGTATGATGGAACTCTCCAGGAGTTGTCACCCTTGATGTCCTTGGTACCGTAAGTGACACCGGCAGCAATCAAGGCACCCAAATACCAACAAGTGTTGTACAAAGCGGTGGCAGCAGATCTGTGGGTTGGGTAGGCAATTTCTGAAATCAATGGAGCGGAACCAACAACAGCAATGAAGGAGCCGAAACCCAAGATAATTCTGGCACAGATGAAGAAAGCATAGTTAGTGGAGGCACCTTGAAGAATGGCTCCAATAACACAGATAATTTCACCAAGAACAATACCCCATCTTCTACCCCAAGTATCGTTAATCCAAGAAGCGAAAGGGGTTGCGAGAACACCACCAAAAATAGTACCATTGGACAAAGCACCCAAGATGGCACCCTTTGGATGGCCCATATGTGAGGCCCAAGTATCCAACGATTGGAAACCGTTCAACATGGAACCATCGTAACCGTTGGTCGACGAGGAAATGGTGATAAGGAAAATACAGAAGCTTAGTCTGATGAAATGCCAGATACGATACCATGGCTTGTCATACTTGATAATAACATCCTCGAGAGCAAGAGGAGCATCAGCAGTTTGGTAGTAGGGGGATTCGGCCAGATTGACCTTTTCAGCGGCAGCGTCTTTGGCAGACATATTAATGTGATCGAATGGGTCTGTTTAATTATAGATCTTTCCAAAACCATCTTAAATTCGGGTAAGGAACAACGTATTTATACAAAGGTCCCTTGATACAAAAATCTTTTTGGTGCCATGCTGCTACCCCAGAAAATTCTCCAGATTGTTGCATCACGGTGCGTTTGTCTAGAAATGACCAGAGTCCGTGAATGAACCTCAAACCAGAACACACATCCGCAGAGGCGTATCGGAAAACCAAGACATCTGAACGAAAAGTTGGGTGATATATTCGGAAATGGCAGATTGCAGTTTTTAATGAGCAACGCTGCTATAAACCGTGATCAACACTCTGAGCTGAGTTGAGCGCCCTTCAAGGTTTAAGCTAATCTCGACCTGGAAACCTTAACCTGTGTGGTATTGGGGCTTTGAGGAGTGTGTAATGTCACATTGAAATGCGGTCGAGGCTAAGACAAAGGAAAAATTCCTTAGTCGGTAGGAACAATCTCCTCTTGGCTGCAGGGCTGTGAACACTTACTCGTCCACACGTCACCATGAGAGAAAGTTTTATCCGATTGGTGTTTCAACGTGATACGGACTGGGTGTCTTAATTGGATGTTTGGGGCGAAAGTCTTGTTAGGTAGTAATAAGCCGTGCGAGTGTCTTATTCTAAATATATAAAATTAAGATATAAGTTGTCTATTCGCGCGGATGAAGTCATAGAGCACCAACAAGTACGTCAACAACAACAACCGATGTCATTGTCCTCAAAGTACAATGGTATAAGCATTTTCTCCATTGTAGGAGTGTGTGTGGTTGGGAACCCATGCTCCACCAACCCCACAATTCCCTGCGAGCCTGAAGCACACAGCTGAGATGACCTCGACGTAACGCAAACTGCTCCACTATACGAACCCCCAGATAATGAGTTAATCCACCCGCCAGCCAGCCCGTTGAAGATCTTTGGAAACCGCTCTTCCACCATTTTAGCCCGTGCGGTGTTGCATAAGTGCGACTAGCTGCATCACTGTCCCAATAGATAGGAAAGGGCCTTGAACGATGCGCGGTGACAGTGACCACCACGAAGGTGTATACGGATGACTAAGAGAAAGTAGAACCACCCTCATCGTCATCAGATGTGTTATTGTCATTAAACTTGGCAACGGTTGCGATTACGGAAATTTGACACCATTTGGTCGAAATTGTTTTTGTGGGGCGGGATGGGGTAATGGTGGGATGGATGGGTCCACGCGTATCGATGTTTTGGTTGTCTGTGATTGAGAGGGATTTTGATCGTCTCGTTAATCGTGTTTGACATGTATTGTTCGGATTATTCTGGAGAAGAGGTTCAATGTGGTGATTTGTAGAACTCAGTGTAGAAAGCCAAATTTAGATGGCTGGGGAACTCAATGTAGAAATTATCTACAGATAGGTATTTTCCACGTGGATGCAAAATTATATCGAGGATAATAGGAGCAGTTTGCGAATTAACACAACTACCATGATTGACCACCATTTCTGAAAGTTGTAATTACCTCACCAAATAAGGTAAAAGCAATACTTTTCGTTATTGAAAGTCCGGTAAGATTGCCATTCTACTTCAATTGAAACCTCAGGCAAGAGAAACAGGCTAAATAGAATTATGTGGCTCTTATAATGCTACTAAAAGTGAGAACGACAGCATAATTAGATGTTCTTCAAAGGATATTTCTCATAATTAGATATTCTCCCAAGGATATTTCCCAGAATTAGATATTCTTCAGAGGATATTTCCCATAATTAGATATTCTCCCAAGGTTATTTCCCATAATTAGATATTCTTCAAAGGTTATTTCCCATAATTAGATACTCTTAACAACTACATAAGGTAACAGCTTCAAATAGGGGAAATTTGGCAAAAGGATTACGGGGATATTATACAAGTTCGATTACGCAGTAGAATTATTGTTCCTTGATTTAGTAAAAGCGCGCCCGTAAGAGCTTTCTTCTAATGAATGATATGTGTAGATCTACACAGATCTACAAAGTATTTCGAAAATATCTATCTTATCCTATCCTCTTTGGATCCAATCTTTAGGCGCGTATATCGGTTGTCTGCTACAAGCTATTCCTCGGGCAAGCCCAGAGATGCAAGATGAGATTCAACAGATAAGCAGCTTCGGCTGTTGCTACCATTTGCTTGCCATCCAATATTATCTGCGTCGCTCGCATTCCAGTGCAGATTGAATTATTAGCAACGAACCTGTTGTTCTAGACATTCATATATCAATTAACGTCTCCGAGCCATGGGCCAGTAGATTGTGTCTAAGATCTTCAACTACGCTTTATTGTTTAATTCAAGGGTCTGTTGGCTTAGGTTCCTGC
This sequence comes from Nothofagozyma chilensis, assembly GCA_030573195.1. Classification (NCBI taxonomy): domain Eukaryota; kingdom Fungi; phylum Ascomycota; class Pichiomycetes; order Serinales; family Cephaloascaceae; genus Nothofagozyma; species Nothofagozyma chilensis. The sequence continues at coordinate 13,277 of JAJMCV010000037.1, forward strand.
TTCTAGCGGACCACTAAATTCCATCGAAGCATATGCATCACCGAAAGATAAGGTGCCGTATAACTAGATGGAATTTCCAAAAGGGGAACCTCGAAGGTAGAGAAGGTAGAGAAGGATATATATTATTAAATTAGTGTCACACGATCATTAACTATATCGGGATGACAAGTACTGAACATGGCTGCAAGTTTTGCAACCAACTCTTTCAACGAAGCACATCATTGGTACTCTCTAGCAGACTCGAGGAGACTCGAAGAATATGATAATGGTCGACCCCTGTTTGGAAGATCTGCATGTGTTCTACATTCAGTAATATATTTTCTGGATCGAGGTAATTAGATACATAATCTCTGATTGCAACCGTTACATTGAAAAGTTGTAGATTCTCAATAACAACAAACCTTAATCGACAATGGTGGCCTTGGCACAGAAACATTGGAGCCATGTTCTCTCTACAATGAAAAACCTTGGAAACAGCCAGTTTATTAGTCGAGATAGGCATAAAGTTGATGAGTCTATGCGCGGATATTTAATGCAGCCCGGAACCTTTAAGTTTTACAATAGCCACGGCGCCGAGGAATATAAAAGGCAAGACCCATCCAGTCCTAAACCTATTGCTGAATTGAATCAACACCAACCATGAGACTCACTTCCCTTCTTGTCGCTGCTACTTTAGCTGTTGCCTCAACAGCCAAAAACATCTTGTTGTCCAACGACGATGGATTCACTTCAACTAACATCAGAGCCACATATTACGCATTGAAGAATGCTGGCCATAATGTCTGGATAGTTGCCCCAGTCTCGCAAAGATCTGGATGGGCCGGGATGTTCAATGTTCCATACACCACCACCTTGATGACAGATGGTGAGTTCTCCTACAAGAAAGCTGGCGAGCCAGCTTGGGGTAGCGAGCCTTTCGACGACCACATCTGGTACTTCAACGGTACTCCATCTTCGTGTGTTTCGTTTGGGTTGGACTACGTTTTGCCTAAGTATTTCGATAACGCAACTATGGACATCGTTCTTGCTGGTCCAAATGAAGGTCCAAACCCAGGTCCCTTCTATTTCACTGCCTCCGGTACCAACGGTGCTACTTACTATGCTGTCGATAGAGGTCTTCCTGCCATCTCCTTTTCAGGTAATGGTTTCAACAATTCCTTCTTCAAGGACAGTCTTAACGATGACCCAATGAACCCAGCCAATATCTACGCCGGTTTGGTCGTTGACTTGGTCGAAGCCATATTCGAAAAGCAAGGAGACAATCCTAGAGCATTACCTGCCTCCGTGGGTTTAAGTGTCAACTTTCCTTATGTGGGATCCGAGTCTGACAACGGATGTGTGTTACCAAAATACAAGCAAACCCGTCTCACAGGAGCCAATGCTGGTGTCATGAAGGTGGCCTTTAACTCATCAAGTGGCTTATTTGGCCTCGATTACACCTTCACGGACACCATGGCCAATTGTGTCAATGGTGATTGTAGCTTGGAAGGCGACTCGTTCCAAGAAATTGGTACCGATTGTGTTTCATCTATTAGTGTTTTCACTTCGGATTTCGATGCTCCATTGGCCTTGACAAAGGAAACCCTCACCTTGTTTGAGTCTGTCTTGGCCTAAAAATACTACAAAAGAACCTGCAAATACTTCGCTAAATATAAATGTAATCTAAACATGTAACCTATAGAGCGAAATAAATCTCGTTTGGACGTAGTCACCGGAGATATTGGTAGTTAAGTTGGAAATATAACAGTACGGCATGCATTTGGCGCCTTGTCGAATGCCTCTTGTGAGCGCATAAGGAGACATGGATGTGAGCATTGCGACCAGAACACTGTCTTTGACGTCCAGAGGGAACGAGGCCATTGATAGAGCCTTGTATAGAATTTCACGTTTACGTCGTATCCGACTGACTTATAAGAAACTTATAGGTAAAACTTGCCTTCTCATGCATCTGACATAAGAAATAGGCCAATTGTTGGCTCCTGATCTAAGCTCTTCAATTTAAATCACGCACCTCTGTGGGGTGAGACCTTTGATATGGGATTAATGTTTATATTATTTCTGTCCAGACGTTAGAACCAAGATTTGTCGATTGGCAGCATAACTATCACACCAATGTGATATGTTCTCTACTCTACTACACGGACAAAATTCAGATATAACGTATGTGTTTCAACTCGGATTGTTGGATCAAATAGAATTGTATTTACGATCATATTCTCCGCTGCCGGATCATCTTGCAGCATAAATGAGGAGACGTCGACGACGTGAGGGCTGATGCACCACTGGCAATCTGAGCCGGTTCAACGAAAAGAATTTTGGGGATTTGGTGGTGCGGTGGCAGGGATTTGGTTGCATATCTCATTTCATTGGTCAGCGTATCTGACTTGGACGCTTGGTAATACCAGGTTTGTGGGGCAACTTAGTCTCAACACCTAAATGTCTCTACAAACAAATAGGCAATTGCGATTTGAATATCCCTAATTTGGATATACTATCTAACATAGAACAACACTCTCTCATCTATCTCGCCCATAATCCCCATCACCGGAACATCATCCTCCCAGTCTCGGAGAAGGATCACCGTACGCCTCATCTTATTTTCTACTTTGAGAATAATTCATGGGGTATTGCCCGATACTATCTTGGCACAACAACATACAGAAGTATCCATTCTCACCAAGAGATGGAGTCCATTGTTGGCCGAAGATGACTACCTACTGCGTCAGTGGACTCGATTGACTTGAAAAAGACCCGTAGACAAAAGAACGCCAGAGCAAAAAAACTCTTCTTTAGTGTGCCATCACACCATACACCACTGAATGTGATCTAATCAAGTTGAGTATTGCTCATATTCTATTCTCTTCGTTCCTCTAATCCACTGCTCTTTAGCTACTCAATTGGGCTTGTCATAACTGTTACCGAACTGCCCCGTGCGCCCCATCCTCGACCCAGCAGAATAAGCTTAAACCCCAAGCTTATTCCTGTCTGCAGGACAACCCTCACTGCTACACCATACAAACCGCTCATCTAACGACAAAAGTCACTCTATTTTGTGCGTTTGTCTTCTTTTTCCGGGTTTCCCAGATTGTGAAGTCTCTGCTCCTCCTTCCACCCCACCTTTGTGCCATTTTAGGTGAGGGTGTTCTGACGCAGTCAGACCTTTTCAGCTGCAAGATTCGGAAGGCGATTGACAAAGCGATCAAGACTTGCGAAAGTTAAATCTGAAAAACCCAATAACTTCAGCAACTAAAGTGGAGAAATGATATATAGAACACGGTCAACACCCTCGTAAATCACATTCTTCTTACGGAGTGTCCGATGAGCCGTCAACAGTGTAGAAAAAAAAAATGAGAAGTGCTGCAAACATGCGCATCAGTTTCTAACAGTGTACATCGCACATGAATCGTTACACTAGGACTTCCCAATATGGTACAGCAGAGGAGTTCACAAAACTGGAGAACGTCCTGTACGAAACTGGAGAACATCATGGAACGTTATCTGGGTGGATATAAAACGAGACCGATTTCCTCTTACCTCTCACTTCTCAAATTAATCATCAAGGAAATCAACGATAATGATTCAAGAAGAAGGAATATTTGACAACTCTAGTTCCGATTCTCGTGAGAAAGCTCTCAACGAAATCACCGCCCTCGATGGTGCTGAAGGAAATATATTGACTCAGTATACTGAGGAACAGGCTATGTCCATGGGTAGAAGCTACGCATCTAAACATGGTTTGGATGTCGATTTGTTTTCCAGAGCTGCTGCCGTTGCCAGATCTCCAAACGATTTTGCTTCAATGAAGTTCTTGTCAGAAGAGGAAAAAACTGGTTTGTTCAATGAAGCAAGTAAAAAATTGTACATGCCTAGAGACATGATAGCTGTGGTTGTTATGAGTTCTATGGCTGCTGCCGTCCAGGGTATGGATGAATCTGTCACTAATGGTGCCAATGTTTACTTCCCTAAGGGATTAGGTATCGGAAGTGGTTCCGATCGTGACTCTTGGTTAGTGGGTCTTGTCAATTCTGCGCCATATTTATGTTGTGCCATTCTTTCCTGTTGGTTAGCTATTCCTTTGAATAAGAGATTTGGTAGAAGATGGACCATTTTCATGTGCTGTTGTGTGTCTGCCGTTTGCTCTTTCTGGTCTGCCTTTACTAATACATGGTATCACTTGTTCATTGCTAGATTCTGTTTGGGTTTAGGTATTGGTCCAATGTCTGCCACTGTTCCTGTTTATATCGCAGAATGTGCTCCTGCTAAGATCAGAGGTGCTTTGGTTATGTGCTGGCAATTCTTTACTGCCACTGGTATTATGGTTGGTTACATCACTGGTCTCGCATTCTATAGAGTCCCAGATCATGGTATTGGTAAGGGTGGTTTAGCTTGGAGATTGATGATTGCCTCTTCTTTATTACCTGCTGTGTTCGTGTGTCTTCAAGCTCCTTGGTGCACAGAATCTCCAAGATGGTTGATGGGTCAAGAGCGTCATGAAGATGCCTTCAATGCTTTGAAAAGATTGAGGAAGGATGAAATTGCAGCTGCAAGAGATTGTTTCTACCAGTTTGTCTTATTGGAAGAAGAAGAGTCTGTCACTGCAGTTCCTATGAGACAAAAAGTGAGAGAATTGTTTTCTGTCACTAGAAATAGAAATGCTGTTGTCGCTTCTACTATGGTCATGTTTATGCAACAATTCTGTGGAGTTAATGTGATTGCCTATTATTCTTCAACTATTTTTATTGAATCTGGATTCAGTGAATTATCTGCTTTAATTGCATCGTGGGGTTTCGGTATGTTGAATATTGTTGGTAGTATTCCATCCTTCTATATCATCGATACTGTCGGAAGACGTAAGTTATTGTTATCTACTTTCCCATTCATGGGTGTTTGTTGTCTCTTGGTGGGGTTCGCGTTCTGGATTCCAGAAGAAACCCATCAACAAGCAAGAATTGGTGTCATTTCCATTGGTGTTTATCTCTTCACGATCTTATACTCTCTTGGTGAAGGTCCAGTTCCATTCACATACTCTGCTGAAGCCTACCCTCTTTATATCAGAGACTTGGGTATGTCACTTGCTACTGCTGTTTGTTGGTTCTTCAATTTCGTCTTGGCCATTACCTGGCCATCATTGCTTAAAGCCTTCAAGCCTCAAGGTGCTTTTGGTTGGTACGGAGCCTGGAACTTTGTTGGATTTTTCTTGGTTTTATGGTTATTACCAGAAACTAAGGGCTTGTCATTAGAGGAGTTGGATGAAGTCTTCAGTGTTGGTCTCTTAGAGCACGCCAATTATCAGAACAAGTCATTCTGGAATGCTGTTCAAAGAAATGTTTTCAGAAAGAATATTCCAAAGCTTGCACCATTACATCATTCTCATAGAATGGCAGTCACCAATCCAGAATGGAGTAACAAGGCCGAGGCTGTCCATGCTGAACTTTAAGGCTGTGCAGACAATGTTGTCTTAAGTTTTTATGATCTTTAATTTTATGTTACGCTGATTAAGAATTAACTTCTGGTAGAAGTATAAATTATAACTTCCTTTTTATGATGATCTTATGAGGTCTCATTGCCCTTTCCACCAAATAGAGATCTCTATATCGCGGGACATGTTGAGTTATGTAGTCCACCGGTTCGCATTACCCACAATGTTATTAGTCGCTTGCTTAGAAATAGGTATTCACTAAGACAAGCCCGTATGCATTTCAATATCTCCAATATTCAATATTTATAAGCCGTTTACTCGCCATATTTGATACATGGCTAGCATAATCCTTGATTACAAACATTAGTTTCTGTTATTGTAACATACTTGAGCCAATGTAACTTTTGAATAGGTGGCCTTATTATCGAGAAAGTTAGATTGTGGGGTGTATCATTACTTAGACTGTTCCTTGTCTCTTTGCTCAGAATATTTAGAGTTCTTCAGAATTATCCTGAAACAAGGTAGAAAATATAAGGCACTTATCATACCGTCTCGATCAGATCTAGATATGATAGAAAATTTAGTTGTCCCATGATGGATTAGCCCTGAGTTACAGGAAATTAAGAGAAATTAACAACAGCACGAAGTTTAAATTTAAAGGTTATTACTTCGATGACATGTACACACCAAGAATGCTAAAATTAAAGTATAAAGCTTATCACGTTAGTTTGAATTCGGAGTGGTTCTGTTATTATTAGAGTGTGTTAACACCACACCACCTTCAAAGTGGATATGCATAGCGAGCTGTTTAACGTTTCTTTTTGTTGGTGTGCAACATCCTTTTACCTCGCACGCTTCTTGGCCGGAGAAGGCTTCTACGAAGCCCATATAACATTCCAACGGCTAACCCATCTGCTTTGAATCTTTCGCCAAGCCATTATCCTAGGCGTCCGTATATAATATAAATTTCATGTATCCACCGGACAAGCGGAACTTTGGAGAGTACATATAGCCGTATGAACAAGCATACAACATAGTCGGTGTTGCAACCACGCTGGTGGTGACAAACATATACTTCTATACACTTTGCTTTTTAAATACCAAATAAGAAAGCTGAATTCACTCCTATATTACCATTGTGTTTTTCTAGATGATAACCGTTGAGAGAAGAGAAATTGCCTTGGCCATGAGACCACTAATAAGATGCTAAGCCAGTAATAAAACACTCCTTCAAGCACTCCCCACATAAGATTGCCGTGGACCGTTCCAGAATTGTGAGCTATTTCTGATTCGCCACAGAATTCACCTGGCCATTGGAACCGAGAATATGCATGCTGCAGCCAGGGTGCTTTTTCCTGGAACGGTTTCTGAAAATATTTAAAAGGAGTAGAGATACCTACTTAAAGCAAATGCTACAAGATAACACGTAGCATAAAGGTTGGTGATGGAGACGACGGCAACAATCATCCAGATGACGGCAACCTCCATCGAATCTCCTCAGACTGAGCTAATCAACCCATTTGATACCTTCACAAACGATCTTACACCTCAGAATAATCATCCCAATGTTCTTAGAGTAAGACATCCCAAACAAGACGAAAATGAAACGACTATTGATTTACCAAACTTAATGTACAATGACGAAAACCCCGATGAGTTTCCAGATGGTGGGTGGGACGCAACATCTGTATTGATTGGTGCATTTCTTGGTTTGATTGCGGATTTCGGATTGCCAAACGCATTGGGAGCTATTCAATCATATGTGGCTACCCATCAATTTGCCAATGTATCCTCCACCGTTATCTCGTGGGTTTTCTCGACATTTCTAGGAATGCTGTGTCTTGGGACGGTATTCGCTGGCGAAATATTCGATAGATATGGAGCAAGAGTATTATTGATAATAGGGACAATTTTAGTATGTGGAGGACTCCTCCTAACTGCACAATGCCAAAAAATCTACCAATTTGTATTGTGTTTTGGGATCATGACTGGTCTTGGGACTTCCTTGTGTATGGCTCCATTGATCGGTGTTTTGTCTCATTGGTATCTCAAGAGGAGAGCTACTGCCTGTAGCATTGCAACGAGTGGTGGTTTGGTTGGATCCTCAGTGTTTGCAGTTCTCTTGCAAAGACTCTACTCATCAGTGGGGTTTGCCTGGGCTATAAGAGTATTGGCATTCGTGTGTTCTGGTTGTTTGATTGCATCCATATTCTTGGTAAAAGAGAGAAGAAGAAACGGGAAACCGATTATTCGCAGAAGCAGCATCGTTTCTTTAGAAGAGAATGCCACACAAGAGGGATCCAGGGGTTTTTGGAGGACATCCCTAGATGTCTTCAGGAGTGCGATCGACTTTTCCGTGGTTAAGGATATCCGTTTCGTGTTCGTAACTTTGGGGGTCTTTTTCATAGAGATAACAGCAATGGGTACGTTGACATATCTCAGTTCCTATGCTTTAGCACATGGCGTGAAGGAAAGTTCTGCGTATCTTTTAATCACCATCATTAACGTTTGTGGAATTCCATCGAGATTTTTATCAGGCGTTTTGGCCGATAAATATGGAAGAATCAACATTATGTTAATTGCCAGTGTTGCGGTTGTTTTATGTATATTTGCAGTTTGGGTCCCTGCCGGTGGCAGCATAAAGGTGTTGTATGCATTTGGAATATTGTTTGGAATTTCAACTTCTGCAATCATGTCTTTGACCCCAGCTTGTGTGGGACAAATTTCAAAGGTTGAAAATTTTGGAAAGGTCTATGGAACTTTATACTTCTTTATGGCATTCTTGTATGTCATAGGAATGTATCTTTCATCCCTTGTGATTGGAGATGGAAGTTTAGAAAGATATAGAATTTTTATATTCTTTGAGGGAGGAATGGCAACCTGTGGTGTAGCATTTTGGATATTGGCAAGATATTCTTGTGTTGGGTGGAAATTTTGCAAATTCTAAAATGGAAGTTGAATTTTGTAAGAGTAGTAATAGATTAATAGGATAACTAATAGAAATATCCATGTAAGCAACTACAATCGGTGAATCATAATAATGAAATATCAACTTGAGGATCGAATGATACTTCTTGCTGTAGTACTTTTCTTTGCTGAAATATCTGCTGTGCTATGACACCTATCTAGATTATTCTGTAAGTAAAATCACATTAAATTTCTTTACCTTAAATAATCAAGACTTTGAATTAATTTCAATAGATTTGAATATCAGAAATTTCATTATTGATCTCAAAATGAAATTTACAAAAAAATCATTTTAGCATATACCAACAGAGGCTACTCAAAAACAGTTAAATCTAATTGAACTGGTATTATAAGTATTTAAAATATACTCACAAAATATATGAGTTATTTAAACTTTCTACTACATAGAAAGTACTATCCCTAAGCCTTCCAGCACAATCATTGCAAATCACTCAGCTGTATCCAGGAGCTCTTTTTTTGGTTCTTTTGAATTGTCATCATAAATTTAATGAAACTTCCCAGATATAATTAATGTCTATCTGAAAACGCTTGGACTGGAAGTGGACCGATCATCCGCTATTTTGTTCAGCTCAAGTCAAGAAATATGGTTCGCGGAATGTGGACACATACAGCCATATCATTTTACCAAGAGAACTATCTATACGTTTTATATTCCCTAATTGTAAGGTCAATTACCATAACCCCAGGATATTGAAGCTTGGTCTTCCGTCATCTTGATAATGCTGCATGTTTCTTTGTATTGGTTAATTTAAACCCTAAGGAACATAATGTCAATATACATAAGTATATGATCTTCAGTTGTCCGAAGATGACATAGATCAAATGGATTTTAACAAATAATGTTTATCTCTTATAGTTTCTTGGAAAGTTTTATTAATCTTCAATCTCAGAGCTTGTTAGCCTGAAGCTTATCACCTTGGAAATTCCCATTCCGATATCTCTCCTTCCGGTACTTGAGTGTAATTGTAAATCATTTCTGTTAGACACACATATTTACTGTCTTAGCTTGTGGAAATAGCAAAATAATTCTGCAGGCCATCTAAGTATGCGACCGTCTCTCATTCATCATTTGGCTTATATCTAAGTAATTCTTTTCTAACACAGATAGAAGTTGACCATTTTATGTCCTCGTCTGTCTTACTGAATTAGGTACCTGAAGAGCACAAAATAGATGCTTGATCAGTGATGGGACATTTCTCGCTGCAACTCCGACTACGTAACCAAGAATAGAAAGAGCACATACAAGTGTATTTGAGGTTCATAGTGAGAATGTGAACCTAGAGGATTAAACTTTCCAGGCGCCCAAAGCAATATAACTCAGTTCATGTAGAATCGGGACGGTGGACGAGCCGACTGTCTCGCATATAATACTCGATGTGGGGAGGCCATTGTATTATCTAAATACGGTTTATTGCTTTGCAGTTCGTCTCAGGAGTAGGTTCTTAGAACACAGGTAAGGAGCTACAACCAGTTGTGCGGGGCGAACACCGATATCGGATATCGGATATCAGATATTGCAGATTATCTTTCTCATCAGCATTATCACAGCTTGCATCTGCAAGGTGAAATTTCGAGAACCTGCGAGCTGGCACCAGACCCTGAATCAGCAAGCAATTAAACTCAGCTGGGCTTGGAAATTACCATTCAAACAAATAATCCAACTTGGTACCAACATATTTCACTACTACTTATATTGCACGGGTGACTCTGTCAAGAGGTTCTGAGTTTTCGTCAACCTTAATATCTTGTGATGCGGTGCCAAGATTATGCAACATTTTGCTCTTCCTCTCCGTCCAACGATCCAGAATCAATAGACAGTTCATTTGCCCCATAAACTTCGCTCATCATATTCCCTCCTCTTACTTGACCCAATAATCTGAGAGCAGGTTTTTCAACTAACTTTCGTTTGAGATTCAAACGCATCCTCAACTATTTGCAGCCAATTAAGCCTCAGAAATTTCCTCCAGGCAAATGTTGCATCATCAATGGAGAACAGGTGCATTCCAGCGGAGCCGTGGTTACTTCGTAAAACCACTTCACAAGCACCGGAGGCTTGTATTCCAGGTATACGATGAAAAAGGGTCCAATCAACGCAATGCCATTGCCTATGGTTGCCCAGTATTTGTAGATCAAAAGGGGCTTTGACTAGAAGCACGAGAATAAAAAAATGTCTAGAACAATGGATATGGTGTGGTTTCATGTTTGTGATTATTAAAACTAGCAAATCATAAGGCAGCTGTAAAGCATAAAATAAAGTACGGTTCAATGTAACCTTGGCCCCTTTTCTATATATATTGAACCTTGTATCATTCAAATCAAAATAAATTATGAAACAAACAGCAAGTTGACAGTGAAATGAATAGGCTTATAGTTCTCTTATACACTATATCGTGTGTGCTTGCTTCAGGAGCTCCACCAGTATATGGAAGTTTCATAGCTACAATCTTTGCTTGTGATGACCAGATCGTATCAACAGCTACGTATTGTCCCCACGCTTATGGACCAGAGTGTTATTGTTTGAACATTGCAGCGTTAGGTACTTTGATAGAATGTTTTGTTCAAAAGAATGCAAACACTACTTCAAATATTAAAGAGTTGGGGGAATTCTGTGCCCCACTTAACGTTTCTTTAACAGAGTCTGACTTTTATGCAGTTTATGAAAACGCTACCAAGTACAGTGTTAATATTACTTCTTTAAGCTCCTTCAATGCTACAGAAGTTATCAATTACCCGATAAAACTCGATCAAGATACTGTATTACTCTATGAAGTGTCCTATGCTCGATTACTTAGTAACTACAATGATTCAACATATTATGGGGCAGCTATGATAGCATACTGGGGGATTATTTTCTTAATAGCTATTGTATCTCATTGGACAAATAGATTATATCTCTCCAAATCGCGAAACTTGAGTGGTCCTGTCTCTAATGCATGGAGAAAATACATAACGTTAGCCACAACTGGACAGAGAAAGAGGATGCAATCACAGAAGTTCCTTGGTTTGTTAGACCACTTAGTTCCTTCAAGAGTTGAATCATTAATCGTTATAGGATTCACATTAGTCACCATTGCCGTCAACACTGCCAATCTTCAACATATACCAAACAACCCGATATTAGTTACTGTATCTATAGAAGTCTCAAGATATTGTGCAGACAGAACAGGAATTACAGTAGGATTTATAATTCCTCTATTAATCCTTTTTGGTGGCCGCAATAACTTCTTACAGTGGATTACGGGATGGAATTATCAAATATTCATGACATATCATAGATGGGTTTCTAGAATAGTTGTGGCCCTAGTATTCATTCATACGGTGGGATTTACTGTGTCATATTGGCTTGGTGGCTATTACTTTTCAGAGATGAAAGATACATATCTTATATGGGGTACAATTGGCTTCATAGCTTCATGCTTTAGTCTATTCCAAGCTTTATTATTCTTCAGAAGAAGATGGTATGAAGTATTTCTTTTATTACATCTAGTTTTAGCTGGCTTATTCATTGCTGGGTCTTGGATTCATGTGAGGGATCTTGGATACACGTATTTCTACTACGCGTCGGTTGCCGTGTGGGCGTTTGATTATCTTTTGAGAATCATGAGAATAATTGCTTTTCGCTTTCCAAGTGCCGAATGTAAGTTGATTACTGAAGACACTATGCGTGTCACCATCAAGAGACCATCCTATTGGAAATCATTCCCCGGTGGCTATGTGTTTATAAACTTCTTGCGTCCAAATTGTTTCTGGCAATCACATCCGTTTACTTACGTGGACAGTCATACAAATGGGGAAACAATCACTTTGTACTGCAAAGTT
>JAJMCV010000040.1:0-282660 GCA_030573195.1 Nothofagozyma chilensis
AACTTTGCAGTACAAAGTGATTGTTTCCCCATTTGTATGACTGTCCACGTAAGTAAACGGATGTGATTGCCAGAAACAATTTGGACGCAAGAAGTTTATAAACACATAGCCACCAGGGAATGATTTCCAATAAGATGGTCTCTTGATAGTGACACGCATAGTGTCTTCAGTCATCAACTTACATTCGGCACTTGGAAAGCGAAACGCAATTATTCTCATGATTCTCAAAAGATAATCGAACGCCCACACGGCGACCGAAGCGTAATAAAAATACACGTATCCAAGATCCCTCACATGAATCCAAGCCCCAGCAATGAATAAGCCAGCTAAAACTAGATGTAATAGTATAAATACTTCATACCATCTTCTTCTGAAGAATAATAAAGCTTGGAATAGGCTCAAGCATGAAGCTACAAAGGCAATTGTACCCCATATAAGATATGCCTCTTTCATTTCTGAAGAGTAATAACCACCAAACCAAAATGATACAGTAAATCCCACCGTATGAATGGATACTAGGGACACAACTATTCTAGAAACCCATCTATGATATGTCATGAATATTTGATAATTCCATCCCGTAATCCACTGTAAGAAGTTATTTCGCCCACCGAAAAGGATCAATAGAGGAATTATAAATCCTACTGTAATTCCTGTTCTGTCTGCACAATATCTTGAGACTTCTTCACATGCAGTACCTAATACCGGGTTGTTTGGTATATGTTGAAGATTGGGAGTGTTGACAGCAATGGTGACTAATGTGAATCCTATAACGATTAATGATTCAACTCTAGAAGGAACTAAGTAGTCGAACAAACCAAGGAACTTCTGCGATTGCATCCTCTTTCTCTGTCCGGTTGTGGCTAGCGTTATGTATTTTCTCCATGCATTAGAAACAGGACCACTCAAGTTTCGCGATTTGGAGACATACAATCTCTTTGTCCAATGAGATACAACAGCTATTAAGAAAATAATCCCCCAGTATGCTATCATAGCTGCCCCATAATATATCGAATCATCGTAGTTACTAAGGAATCGAGCATAGGACACTTGATAGAGTAATACAGTATCTTGATCGAGTTTTATCGGGTAATTGATAACTTCTGTAGCATTGAAGGTGCTTAAAGAAGTAATATTAACACTGTACTTGGTAGCGTTTTCATAAACTGCATAAAAGTCAGACTCGGTTAAAGAAACGTTAAGTGGTGCACAGTATTCCCCCAACTTTTTAATATTTGAAGTAGTGTTTGCATTCTTTTGAACAAAACATTCTGTCAAAGTACCTAACGCTGCAATGTTAAAACAATAACACTCTGCTCCAGAAGCGAGTGGACAATACGTAGCTGTTGATGTGATCTGGTAATCACAAGCATATATTTCAGCTAAGAAACTTCCATATACTGTTGGAGCTCCTGAAGCAAGCACACACGATATAGTGTATAAGAGAATTATTATCCTATTCATTTCACTGTCAACTTACTGTTTTTCATAATTTATTTTGATTTGAATGATACAGGGTTCAATATATATAGAAAAGGGGCCAACGTTACATTGAGCCATACTTGATTCTATGCATTACAGCTGCCTTATGATTTGCTAGTTTTAATAATCACAAACATGAAACCACACCATATCCATTGTTCTAGACACTTGAAAATGCTCGTGCTTGTTGCCAAAGCTACTTTTGATCTACAAATATTGGGCAGCCATACGCAATGGCATAGCATTGATTGGACCCTTTTGATCGTATACGTGGAATACAAGCCTCCGGTGCTTGTAAAGTGGTTTTACGAAGAAAACACGGCTCCGCTGGAATGCACCTGTCCTCCTTTAATGATGCAACATTTGCCTGGAGAAAATTTCTGAGGCTTAATTCGCTGCAAATAGTTGGGGATGCGTTTGAATCTCAAACGAATGTTAGTTGAATCACCTGCCCTTAGATTGTTGAACGGGTTTTGCAATGTTCGTTACTGGGACCTGGGTCAAGTAAGAGGAGGGAATATGATGAGCGAAAAAACTACAACCAGGTCCAACATCAACAGCATTCACCGCAGAGTGATATGAAGTCGAAGAGTGGGTCATTTTAGCAACCAAAATAGTACTTCAGAAGGTACATCAAAAGCATTCATCTAGTCATCTGTGTCATTATCTCGTCAAGGTTTCAGTTCTGAACTGTCCATTGATCCTGGATCGTTGGACTGAGAGGAACAGCAAAATCTTGCATAAAATCTTGGCACGGCATCACAAGACATTAAGGTTGACGAAAACTCAGAACCTCTTGACAGAGTCACCCGTGCAATAAAAGTAGTAGTGAAATATGTTAGTACCAAATTGGATTTTTGTGTGAATGGCAATTTGCAAACCCCGATGAGTTTAATTGCTTGCTAATTCAGGGTTTGGTGCCAGCTCGTAGGTACACGAAGTTTCCACCTTGCAGATGCAAGCTGTGATAATGCTGATGAGAAAGATAATCTGCAATATCTGATATCCGATATCGGTGTTCGCCTCACACAACTGGTTGTAGCTCCTTACCTGTGTTCTAAGAACCTACTTCTGAGACGAACTACAAGGCAATAAACCGTATCTAGCTAATACAATGGCCGCCCCACATCGAGTATTATCGATGCGAGACAATGTTGGACTGCGCTGAGAACTCCGGGAAAAACGAGCACCAGTCGCTAGCAATCCGAGGGTGTAGCGAACCGGAGGAAAGCCTGAGAGCGACCAGATGAGGTTATCTATTAAAGAAGTGTTGTGCAATCTAATGAGATAACCTATAAGAAACCGAGGGCAAGACAGGGGATCAGGAAGAATCTGATGAAGAGTCTAGATCAGGCATAATGAAGCCATCGAGCAGAAGAACATGTGCAAACTTTTCATTGGAACCTGTATGATATGCTTTCTTTATCTCTCATCTTCCCTACTAGTTTGTTGGATCACAACTGATAGTTGAGATTTTGAATGTCTATTTTCAACATTATAACCAATAGCACACTCATTAAGGGAGGCATCTGAGCTCAGATCTATGGACCGCCATCAGTCGTCTTTCAAAGTCGAAATGGAAAAGAAAAATGAAGTAGAATCTGTAATCAGCTGTTAATCTTTATAACACATCTAGTATTCCCTTTTATTTCCGTATACTCAATGATTCCCGTGGATATATTTACTGTATCTTCCTTTATCCATTTATATACTCCAATGACTCTTTGAGTATTACACAAGACCTTTATCTTCTATACAGGTTGCATATTACGGATCAATTAAATGTTCATTTCAAGACAAAAATAAATTGAGGCAAAATTAAATAATAATTGGTTAACCTGCATGCTAACTTCATTGGAGCTAGCTTCCGTAAGAGGATGTCTTGAATCTCTTTGTAGTAATTCATTCATTCAAATATACTGGAGGCTAGGATACATACCAATTGAAAGATGTATAGGGTATTAGCGATGTTATTCAATGTGCTTCAATCTATTGAGTTTATGGTCCAAGTGTGTTTTGTCACGTTCCTCAGAGTTGGCATACCTCACAGTCTACATATAGAAAACGATATCGCTCTTATTTTACCCTTATTTGGTACAATGGAAGTCGAATAGCGATTTATTGACAGTCTGTCGCACGTGTGAATGGCTTTTAAGGGGGTATATTTGCCAAGAGAATATCGCTTCAACATTGCAGCTATAGATTTGGCACAGATTACTGACTATATAGGTCATTCTATATTCAACTTCATGTATCTCCCAAATTTCACTGAAAGTGAGTGTTCGAAGTTCTACAGAACAAATGGTTGGCCTATGAGATACCCAATTCACTTAACTTCATGGACACACATTATCTACGGAATGCATCATTTTGCTTGCAGCAGCATGCGAATATCGAACCTGTCAAACTCCATAAAATAACGTTTGGATGGCCCTTGGCCTAGAAGTATCGGATTACCGGAGAAGAAAGGCTCCGAGATTGACCGTGTCATTAGATTGGTCCATATAAGTATAACAGACAAGAAGATATTTAAATCAATGTTGTATAATCTCAGGTAACTGGAGAATGGTCAAGGTGGCTTACAATCTTGTTTTTACTGAAGATTACTTTAGCATGCTACAAAGCATGCATTCTGGACCACAAGTCTATACCTTTAGTTGAATCTACTGAACATGGTGGGATATACGATATGATGGTAAGGTTCGTCGAAACAGTCAAACCAGACGATTACACACTCTCTGTGAGTCCTGCGATTATAGTGAAAAATGCCCTTCAATCAATGGCATTATATGATGCGATAGTATTAACTACATTTTATGATATCATGCGGGCCGAGCAGCTCGACTTCAGTTCTGCAGTTGCTACACTCAATAAATTGCCATTGGTGAATTGGCAGAAGATCCATGAGGTCGATATTCGGTATTTAAGATCTTCGGTATTTTTGGGAGAGGAAAGGGGCATCAATGATATAACCAGGGGATTGGTGGAAGCAATATATCTGTCCCTTCAGTTTATAGAAAGATTTGGAGGTGATCCTTGTGTTTACGAAATTATTCCTACCTTGGATACTGTGGATGGATCAATTATGGCTTCTACCAATCATCAATATGTTGATTTTGAGGTTATACCTTTAAGATGATTGTTTGTTATATTCTGTATATTAATATATTAAGCATAGAGGAGTTTTAGACTACGAATACTTAAGACTTACTTTCTTCTTACTATGTATAGCCAATAAAAGCATGATATACATTCAAACCTACGACTGCTCACTTACAGAGACCAACGAGTCTGACCTCTCGATGATACTCTTAAGCTGCGATTTGTTCAATTTGCGAACTAATTCAGCAGCTTCAAATGGGTCTACTTCTGTCTTCTTAAAGTCTCTAGCTTTTACCTTCATCTCAAAAAGTGCGTCCAACTCGGCAAACGTCCTATCCTTGGTCTCGGGCATGTCAAACCATATCCATACTAGAAAAATGCTCCCAACCCCTGCCCAGAAGAAACCTGTTTTAGCACCCCAATTCCACTTGGTAGAATTCAACATATAAGGACTCAAAATCGAACTGACGATACCGGCAATATTATACATATTTCTAGCAAGTACAACGGTTTTAGTTCTTAATCTGGAGTTAGGGATCTCTCCAACTAAACAATAAGTCACGGGTCCAACACCAATATCATAGAAGAATACAAATAGTAACATTAAACTTCCAACGCCCCATGGAATATTTGGATTATCGATACAACCAAGGATTCCTATCAATAGTATAAGGAAAACTTGGATCAGAACACCAGTGAAGTAAATTTGAAATCGACCCAATTTGTTAGAAATCACCCATGACAGTAGAGTACCAATGATTCCAAGACTAAATTGGATTATTACGAATGTAAAAGAATAAGAAGCACTCATACCTGCTTTTTGATAAAAGTATGCAGCATTCCCCAGCAACCCACTTCCTGTCCAAGCCTGTGCCACCCAGGTTAAGATGGCAATCCTTGTTCTTCTAGCATTTGAGCCACTGAAACAACTTCTGTAATTAGAATGTACATCTATTGCCTTTTCCTTCTCGAGTGTGATCTTCATTTTTGTTACCATAAGCTCTGCAACCTGTTCCGGATCAATATTATCATTTTTGGTGATTAATCTAGTGATAGATTTCTTAGCCTCGTTAATCTTGTTCTTTTTAACCAACCAATATGGTCCCTCTGGTGCCAAATAAACCCCGATTGCCAAAGGAATTGGATACACCCATTGAATTGCAAAAGGGATCCTGTAAGCCCATTGAGTTGTATTATTACTCAACCCTTTGATAACCCCTGCAGATATTAATTGTCCAAACACCCAGCAAAGATTAACGTATGTTGTTAAATAGAATCTTAGCACCGTAGGGCAAACTTCACTTGCATAAGTAACTGTCAATGTCTGGAAAAAGCCCCAAGGAATCCCACATAATACCTCACCCACTGCTAAAGTCTGAATATTCTCAGCAAAGAAGAGTACGAAAATGAAACAAACAATTAGAAATAATGCAATAAGCAAAGTTTTTCTGTAACCCAACCTGTCTGCTACCCAACCTGCTAGATGTAATCCAATTATTTCACCACACATCACACACATACCCAAACCCACTTGCCAAGGTGCCGTCAATTTATAAAGATCCGTCTCAGGGTTAGCAAGAATTCCATACTTCTTCGTGAAAGGATGAAACCCAAAGAATGATGCCATCAACTTGGTGTCATATCCTTCCATGACAAGACAACTGGACAAAATAACTGACCACATGACAGCTTTGGGATAGGTTTTGATCCCTTGGATCAATGACATTTGCTTGTCCCTACTGTCTGATTCACGCGCATCCTCTGAAGCACCAATAAACTCATTAATGTACTGGCCCAATTTCTCCTCTTGAACATCCTCAAATTCGGATCTAAATTCGTTGAGTGTTGTTTCGTGTATCACAACGTTGTTTTTGGTACTTCTAGTATCTTGTGGATTGATAGACATCTCGAACGCTCCTCAATTTTCTTTCTGATATAATCTAACCAGTTTAGGTGGATACTGGATTATGGATTATAGGCTGTATTTATCTGCAAAATAACTATGAAGTTCCACATTTCCATTTCCAAGAAGTGACTAGGAATGAGATACTTGATCCATGTCACCGAAACAGTAGCTACTTTGTTTGAGGGAGTGACTTGATTATCCGTATGTCCAATGAAGCTTCCCCATTTTCTTGCAGGAGAACTAAAAATTCAGACTATGTCACCCTTCACTTTGGTTCCAGAATCTCTTTATTAAGGGAATATAGAGTTTTCCGTGAACTTTATTTCACTGTGGGACAGTTATTTGAAACCTGATATGACAGCTAAACACGTAGAACATAGTCTGCGTCTTCTTTACCGTATTATAGGACGGGAGAAGATTAATGATTTATGAAATCAATATGATTCTTGGAGAATTCTCAGCATCAGAAACTATTCAAGAAATTGAGACGATTCCTCAATTGGCTCAATGCAAAAGGAAGGCATCACTTTCTTGGCTGCATTCTTGAAGAACGATGTAATCCATTAAGAGAACTATTGTGTTAATGTCAGCCATTATACAAACATAATATTGCCAACCTCGTATATCGGCAAAATCTAGCGGTCAATATCTATGAATCACGCACAATAATTGTTTCTTTATAAAACTATCAAAAGGGCAAAACAAGATATACTATTTTTTTCAAACAGTTGCAAATATCAACCCATCTTTCCTTTTCAATTTTCACTCAAACAACCCTGCAAGATATTTAGTGTAGATATACACAGAAGTGAAATGTTTCAATCAGTAAAACCATGAAACCATACACATCCACCTTCATTTCACTAAATTTGATGTTTGAAGATGGTAAACATGTTGATGCAGGATTCGTATCGGGTGCATGCTGCAGTTCGTGAGAAGCTATCTGCATATCGTTGCTAGAGCCAATTGGTGAAAGTGTGTCGGTGATGAAGTAGTACTGGTGATATTCGGCTTGAGTATTGGTATCATATGTATTCATATACAAGATTTATTTATAGTGTGCAATCATTGACAGAGTCGGTGGGTGTGCCACTCGCAGTTCCAGGCGTCCTCGCTACAGCACGGCGTTCGCATTTCGGGTTAGATTGTGGGAGTTGCGAATTGCGAGCTGCGACTTTCAACCACCAGATTGGAATAAATAGAGCTTGAAGCCCAATTGTGTCGAGATTCAGCATTCAGATACTTCACCATTATCATGTCTGCTACTACTTGGTCTGAATCAGACATTCTCGAATCCAAACTTCTTCACCGTTCGCTCAATCATGCTCCTCAGATCGTCACCTCCACTGAAGGATCATATCTTCGTCTTTCTAATGGAAAGTCTATCCTAGATGGTTGCGGGGGTGCTGCTGTTGTGAGCGTTGGCCATTCCAACCCAGTTATTATCGAGCAAATGTCTGAGCAATTGAAAACAGTATGCTATGTCCATACATCTGACTATTCCACCCCAGTTTCGGAGACTTTTGCCAACGAGTTACTTGAGAACTACAAAGACACGTTTGCCAAGGCTTACTTGATTAACTCCGGAAGTGAAGCCACTGAATCTGCTGTGAAGCTTGCAACACAGTATTTTCAAGAAAAGGGCAAACCTGAAAAAACTCAGTTCATTTCGAGACTTCAATCGTATCATGGAAACTGTATGGCGGGTCTTTCATTAAGTGGCCATGTTGCTAGAAGAAAGCCATACAAAGGTATATTGTCTCCAAATTTCCACTTTGTTTCTCCTGCTTATGAGTTCCGTTATAAAAAGCCTGAAGAAAGCAGCGAAGATTATGTCAAGCGTTTGGTAGCTGAATTTGAACTGAAGGTTCTTGAGGTTGGACCTGAGAAGGTTGCCGCTTTTTATGCGGAAACTGTGGTTGGTGCTACTACTGGTTGTGTCACCGCTCCTGCTAATTACTTTGCCGCAATTAGACAAATCTGTGATAAATACGACATTTTGTTGATTCTCGATGAAGTTATGTGTGGTTCTGGCCGTACGGGTACATTCTTTGCCTGGGAGCAAGAAAATGTCAAGCCGGATATTGTGACATGTGGGAAATCCATCTCATCTGGTTATTCCCCATTATCAGCCTGTATTTTCAACCATAAGATTGCATCAGTATTGAGTAAGGGATCAGGCGGTTTCAATCATGGACATACTTACCAAGCATTTCCTCTAAGCTGCCAAGCTGGGCTTGCTGTTCAAAGATATGTGAAATCACACAATTTGTTAGATAATGTTGTGCAGATGGGACATTATCTTGAAGAGACCCTTAGAACAGAATTGTCATCATTACCAATTGTTGGTGATATCAGAGGTCGTGGTCTCTTTTGGGGTATGGAATTTGTCAAATCCAAGGATACTATGGAGCCTTTCGATCCAAAATTGAAGTTTGGTCATTTATTGCAACAGAAGATCTTGGAGAATGGGGTGGCGGTTTATCCTGGAATGGGAACTGTGGATGGATTGAAGGGTGATCATATTATTGCAGCTCCTATGTTTACAGTTACAAGGGAAGAAATCGACATCATTGTTCGCACCATAAAGAAATCTATAGAAGAATTGCTCCAAGAAATCTCAGTTTAATAAAGTTATTATATTTAGTGTTGTAGTGGTAGGGAGAAGCATAACGGTGTTAAGAAAGCGCGAAGAGATAGGTCAAATGATATTCCATATTTAGAAGGAATAAAGTGGTGTGTTGTTCGATCTGGCCATAACACTAGAATCTGCTCAGATCTCGATAGGAATTGGAATGCAGAAAGATGCATGTTCCTATCTATTCCGACAAAAAAGATAAAATTTGCCGAAATCCCACTCTGAGACTTTTGTCCACGAAGGTCAAAGTTTCCACAATTCACAATGAGATATGTCTTGGTGAGTATTCATGTTGAGGGCTTTATAACAAATATTAAATTTTTTTCAGGAACTAACGTTAGGCCTGTTCCACTTGTCGGTAAGTGCTCTGTTTCTTCGTACCTGAGTTTTTTCTAACCCAACAGAAATAAAAAGGTGAAATGTGTACATAATGGGTCACCTCCTTGTAGACTGTGCAGTTTGAAAAATATGGCTTGTAGTCTAGAATTACCGCCGAAAATAAAAGGAAAAGTCAAGAAACCACCTGCTGCGCCAAGCCCTCAATATTTCAACCCTACACCAACCACAGCACCATCTTCTCAACAAATCAATGTTCCGAGTAATTCCAAGCAAATATCAATTGATATTAATCGGGAATTCGTGGTTGAACAGTCGGCCGTTGGAAATGTGAGCCAAACTCAAAATAATTTTCCCGCTGAGTTTTTGATCGAAAGTATTGAAAGGATAAAGCATATCTTTCCCGAGCTTATGTTCTTTCACATGCCATCTTTGCTCTATTCTACTGGCTCGATTTCTTCAGCATTTGCCAATTCAGTGGTGGCTCTTTGCATCCAATTCTCACCAGAAGTTTGCAATTCTACAAATATTCTGATAAACTTAGATGAGTTGGTACATACTGCTAAAATGAAATTAATTAGCCCGTTGCAATTATGCTCGAATCCAAACTTGGATAATGTGCAATCATTATTGATGATGTCCATTTATGACTGGGGAAGGAAAGATCTCTTCAGTAGCTGGATGTTACACGGTATGGCAGTCCGTATGATTCAGGGTATTGGAATTGATTCAGCTCGAAAAACTGGAATAGGTAATTCCTTAGATCAAGAAATCGAACGCAGAACTTTGTGGAGTTGCTTCATAGTGGAAAAGATGATCTCCTTTGGAAGAAATCGGACACCGATACTTACCGCTTCGTCGCTCAATTCCATTCTCCTACCTTGTTCTGAAGAACAATTCTCGTATCTTTCCAGTTCGGAAGACTCGCAGAATCAGGATACAGTGAGATCAATTTCTCTTCTGGATTTCGAAGATATTTTGTTTGACAAGTCGTTTATTTTTGGTAATGAAGATTATACTTGCATATATCTCATAAAACTCTTTGAAATATGGACAAATCTCTCTCATTGGTATCTTATGGGTGGTCGTCGGGCAGATCTATTACCACCATGGCTGTCTAAATCGTTGTTATTCGGCCAAAGACAAGAGCTTGACCTATTTGTATCTCAAGTTCCCGCGAAATGGAAGTGGAGTATGCGTAATTATCAAATACACAAGATATACAAAACTGAAATGAAGTTGTTGCTATTGAATGTGGTGACTGATTTGTGCTTCATGTATCTCAGTCGCGAATACACTCCCTTCTTACCATACAATATAGACAAACCCAGTGGACCAAGCGAGCCGCCATTTTTAGAACGGCCTCCCACCGATGATTACTGGGAAAATAATATGCTGGAATTGTTTAAAAAAGGACGAAACATAGCCGAAGCAATACAGGTGGTATTTGAACACAACTCTGAAGAAAGCCGGTCTGCATCGCCATTTCTATCATTTACTATTTTTTCAGCTACAACTGTTCTAGTATACGGGGGGATCTTTACCTGGATGGATCCGTGGCTAGAGGGAGAGAAGTCAATTGACGAAGAAAATTATAATATTCGGTTGGCCAATTCGATGATCTTGTATTTGAATGTGTCTAAACTTCCTCTTGTGGAGAACTGGATAGGCGCATTACAGCAGATGCTGGAATTGTATCAACTTGTGGCAGCTGACCCGGATCGTGCCAAACGTCTACACTTGGGTAGAGATATGTTTATTCACATAGAGGACCTGATTCAAATAGCAAATACTGATAACGCCCATACGCCTAGTATTACTCAGATCTTTCAACGGGACTCAAACGAGCCCGATGCGGACCAACGAGAAATGCAATTACAACCTCAGACACGTCCCAACGTTGTCGATACGTTCTCCGATTTTTGGATGGGAGATGATATTTCGAGAGAATTCTTATCTTCTATATTGGATAATTTCAATTCATAATAATAAACATTTTGCCTTGCAACCTTCGTAGCTGCAACAGAGTACCCGATTTGGAAAGTTCACGCAGCTGCCTGACATTTGTCCGCCGATTCAATTTCTTCCATCTCCACGATTATCAATAGTAATTCAAAAAGGGGTCTCATTATACCAATTGATCGTATAGCTCCAATCATGTCCAAACACCACTCCGTCATAATAATTGGCTCAGGTCTCTCGGGGATAAGTGCAGCCACTAAGCTCCATTCCCAGGGAATTGATACCTTGGTTCTTGAGGCCCGTGAACGTATTGGAGGAAGATTGTATACCACTGAATCCCCAAAAACTAAGAATAAATATGATGTTGGATGCAGTTGGTTCCATGCTGCTGCATTCAACCCATTGTTCCTTAAATCCAGGAAACTAGGCAATGTGGATTATAAGTATGACGATGTCTCTGTCGGCCTATTGGGTCCAAACGGTTATGTTCCAGCTGAATACGAACTTGGACCAGTGGTGGACGAAATGAAGGTGTTCAGTAAAAATGCTTCGGCGGACGTCAATTTGCACACCGTCTCGAATCAGTATATCTACGAAAATAAGGACGTTTTGACCAAGGAACAAATCAAGTTTGCTCCTCTGTTGTTGAGAGTGTTGGAGATCCCCAATGGTGTCTCTTGGGATATGGCTTCAGGTAAGAATGCTGCTGGTCCTTATGGTGGTAGAGATGCCTTTGTCACTGGAACTTATGAGAAAGTCTTGCAAAACGAGTTGAAAGATTATCCAGTTTCAGAAAAGATCTTGACCAACAGTGTTGTTGAGAAGATCCAAAGAGACGACTTAATCACTGTCACTACAACAAAAGGTGATTCTTATACTTGTGATTATTGTATTGTCACAATCCCTCAAAGCGTTCTTACTTTGCCAAGTGGTCAAACTGGACATATTGATTTCTCACCTGCCTTGCCACATTCCATAACCAGTTTGTATCCTAAAATGCATTCTGTATCTCTTGCAAAGGTTCTATTTGAATTTGAAGACGCTTTTTGGCCGAAGGATGTGGATAAATTCATAGCTCTCCCTTCTGCTGATTCCGATTTCGCCAGTCAAGTGCTTGATTCTAGTGTTGAAATCTTGCAGTCATCTTTGATCGTTCCAAATGCTGCATTCAATGATCCATCGGACTCGGCTCCAAAGACTTGGTCCTTCCCTGTCCTAATTGCAAATTTGTACAGCATAAAGAAGATCCCTACTTTGGTCTGTCTTGTACCATCGCCAGCCTCGATTTACTTGGAGAGAAACCCACTGGAAGCTTGGAACATCTTAAAGCCAGTGATTGCAAATGCGTCGAAATTATCTGAAACTGACATCCCAGAACCAATTCATACAATGACGACCAACTGGAATGATGATCCTTTTAGTAGAGGAGCTATTTCAGGTGTTGCCCCCGGTGATATTGTGGTTAATGAAGAATTAATCAAGGGTGCTGGCAACATTCGTTTTGCTGGTGAACATACAATTTATGAGGGTCATGGATGTGCTCATGGAGCATGGTTGAGTGGGCAGAGAGAAGCCGACAAAATTTTAGAAGAAGTTTCTAAATGAGTAACTGTTCTATGTGGTTTTTACTCGGTTTCATACTCGTTATGATATCCCCTTGAACCCCAGTGTATATTCTACGCACGTTCAATATCATGAATACATATCTTGATTAGTTCGGTCTTTCCCAACTCAATTAATTATATTATATGCGATTTTTCCTATTAAATAGTTTAGCCACCATGAAAGACGTGTCTTGGTGCAATTCTTGAGTGAACACCTTTCTTACCATGCAATGTACGAACCGAGTGGAATACAACTTTGTATGCATTGACTATTCATCCTGTTCCGTCAAGGTTTCCAAAGTGTCATCTCTCAATAGTGGAATCGTACTATCTTCTCTTCTCTTCAGCATCCAAAGCCTATTTGTATTCCAATTGGAAAACAATGTAATCATAATTGGAGAACAACCATGGATTATGACTGAGGTCAATACCAAAAATGACACGATGGGCCATAATACACGTGCAATGTAGAGTGGTGAATTGATGAAATCGACATCATTGGTGGGAAAATCCGTTTCATCATCTGTAATTCTCTCAAGTGCAATCATTGAGCAAAAAACGGCACCAACGCCAATGGGACCAAAATGTCCTATGATGAACGCATCCTTCCAGCTTCTGATGTCTCTGGTAAACGACTTAATCAAAAGAAATATCGGGATTCTTCTCAAAAAGAATGCTGCCAATGCCAATAGAATGTATCTCCAATACTCTAACGCCAACGAAATGTTATTGTAATCAGCCCAAGGTATAATAGCACCAAGATATGTGAAATATCCGATGTTTAGCGCAAGATCTACGATACCAGGTAATTTAGTTCCCTCGGATTCCTCAGCATACCAACCATCCCAAGCAAAAGCAGCTCCTCCGGCAAAGGCTACTATCAACTCGTCAACATCAAAGATCAATCCACTTCCAGTGCAGATCAAGGCAACAAAGAGATAAAATATAAGAAAAGACTCTCTGGTAACGAGATTCCGGTAAAATGCAAATTTCAATAACTCTCGGCCCCAATATCCAATAAATATACCCAAAACAATACCAAACCCAACTTGATAGACCATGCCTACTGTCAACCAATTAGTGAATATCTCACTTCCACTTGATTTTTTGGTCACCAATGCACTAGCCAACATCACTAATGGGAAAGCCAATCCATCGTTAGCACCAGATTCTGCAGTAATCAAATTCTTTAGGTAACTGGGTACGGTTCTTCCAAATTTGCCCTTTCCAACAATTGCAGCTGATAACACGGGGTCTGTCGCCGTGATACAGGCTCCCACTAAGAAAGCGCCTGCGAAATCTATATTTTCAAATAGAATAAAAACGAAATATCCAATGACGACACATCCGAGTGCCATTCCGAAAAATAGACTTATGAGCAAGGAGCTTCCGTGGTTTCTTATGTACCGCTTGGGCAATTCGACACTCATGGCGAACAATTGAATAACCATGACGATCCGGGAAAGCTCTCTAGTGATGGTCTTCATGTCTCCCCAGCTACTTGGATCGAACCAGTTGAGAAGTTGGGGACCCGCCAATATTCCAATCAAGGTCGAAGTGGTGGCCTCGCCTACAAATAGCTTGTCGTTCAAGAGGTAGGAGAAGAGGGCAAAACATGTGCTTGAAATGCCAAATATGACATATGCTAACCCAACATTATCGATTTGCCATATCATGATCTTCAACTTGTATCCTCTATTAGATCACACCGGGTATATTAGGGAAAAAACCGTCCAGATATCCGGTTGATCCAACCGTGTCTTATCGTATGCCTCGTGTGTTTTAATTGGGCTCATAACCACCAACTGATAAGGTACCATGCGCAACATTTCGCAGCAATAGCAGACTAGTGGAATCTTGCAGATGATGAAAGCAGATTATCGATTTTTCTGTTATATAAATAGAAATGTACATTAATCAAATACGAATCGACACTTCTCGTGGTATTTTCATTTAAAATCTCATAAAAATTGCCGAATATATATCTCAGATCTGGAATTAAGTGCCAAGGAGGGGGTAAAAGACATCTTAGTAAATCAATCGTAATAAAGAATACGTTTTTTCTACTAATATTTATTGGAAAATAAGATGTTCCTACAAATACATGCAAAATATCGCTTGGCATTGTCAGCAATCGAACTAAAGCCAAAAAAAGAAACTTAGAACTTACTCCATTTGAATAGAGATTCATCAGGGTTGACCGAGGAGCCAAAAATTACAATTTTTCGAGTGTATGGCATGAGTGATTTGTTATAGTTAATAAAAATAAAGAGAATAGATAGAAGCCTAACACAAGAAGTGATGTATTTATACATGAATGAATATGACAACCTTCCGCCAGCCATTAATAAGAACCCCTATCATTATCTAATCAGTAATTGATAAAATGGGAAGTTTATTAAGCCAAGATCTATTCCTTGGCATTCATTTCATATCATATTATTAATAATCGAGAAAGAACGTTTGATATTTGTCATAGTGTGCAGCAGATATTTTACCGCCGCAACTAGCATTTACATTCCTAATCTGGGGAACCCTTTTCCAGAGTTTGTGGAGTTACTAGTACCCATGTTGTGTAAGGTGCATAGAAATCCTACTAAAACATTGAAATAAAACTCGTTCATATAGCTTTCTTAATAATTCACTACTAACGGGCCAACTTAGATCTCTCACGAAGGCCCGGTCCAAAGAACCACAAAATATAAACCATTGCAACAATGCCCAAACTAATAAATCCTAATGTGGCAACTGCCCAGGTAGTTGACATTCGTTCAAACATTGCCACACCAGCATGAGACAAGGCAGCCGCGATGAGGAACGAAGGAATGGTGAACGCGGCAATAGCTGATCCTGCAACATTTGGATATGAATCAGTGACATAGTTTAACATTGCTAGCCATAAAAGGGGATCGGCAATTCCTAATAATACTCCTGCAAATACAGGAGACCAAAAACTTGTTTTACCATTCGACGTGAACGCAAACCAGAACAAGGAAATTGGAAACCCCCAAACTGAAACCAACGAGCACACAAATCTGTACTCTGGCTTGGGAACTCCTCCATTCTTATCAGTCCATTTTTTATAGAGATACGTTTGAACTGGAACCAACACAAACATAATGGCAACACCGAGAATAAAATTAAGGTATGTCAAGTCTGCATTTATAGGAGAAAGCCCATTGTTTATAGCAAACACATCGAAAACTCCATCAAGATAAAGAAACAATAAACCATATGCAAATCCGTTATACAATCCCAACATTTGAATTATTGGTTCAGTTCCTAAAATTTTAAAAGCCATCACAGTAGCAAAACGCATTTCTACCAAAACGTTAGGCTTGTAAATTGCAACTTCCTGGATGGCTCCAGCATTCAACTCCTTCTTTGCCGCGTTGGAAATCACGACACGAGGGAGAGTTTCAGGAAGCACGCACAAAATAATTGCCCACACTCCTCCAAAAATAACGTTAAGGTAGTACACCCAACGGAATCCCATATTTTCATTCTCACCAATCCACTCTCCTATAGGAGAACCAAGCGAGGGTCCAATGTTGGCAGACATAACAAATAGTGCCATGGCCTGTGATGCCCCGGGAGAGTCAACAAACATGTCAGCAATGGTACCAGCAACGTTACTTGCCGTTGTAGCTGCTGCACAGCCAGAAAGAAACATGAATATAGCAAACATCGCCATATTCTTAGGCAAAGCGCATCCAATGTTGAAAAGTGCGTAGCATATCATGCTCCCAACATACACCCATTTGCGGCCAGCAACATCAGATAGAGGACCAAGGAATGCTGGCGAAACAGCTGTTCCAGCGATGAACATAGACTGGCCCAAGGTTGCAACTTGCGTATTCACATTGAATTCCTCCACGATCCACCATTCAACACCAAGATAGGTGGTAGATGTCATAAGAACAGTGGTTTGAAGTGAACAATAGGCTAGAGCTACCAGATACTTTTTCAAAGTCGACCAGTTATATGGATGATAAGGATTGGTCTTCGTGATATTCAAAAGATAATCTAAGGTTGTGTTGACATTATGAAGTTCAACGATTGATTCATTAGAACGATAATCATTCAATTCACGTTTTGATTCCGTTGGAACAAAATCTTGATCTAGTGGTTGGGGGAATTCTTCCGCAATGCTGGCCTCTTCTTTGCTGGACATATTCTGCTACAACTATTCAATGCAATTGTTAATCTTTTCAGATAAGCAGTCGCCAGTGAAATAGAAGTGCTTATATATTTCCAATGTTATCAACGGAATATGCGCCAATACCTTGGCCAAAGATAAGGATTTCTTTTCCTTTTCTCAAAAGGCTCATCCCAAAGCTTAATTTCATTGTTGCTGTAAGTGGATAGAATTCTACATAATTTGCTACCGCAAATTCTCCAACAAAGATTACACACCGTTGATGAAAGGTAGGATAAAATTAAACAAATTTAAAAAGGATTTGCAGCTTATTCCAATGGCTCAATAGCGATATATATATATAAGCAGCACTTGTCTTACGACATACCAAACTGCACCAACATGCTTATGCATATACAGATGCCGTATACAACGAACAAGGGCTCTTCCAAAATGGGAAGAGCGTTGCTGTAACGGATTGTACCCTAACATATCAATCGCAGAAGACCGACACATGTAATCCTTCAGAAATGTATATCAGTTATTTGACATTTGATGTTTTAGAATTGTGCATTTCTCGTAGGTATGTATGGCAGAAAACGGAACCAGTCCACCCCCTTCGTCTCATCCAATGGCTCACTAAGGTTAGCTCTAACATGACCATGAAGTCTCCGAAGAGGAGGAGTGTCACTGACTCACTATAATCCTATTATCGGACCGTGTGGTTTATCAATTTATCTTCGCAATGGCATCTCGTTTCGGAAAGCTAACACACAACATGCATGCTTATATTTCTAGAGTATAATTGAGATGATTTTGTTCAGAGGACAAACGACGTCTCTTCAAAGTGGAAAAACATATGAATATACGATCATCTTGTGTTATACCCGTTCTATAATATCCGTTTCAACCAAAAGGAATTCCACTGCCGAGATATCTCCTTAATCTAATGCTTCTCGGCCAAAGATGGGGTGCCAGTGAATAGTAAAATCTGGGGTAAGGCGGTACAGCTTCCCCAAGAAGAACTAACTGCCGAGATATATGCTGAGAGAACCCCCAGAATCATAGTGTTTCTGGGATATTCTGCATTACCCCGAATATGGGGTTCTCTGGATCAGAACCTGTGTGGGGAAACATTATGACTATTTAAGAAGGGAAAAACTTCAATAATAATGGCTCTCGTCTTTACATCACCATTATCATGAACGAATACGCAAACTATCAGGGTGATCCTGTCAGATTCGAAAGGGATTGGTTACCAAAGATTAAGGCGTACCAAAAGAATTTGGATGATAGCATCATTAGGGAGTATTTAGCACTGGAGGAGCAACTTGTAAAGTCGCCTGAAGGATATCTAGATGCAACAAAGGTTCCCGAGAGAGTTTTATCTGAAAAGGAATTGAGTATCACCAATTCTAATGCCACTACACTTGTGGATAAAATTGCCGCCGGTGAATTGACTTCCGAGGAAACCTTCACCGCATTTGTCAAGAGAGCTATGATAGCACATCAGCTAACCAATTGTGCCATGATGTTCTTTGTAGACGAGGGTTTGGCCAGAGCCAAAGAATTGGATGCCTATTTCGCAAAGACAGGGAAGACGGTTGGTCCCTTGCATGGGTTGCCGATATCATTCAAGGAGCAAATTGGATTCAAGGATAAGGTAACTACAGCAAGTTACGTTTCATATCTTGATTTTGTGACTAAAGAGGATGCTGTCACAGTACAGGTGATGAGAAACGCAGGGGGAGTTTTCTATGTAAGAACAGCTGAACCTCAATGTATGATGTCTCTGGATGCCGTACAACATATAACAGGGAGATCCTATCTCCCACAAAATACTAATTTGAACCCAGGCGGGTCAACTTCAGGTGAAGGTGCCCTAGTTGCGATGGGAGGCTCCCCCATGGGTGTTGGTACCGACAGTGGTGGTTCGATTAGAACTCCTTCAGCCTATTGTGGATTATGGGGATTTAAGCCTACTTCTAAGAGAACCTCAGTGAGAGGTATTATTTCTGCATCGGGGAATGGACCCGAGACTATTCCCTGTTCTATGGGACCATTAACAAGATCTGCCGATGATGTTGATTTGTTTATGAGAGCTTACGCAGGGCAAGAACCTTGGAAATTGGATGTGCTTATACCCCCCATCCCATGGAAAGTAGTTGAGGAGCCTCTTCCAGAAAGCTTGACCATCGCTATTTACTATGATGATGGTGTCTGTCGCCCTCATCCACCAATTGAACGAGGTTTGAAAGTTGCCGCATGCAAACTTAAGGAAGCTGGCGTCACTGTTGTCGAATGGAAACCACATAGGGTTGCAGAAGCAATGGGTGTGGCAAGGAAAGGCTTTACTGCTGACGGTAATTTTAAGCAAAAAAGAGCCTTGGCTGCCTCGGGTGAGCCTATTGTGGAAATGGTCAAATTGTCTTTCAATCTGCCTGATGGTGACAAGGGGATAAGTGTGCACGAAAATCACGAAATTAACGAGCTTCGTAATGAGATCATATACGAATACCAGGATATTATGGATCGGGAAAAAATTGACTTTATTCTTGGTCCTACTGCTTCAGGGGTTTCCACTAGACCCGGTACCAGTAAACACGGGGGTTATGCTATGCTTTGGAATGTTATGGATTTCCCAGGACTTGTGTTCCCTACGGGATTAGTTCATGATCCTAAAATCGACTTGAAACAGGAGTTTGAGGCAAGAAATCCATTGGAAGAAAGAGATCATGGTTTATATCAACCTGAGTATTTCCTCAATGCACCCATAGGTTTGCAATTGGTGGGAAGGAGATTTGATGATGAGCGTTTAGTGAAGGCCGGAAAGGTTCTTCATGAGATAATTACTGGGTGCTGAGAGGTTCTTCATACTACTGGGTGACGAAAGGTTCTTCAGGATTTCTGAAATGCTGCAAAATTCATTTCAAAAAAAGTCGATGTTAACATATTATCTCTCTAAATGTAGAATTATACGATGTAAGTTTTAAACGAAGAGACGTTTTAAGAAAAATATATCCCCAATATTAAAGTACTTTTCTTTGGTTCATATAACATTTAACCGGATAAGCTTCATTAAGTCTCACGTGATCAGGACTTCCCAAACCGGACTGATAAGAGATATGGGCCATAAGTATTATGCTAAAGATACAAAAATTGCGACCCTGACATAATAAAAAGTTGGACCTGCTATCAAATTGTCGTTTGGATCTAAAGCAGCAGCACGATTGAGAAATCGTGTCATTCTCATAACCGGTGCCTCTGCTGGTATTGGATGGGCAACCGCTAGAGACTTCGCCAGTGCCTCAGATGGTGGAAGTAAGCTA
This sequence comes from Nothofagozyma chilensis, assembly GCA_030573195.1. Taxonomy (NCBI): domain Eukaryota; kingdom Fungi; phylum Ascomycota; class Pichiomycetes; order Serinales; family Cephaloascaceae; genus Nothofagozyma; species Nothofagozyma chilensis. Next base: position 20,498 of record JAJMCV010000040.1, read on the forward strand.
ATTTTAACTGCCAGACGGTTGGAAAGATTGCAACAATTGAAAAATGAGATTTTAAACGATTTCCCGGAAATGAAGATTCATACCGCGGAATTGGATATTTCTCAGGTCGCGACGATCCAGCCATTTCTCGAGGCTTTACCTCAGGAATATGCTCAGATCGATGTGTTGATCAATAATGCCGGTGTTGCTTTTGGTATGGATAAGGTTGGAGACATCAATCCACGGGATATAACCAATATGTGGGCAACAAACGTCGTTGGACTCATCGCCATGACCCAAGCGGTTGTCGCGCAAATGAAGGATAGAAATAGTGGGGACATTGTTAATATAGGATCGCAAGCCGGTAGGGATCCTTATCCGGGTGGCAGCATTTATTGTGCAAGTAAGGCCTCGATCAGATCATTCACACATGCGTTACGGAAGGAATTGATAGATACAAAAATTCGGGTGATTGAAATCGACCCGGGAATGGTGGAAACGGACTTCATTGCACTCAGATTCTACGGGGATGATAGCAAAGCAAGAGCTCTCTTGGCTGATACGGAGCCTTTGGTTGCAGAAGAAGTGTCGGACGTGATAGTCTATGCTGTTTCCAGGAAACAGAAGGTTGTTATTGCCGAATGTTTGGTTTATCCTACAAGTCAAGCTGGGCCATTTCATGTATATCGCGAAAAATCATAAATAGACAAAAAAATAGAGAAAAAAATAGAGAGCATAATATGCAACTCGGTGGTGATCGTAGAGAATAGAGGAAGACTGTGGAATTATTGTATTAATTCTGCGTATTTCGCAGTTTTTTCCACCTCCAGTGAATCATCCAGTGGAACTACAAGATTCATGTAGTATTGCAGGCGGCCAGAACTATGGCTCAATCAGATGAACTGGGACGACATTGTAAACTTCCCGTATTAACTCTAAAGAGAGTACAATTAAAAAAACTAATGCTGCCAATTAGAAGACAATACATAATTTATTTAAATATCATTGAATCACATTTCTCTTATATAGAACTCCCCACGGCCACATGTCACATGACACGCGGTGATTACTTCCAGATAAGGGCCGATGCAAATGATTGAGTCACTATAAAACAGCGTAGATATCCAATTGAAGATATATTTCAATAAAACACAGAATACATAGAAAATGTCGTTTGGTCCTAAAGCTGCTGAAAGATTGAAGGATCAGGTTATCCTTATCACTGGTGCCTCCTCCGGTATTGGTTGGGCTACGGCCAAGGATTTTGCCAGTGCCTCGAACGGTCAAATCAAGTTGATCTTGACGGCCAGAAGATTCGAGAAGTTGGAGCAATTGAAGAAGGAGCTTGTTGAAGAGTACCCTGAAATCGCTGTCGAAACAGCACAATTGGACGTTTCCAAAGTGGCCACCATCAAGCCATTCCTCGAGTCATTGCCAAAGGAATTCGCTGAAATTGACGTTTTGATTAATAATGCTGGTGGTGCCCTTGGAACGGACAAGGTTGGTGATATCAAGCAGGAGGACATCGAGGGCATGTTCAACGTTAATGTCATTGGACTCATCAGCATGACCCAAGCCGTCATTCCTCAGATGAAGAAGAGAAATAGAGGTGATATCGTCAATATTGGTTCAATTGCCGGTAGAGTGCCTTATCCAGGTGGTGGTATTTATTGTGCTAGTAAGGCCGCCGTTAGATCCTTCACCGAATCTATGAGAAAAGAGTTGATCGACACTAAGATCCGTATCATTGAAATCGATCCCGGTATGGTTGACACTGAGTTCTCCACGGTCAGATTCTATGGTGACACTGAAAAGGCCAAGGCCGTCTATGCCAACACCGAACCCTTGTATGCCGAGGACATTTCGGACTTGATTGTTTACTCAGTTTCAAGAAAGCAAAAGGTTGTCATTGCAGAGAGCTTGATCTTCCCTACCTTTCAAGCCGGACCTTTCCATTTGTACCGTGACCCAAGCAAATAGATATAGACTTTAGAAGTGGTTGTAGTGTCTTGGTGAACATGTCTTCACTTTAGCTGTTATGCAATTGTTCGAGAGAACGTATTCTCTATAATGGCCATATTGTAATTCGAGGGAAATGTTCTGAAGAGTCTGTAGCTTATAGGCTTATTTCCACCAGTTCATGTAAGTCCTTGCAAAAGAGATGATATTCAGTAGATATACTTCAAAGTTACACCGGCTCATCTCATAATATTTGCTCAAAGTTTCAAAGCCCTTTATTCTCAAAGTTTTGTCAATAATGCTTGTGCCGGATGAAGGATACAGTTTTTCAACATCAACTTTATTTTGAAATTGATGCTAAGAACAAAATCTTACCGAGAGGGGGGAGTAAGCTGGTTTTGATGAACAGCTGATTATTCACAGGGTGGGGAAGGAAGAAGATGAAAAATGATTCGTCTTGAAGATGATCGTTTTGTAGAATATCATTATTCTGCAAGAGATCTGCAAGAATCCTCACGCCATAACGCTTGTAGACATAATTTGTATTGTCTATTTTCTGGTTATGTATGGGATACATAATCATGGCCGCATATATCGAAAGAACAGTAGCTTTAACCGAATGATTACAACGCATTATGTGCAAGACCCACCAAATAAGAAGAAGTGGAGTGTTTAATAAGGGCAGCTTAGAATCACATTTGGTTGCTATCGAAATGTTTATTATGGCAGATCTAACCTAGAGTTGTCTGCGAAATTCTATTTACATTCAGGGGAGGGGTCGGTCGTCGTTCTTGTCTCTAGCTTTTTCAACCGAACGTCAATATTGGCAAGAATGCTATGAAGTGACAGAAGTGTGTATTCCATTCTGTTGAGCTCCTGATTTACAGTTTGCTCGAAGCTGTCAAGTCGCTCCTTCATCATGTTGCATTTGCCCTTTGTTTCTGCAATGCTCTGCGTCGCACCTACACTTGGCATAGAGTTCGCTCTACTAAGCTCCACTCTGCCATTTGCGCTGGGCTCTGCCAATATGTGGTGGTCGGGAGTTGTTTTGATGTTCGAGTGATCCAACTTCGTGGCCGGACTTGAGCTTTTTGGTGCACTGGAAGGATGTGGTAGACTGCCCAATTTGACGATGAAGTTGAGCTCCTTCTTGTAGGATCTGGGGATCTGATGCCCATCAGCACATGCCGGATTTTCCAGCAAGCTGTGCTTGATTCTCATGTGTTTCTTCACGTCTCTTTTTCTCTTGCTGGCAAAAGCGCATGTTGGACAATAGTAAACCGGAATTATTGGAACTCTGTCTATCAAGCTGTGATGGAACACGGTAGGACCGTCATAGGCTGTTCTGTCTCTGAATAGCTCATCGACTCGAGTTAGAACATCAAAATCTCTGATGGTTCGTCTGAATGATCTGGCTGTGGGGTTTACGATCTCATGATTATGAACAAACAAAAGAGGAGCATCGGTCGTGTAGTATAGTTTGGTGCTATCGTCCACCACTGGTAAAAGCTCCATTGAGAAGTTATGTCTTATTGGCTCATCTAGATTCCCTCATATGTTATGTTAAATTCTACAATATTATATATATTGGTTGTCGTTATAACTCGCCAAACATGCTCTGTCGGAAAAAGTGCATAGCTGTAAGTGCGCGACGATTAAGGTTGGCCTGACAGAGCATTTCACATACGAGGCTAGAATGATAAGCCACTCGATGAGGGCAATGAAAGGAGACACCTCTATCTTTTGAAAACCCTGTATAAATATTCTTCCTCGTAGATCCAAACTCGAACCACCAGGCTCGTCAGGCTACACAACGGAAACACTTTTCATACTATTTATAGAAACCGAAAATAAAACTTTTTAAAACACATTATAATGAAGATGCACTCTTCTCGCCATCATGATGCACAAAGACATTATCAGCTGAGTCTGTCAAGCTACGCTGTTCCTGATCAGCAGCAGCTTTGGCTCTTTGTTCGTCTCTTCTTGCATAATAGAACGCAACACCTGTGAAAATGAGGCCAACACTAGCCAATGTGGCCGTATATGAGAACCCAATGAAGTATCTTGGTTGATCGCTGGTGTCCCAAACTAAAATTGGAACCCATGCCCCAGTCACATACGCCAAGGTATTTGTACAGACCACCACGAAGTTTCTTTTCATGTCGTCGAAGAACAAGAGTCTATTAACCCAAGAAAAGATCTGTGGTTGACCCCAGGTAGTTGGAACCCCGATGAGAAAGTAACAGAACCAATGCAAACCAAGAGGGATGTTCCAGCCAGCCAACAAACCATTTCCAATAATCTCACAGATGAAAAATAAGGCCACGAATATATAATTGTATATACCACCGATATAATCAGCAAAATAGGCCATGAATAAGGTGAATCCAATACCGGCACCGGCTAAAGCTGAGGGATAGGTATTATATTTCTCTGAGGATAACCCCAAGTCTATCTTCATCCATGTGGTGAAAGTAGGTTGACTGTTGGCAGAACAAACATTATTATAACACAAGAAAAGAATTGGGAACACATAAATGTGCCAAGTATTGAAAAAAGTCTTAATTTTCTTCCAGGTATATTTCTCTCTTGTGTTTAATTGGGCCCCGATTCTTCTTCTTCTTTCCAAGGCAACTAATTTGTCCGTCTCAGTGAAATACCAAGAAGTGGTTGTCGAGGGAGTATTTGGGTCAGCAATCATGGTGTAAAGACCGATTGGGAAGGAGATAACTGCATCGAATACGAACATCCATTTGAAAGGAGGCATCGAAGAATCAGCAAAGTTCTCCAAAATCCTTTGTTGCAACGGACCAGAAACCATACTGGCGGCCACACCCGCACAAGCAAAGAACGAAGATCTTTTGGAAAGTTCTTCCTTGGAGTACCAAGAACCAGTCAAGTATTCAATACCAGGGAAATAACCACTTTCAATAAACCCTAAGATAAATCTAAGGGCATATAATCCATGAATTGTGTCACAGGTAATCATCAAGACCGTCAAAATGGCCCATAACACTTCCAAACCACCCAAGTAATATCTTGCAGAGATTCTATGAAGAATCAAGTTGGAAGGAATCTGACCAATAATGTAACCAACAGTGAAAAGGGTAAGCATATAATTATATTGATTACTGTCCATGTCATAGTACTCATTCATACCGTTCACATAGGCCGTGGACATGTTATTCTGGTTCAAATTCTTAATGAAATAACCCAACATGGTGGAGGACAAAAGAAAAAAATCCAATTTGAATAAGAAGGACTTCTCTAATGGATGCTTATCAACGGAATCCCAGACAAAGAGCTTGAATTGAAACCATCTCGTGTTCCTTTCTTCAATCTGTTCAGGAGTCAAATTGAGACTCAAATCTATGTATGGTTCATTGTCAGAATGAAGTGCAACTAACCCTCTAAGCTTTTCATCGGCTTGACCATTAGCTTCTGATTTGGAGCCACCTATAATAGTCTCGAGGAATCCCATTGCAGACGGAGTTTGATATTGAGGAATAATATCTAGATACTAATAGGAGTATGTCCACTATATATATGACCATTAAAACCCAAGCCGAGTATATTTTCTTTTCGGTAGGTGTAATACCACATGACCGCATCTCTCGTGAGCCGTAGTCCGTTGATTGGCCGTCAACTCCACATAGTGGAGAGGTCCGGATAATGCTTTGATCCACAGTTTCTCCCACAACATTTCAACTACCATAAAACCGTGGCATATCTGCTTGTTTGAGATTGATGAAATAGTCATTGTGTCAAGCAGCTGCCGCTGTGGCTGCAAATTATGCAACATGTTCGAAGAATTGTGTGCGCCATACCTAAGGGGAGCCTCTTCACCCTGGTGTGTGTGTTATTCGTGTGGTAGCAGTCAGCAAACAATGGATATCTAAATAAAGCTTGACAATCTGCTGCCAACGCTTGTCATTGCACTAAAAAAGCTTACTTCTATAAGTTGATTTTGGGAGAAGGGACGCTATTTCACTCTCTATTGCTTCAACCAACCGTATCATTGACTAAGTTAGTAGTTTCAAATCCCTTTATCTATTCAATTTCCTTATCTGTCTCTGCCACCTTTAAGTCTACAACTAATGACTACTGCAAATTGCGCAACGGACCACCGCCATAGTTTGATGCAAAATCCGACTTCCTTACTTGGCATATATCTTCGATCTTGACGCATTGGCTTCAAACGCAACTCCAAAGCATTTCCCTGGGAATTACTCAATTTCATACTAATAAACCAGTCACTCTGCTTTTCTTATTATTGGAAAGGTGATTGTCGGTGCTGGCTATGGCGGTTAGTTAGGGCTTACATTATGTGGCATTCTAATTATTGTGGCAGTAGTTTCCAAGAAATCTCATAAAAATGAGTTGAATAATTAAATAATTGTGGATTCTTTTCTGATTAATGATAAAAGTCTCATTTCCAAAAGTTTGTATCGGTATTGACAAGATCTTGTACATGTAGAAACTAAAAATAATTGTAAAATATAGTCCTTAAATAGGTGTCTTATAGACAAGATTATGAACCAAATTCACTATCATAATCAACCAAAGTAAATCTATACCTAACATCACCATCATTACCCCTTTGTAAAGCTTCAGCAATCCCTTTCTCGCCAACAGGGATAGTTTCAATCCATGGGACGATATTGTGCTTTGATGATAATTCCAACATTTGCACAATTTCAGCTCTTGAACCAACAGCAGAACTGGTGATATAAGCGGAATTATCACCAAGCGCCTGAGGGTATAATTCAAGTTTCTCAGTTGCAGGAGGGGCGGAAATATTTTCAAACTTCCCATAAACATCGAGCAACGAGAGATACTTGTGAACATCAATCTGAGTAAGGGACGAAGCACAATTGACAATTAAGTCTAACTCTCCCTCGAACTCCTTGTTCCAACCCTCATCATCAGTGGCGATGTAATGGTCGGCTCCCAACTTCAAAGCATCAGCTTCTTTGCTGTGACTTCTAGAAATGGCAAAGACCTCAGCGCCAAGGGCTTTAGCGAACAAAATACCCATGTGTCCAATACCACCAATACCGGCAATGCCAACCTTTTTCCCAGGTCCTGTATTGTTTTTAACCAAAGGTGAGAAAACAGTAATCCCACCACACATCATGGGGGCAACATTTTCGCTTTTCAAGTTTTCTGGAATTGCAAAAGCAAAATATTCATGGACACGGATGTGCGAAGAATAGCCTCCATTACTTGGTGTTCCATCGGCATAGACATATCCAAAAGTACCAACTCTATGAACACAGTATTGTTCTAATCCCCTCTTACATCTAGTACACTTTTTGGCATCCTTATCCTTGATAGCATCCAAAGCTGCAACATCATCGTCATAAACCCCTTCCAAACAACTCAACGCTAAGGCACCAACACCGACTCTCTGGCCAACTTTCAACGATTCGACCTTGGATCCAACTTTTGTCACAGTACCAACGATTTCATGGCCCACAATGGTTCCAGTCATTTCGCCCCAACTTCCATGAGCAGCATGGACATCAGAACCACACACACCGCAACAAGTAATCTTCACGTCGATATCGTGTTCCTTGAATTGTTTAGGCGTGAACTTGATCTTCTTGGGGTGGTTCCATTCTTCCTTAGAAGTGGAAGTAAGGGCGAATCCTTCAAAGTATTCGGTGGTCATTTTTGTTTCTGTTAGATAGTATTTGAGATAGTTCAAGGAGAGTATTAGAGATATTTATAGTATCATCAATTCTGGGAATAGCGGATTTGCGTCATATTGATGAATCAGCTTATAAATTATTAATTTTAATAAAAGCTGAAATCCGGACATCTTACGGTTGCTGGAGCCTCGAACAATGCCATCTAACAGCATTCACACTGGATCGGATTGATATCGACATTATTTCTACTAAGATTCATATATTGGTAGTATAGTGGTTAGTCAGAAAAAGATACAGCCAACGGAACCGGAACATTTAATGGACCAGCTATCTCCCGCCACAACCAAAAACTCCTGCATATAATCTACTTACATGAGGATGATTCGTGTTCTAAAGGACTTTAGATGGTTGCAAGACTCTTTGAGAGCGAAAAAATATCAATTGTTGTCTCAGAAAAGGCTCAAATTATCATTCGTGAGAGCCATTGTGATTGAGGATTTCAAAAGTTGACATTGCGTGGATATTAAGACTTTATCGGAACAATGATGTCCCTTATTATGTCCGCTATCACCATCGGGGCCGTATATTGCTCGTAAAAGTAGCTTCAAACTTAATCATTACTGCATGAAGGTGGTATATATTTTTCAAACATACACAGACTAGTATGACCATTTGTCATGATATCATTACGGGTCGGGTTTCCAGTTCATCAAAATTATAAATTCTATGCTTTCTATGTAATTAGGTTTTGAACGTCTCATAATGAAAGCACATAACTTTTTAGTGAACCAAATTCAAATATGCCCCTACATTAGTATATATGCAATTTTGTATTTCTTTTCGTCATTAATTAAGATGAACAAGTAAATATCTCTCCTCTAATTGAAATAACTCTCGGCCATGGTCTTGGCGATGTTGAATCCAAATAAGCTGATCACATACCCCACAGCAAGTAATGGGATGGGCAAAAGAATGAGCTCGGTGTGCTCCAAAAACGGCAATGCGTTGTACCCGTAGAACGTGATGAGAAAGTAATAGGACAAACTGACGAAATAGAGGGTGTTTCCAAGAAATAGACCAAACCAATTGTTAACGGTCAAAAATGGTAGTAGTATGAATTGTAACAAGTAGAGCAATACCCAAATCATCAAAAACGAGTTGCAATGCACATCGAAACAGAACCCCCACTCCAAAACATCGTTACCAACGCCGCCAATAATGCCAGAGTCCAGCTTCTTCATCAATAACTTGTTGGTGAGGAACCAATTGAGGGTGGAGATGACACAGCCCAAACAGAAGAAGTCCACCACCACCATGTATATTATGAGCTTGAAAATGGACCAGACTCCGGGCGAATAGGCCAATCCCCATGCCACGGCCGATACCGTTAGGAAAAGCGATAACAATATTATGAAGGACGGGTCATCTCGTGCCCAGGTGTTCTTTGTCTGTTTATGGTAATACAACGACCGATACACCTTGCGCGGGTTTATTATCAAATGGAAGATCTCCCAACTGGCCTTTTCGAAGTCCAATGTTGGCGGCTTGAAGAGTCGCTTCACAATGGTGGGCACCTGGAACTTGAACTTGGTGGTATTAATTGCGGGGGTCAATGGGTAATTTGTGAATTTTCTCGCGGATGACGTGAACGAATTGTTTGAAACCATCGACGGCGGTCTTGGATCAGAGATTGGATTCGAGGAAGCATCTCCATCGGGCAGAAATGGAACCGGTGTGTATGATCTTCGTGACATGTGACGTCAATTTGTGGTTCTCGACAAATGCAATAAGTTCGGCTATAGACCACGTTCTCCACTTCTAGATATATGCGATATTCTCGTCAATTGATATTGTTGAACATATATTTGATTCTTAATACATATGGCACATCTGGCTGTTAAGGAGAAGGGCGGGTAAGTGTGAGCGTCACGTGAGAGGAGAAGTGTATAATATATAATACATATAATTTATATAATTCATAATATTCATCTATAAGACATACCTATAACATAACATATAGACTCAATCACATAACGTCATTCATTTTGGTCTAACGGCCAAAATTCATTTCCGTAATTCATTTCTCATAAATCTAACTTTTCATTTCTCAAACTTATAAACAGTCTTTGACCCGTAAATCTCTCCTTTCTTTAATAACACCCCCGATCTCCATTTTTCGAATCTCCCCGAGTCAACGTATCTGGCGGCCTCTAAACAGAACCCTGCTCTTTTTGGGAACAATTGAGTGCCATCTTCCTCCTTCACATCAACACCATCACCCGTGTACAATTGAACTGAGGGCTCGGTGGTGTATGTTTCGAAATGGATCTTCGTCTTTGGATGGAATGCATCGGCACATTTCTTCAACTCGTTGGTTCTTGTATCAATGGTGAATGGTGGTTCGGTAATGACAAAACAATAATCGAAGAATGGACCGTCCGAATGCAAAACAGTGTGTTTTCCCGAAGCAATGGTTTCAACTTGTGCTGGAACAATCTCACCGGTCGGAAGCTGTTCATCATCAATTTCCAACATGTTATTGCTGATTAAGGCGATCTCCGTGCCCTCGATGTCCTTGTTATCACCGATGTTGAAATAGGCATGGTTACACAAACTGACGAGGGTCTCTTCCGCATCATCTCCCACCAACTTGGATTCGTATTCCAAACCAATGGCGTTCTCGTTTTCCAAGGTGTAGACGACTCTGGTCTCGACGGTTCCAGGGAAGTTATTTTCAAGATGTGGATCGATGTGTAACAATTCCAAAGTCAAGAACCCGGTTTCCTGGTTCCTTTGGATCACCGGACCCAACCATTTACTATGAGCAAAAGAGGATTTCCCACCGTGTAAGGTGTTGGTACGTTCATTAATTGGCAATTGGTAGGTGTTATTGTTCACCGTGATGAGTCCCTTCAGGATTCTATTGGCAATTCTACCAACGGTGGTTCCGAAGAAGGGATTATCTGATCTTTGGTAGCCTTTGGACGAATCAAAGCCACAAGTCAAACTCACACCGTTCAATGAAGCATTGACGATGTTTGCACCGTGGTTGGAGATGGAGAATTGGAACGATTCATCTTTCGATGATAATGTGTGCAATCTGTCTTGATAATCGTTCTCATCTCCAAAAAAGGACCATTTGGAGCCATCCACATTGAACCCACTAGGATTCTTGGTGGTCCAGTTCCATAAATCCTTACAAGCGTCCTCGACAGTCAATTTTGCCGACCATTTCAATTCCTCATTGGCCTTTGTAGGAAGAGCAGTCAAATCCAACACATCACCATCTCTTCTGGAAACCACCTCATAAGGTAATTCTTTACCAACAGCCTTACAAAAGGCATGGTAGACATCAAACACCGTGGAGCCATTACCAGTTCCCAAATTCCATTCCTTGCACAACCCAGACTCCGCGGAATTCAAGTAATTCAAGGCTGCAATATGGCCCTTGGCCAAATCCACCACATGGATGTAATCTCTGATGGGAGTTCCGTCCTTCGAGGCGTAATCGTCACCGAAAATGGAAAGCTTCTCTCTTCTCCCAATGGCCACTTGAGCCAAATAGGGCAAGAGATTATTGGGGATTCCCAAGGGATCCTCACCGATCAAACCCGAGGGATGGGCGCCCATGGGGTTGAAATAGCGCAAAATGGCCGATTTCCAGGCGGAATCGGCGCTGAACACGTCCCTCATGATATTTTCAATGGTGAGTTTGGTGACACCATAGGGGTTTGTGGGCCCAGTTGGACATGTCTCCGGGATCGGGATCATACCTTCAAATCTGGTGACATCGCCATATACGGTGGCCGAGGAGGAAAACACCAATTTCTTGACGTCATGTTTGGTCATGATTTGGAGCAACGAAATAGTTCCCGAGACGTTATTGTGGTAATATTGCAAGGGGATTTTGGTGGACTCTCCCACGGCCTTTAATGCTGCAAAATGCAAAACGGAGTCGATTTTGTAATCACAGAACACCTTATCCAACTTCGCGGAGTCGTTGAGATCAACATTGTAGAAGGGGATTGTTTGTTTGGTCAATACTTGCAATCTGGAGATGGCATCATAGGACGAATTGCACAAGTTATCCACGATCACCACCTTGTAGCCGTTGGCAAGCAACTCCACGACGGTATGAGAGCCTATATAACCGGCCCCACCAGTGACTAAGACGTAGGACATGATGATTCGATTGTTGGTGAATTGAAATACAATTGGATTACGAATTTGGCGTCCTCAAATATTGGCCCCGATGCACCACCCGATGGTGTTCACACCACTCTCGGGGGGAAATGGCCAATTTTCGGCAGGATGTATGCAGGAGGCAACTGTGGAGAAGAAGGGTTTTGGTGGGGTGGTTGTAGTGTGTGATGGTGGTGGTGGTGGTGGTGATAGTGATGGTGATGGTGGTGACGATGGTGACGAATCAGAGGTTGAGTTCGGTGGTGATGGAGATGGTGTTTCCAGAGATTGGCACAATTGGAGGATTTGCCAGAAATGTGTCAAATGGCGCGCGAAACGCCATTCTGATGGTGTTTGAAAGAGAAATCGAATACTGAATTTGGTGGTGTTTTGAGCGATATTACAATGCCGACAATGAGTCTCTTCCTTCGCCAACTCGCCTCGTTTGCTTGCAAGCTCAATTGGAGGTAAACGTCCGCCACAGTGAGATGGACCGGTTGCGTCACTACCATAGCAATGGCACGCCAGATTATGTGTGAGTGAAACTAGTGGTTGCAACGGTCGGGAAGAATCGTAACTGAATATTCAATTAAGCTTACAATGATCCGGAGCGAATTAAGTTAGCTTTGATGGTGGAACATCTGACCCCAGATTTCGGAACTTCCCAAAAACTCTATCTCAGAATGAAGAAAACTGGCGCGATTAAGTGATCTCAAGTGAGAAAATAGATGTACGAGTTATGTCGATCACTATCCCTGTCTCCCACTCAAAAGAAAAACCCTGATTTTGAGATTCCAATGGCGGAAATGATGTGTTACGAAGGACTTCACGCAACAGCCACGTAAATTAAATGACCATTCCTTTATAACAGCTACATAAACAATTAGATGACTATATATAGAGCATCCGCCGATACTCTGCCACCGAGTTCGTTGGTGCTCTCCACCCCCATAGCTCAGACCAGAGACCGGTTGCAACTGCTGCCGCCGTACGCAGCACCTCAGTCGCAAAACTCTAATCTGCAAATTTTAACAGTTAAAGTTGCCGCCAATGCCGTGGGGGTTTCAAGTGGCTGAAATTGAACATCATTTCTCCGTTTCTGGAACCGAAATGTGACTGATTGGTTACAGTTCAGAATAGCATGGGACCTGGAAAGACTGCAATTTCTGGCGCATCGCGATGACTCTGCACATTTCAGATTGTCCACTTTCAAGAAAACCATGATCTCGAAACTGATGAGGTGTTTATTACATGCTGTTCGTGGTGAGACGAGACCGACCGGAACATCACCATGGAAAACTCTCGCAATGACCCCACATCTTGTTGCAGCACAAACCGGTCCACCGAGGTCATCACATCTCTCATTCCGAGATGCATGCATGTACATTAGTGGTGCGACGAAAATGAAGTGGATACCTTGAACAAGTGTATCGGCTGTTCGACGGGGTTTTGCAGCCAAATAATGGAAGCGGTCACCCAACTCGAGTGCCCATAAATAACTGTCTTTCTGGAATTGAACGTTGGCTCCCTCAACCATAAACTAAATCATGTCGGTGCCAGAATTTAAAGATTTGTCCTTCTATTCCGACCCCAATGCAAATGTCAAGAGATACCAGACTCTCGAACAAACGTTTCGCTCGCTCTACGGAACAGCTCCCGATTTCGTGGCCAGATCTCCTGGAAGAGTCAACTTGATCGGCGAACACATCGATTACTGCTATTTTTCAGTGTTGCCCATGGCCGTGGACGTCGATGTGGCCATCGCGGTCCAAGTGGTGGCCAATTCGAACAAGGTGGTGTTGAACAACATAGACAATGAAAAATTCACTGCCTCCACCTTCGAATTGCCTCATGGCGGAAATTTGATCCAGATTGACGCGTCGCTTTTCTCGTGGGCAAATTACTTTAAATGTGGTCTTCTAGTGGCCCATCAGTTTATCCAGGAGAAATCAGGTTTTACCACCCATTTGAACGGGATGAACATCTTGGTTCATGGAACTGTCCCCAGTGGCGGTGGTTTGTCGTCCTCTGCTGCCTTTGTTTGTGCCTCGGCTTTGGCTGTGTTGGAGGCCAATAACGTCAAAATCTCCAAACAAGACTTGACCCGTATCACGGTGGTTTCTGAACATTACATCGGTGTCAACACGGGTGGGATGGACCAATGTGCTTCTGTCTGCGGTGAAAAGGGCCATGCCTTGTATGTGGAGTTCAAGCCTTCCCTAAAAGCTACTCCTTTCAAGTTTCCTGAAACCGATCCGAAGTTGGTCTTTGTTATTGCAAATACGTTGGTGACGGCCAACAAACACGAAACCGCCCCTAAAAACTATAATCTTAGAGTGGTGGAGGTTTGTCTTGCGGCTGAGGTTCTTGCCCATAGGTTTGGCTTGGATTTGACCCAAGACTCGAACCTTTCCACGGGGTCGCTTAGAGGGTTCCAAGACGCCTATTTCACTGCAACGGAAGGTTTGCCCGCATGGGACGGTGGGATCCAAGAAGGATGTAGAAGACTCAAAAAGATGGTGCAAATAGTTGAGGAAGTTCTTGTCAAACAAGAGGGATACACCACGGAAGAAGCTGCTGTTGCGTTGGGGTCAACTGTTGAAGAGTTAAAGAAGAGATTCTTTAAGTTCCCTGTTGTATATGATAAGCTTCAGGTGTACAAGAGAGCAAGACATGCGTATTCCGAGGCTTTAAGAGTTCTCGAATCGTTGGTGTTGTTGCAATCAACTGCCAAATCTGATGTCACCAATTCCCTCGAGTTCTTTGGTCAACTTGGTGAATTGATGAACCAATCACAAGCATCATGTAGAGACTACTTCGAATGCTCATGTGACGAGATCGAAAGAATTTGTGACATTGCGTTGGAAAATGGGTCATATGGATCACGGTTGACTGGGGCCGGTTGGGGAGGGTTCACCGTGAATTTGACCACCTCCGATGAAGTGGACCAATTGAAGAAGGCATTGGTTGACGGCTATTATAAGGTGAAATTCCCAGAGATCACCGATGAACAATTGGAGGAGGCGATTGTTGTTTCCAATCCAGCTGTTGGAAGTAGTATTATTAGATTTGCTTAACAAAACCAAAATTAATTAGATATCACATATGACTAATGACTAATGATAGAAGTGTAGATATTTCATACAGAACTGACTGATGATCTCAGAGATTTTACAGATTACAAGACGACCACTTCAATAATAATACATTCTATTCTATATCAATCTATAACCCACCAATTGTCCCCGTTCTCTAGAAACCACCTTATCGTCAAATCTAACCCTTCATTGAAATTCACCTTCTCTTCCCATCCCAAACTCTTCAACTTGTCGTATTCAATATTATACCGCGAGTCGTTGAAGAGTCTGTCCTTCACAAACTTCACATGTTTCTTCCATTCTTGTCCCGAAATAGGTTTATCTTTCAATTCGCAGAACTTCTCAACAAGTAGTCTTGTCAACTCGATATTGGAAATCTCGTATTCCGCGCCAACATTATAGATCTCGCCCAATTTTCCCTTCGTCATGATGGTGAAAATAGCGTCAACAGCGTTGGCAATATAGATGTATTTCCGCTTATTGTGGCCATCGCCATGCAACAGCACATCCTGGCCTCTGATAAGATTAATCAAGAAACAGGGGATAATCTTCTCGGGGTATTGTTTTGGCCCAAAGACGTTATTCAACCGCACCATGATTATAGGCATTTTGTACGAATGGAGATATGAGTTGATTATCAAGTCTGTGGCGGCCTTTGTAGCAGAATATGGGTTGGTTGGGTTCAATTTCCCTGTTTCATCGACCGAATCCTCGTCGTTTTGTTCGCCATAAACCTCGTCCGTGGAGATATGGACTATTTTGCGCACTTGATTAGTGGTGGTTCGGACCACCTCCAATAACGTTTGGGTTCCAATTAGATTTGTCTGCGAGAAGAGCAACGGGGTGTCGAAGGACCTGTCAACACAAGACTCTGCCGCGAAATGGACAACCACGGAGATCTCGTGTTTAGCAAGAATGGTCGCCAAAAACTCGAAATCACAGACCGAGCCCTGAATGAAGCGGAATCTGGCGTTTTTGGGCTGGCTGATGTTGTTGAAGTTGCCGCAATATGTGAGTTGGTCGAGACATATGATGTTGCAATTGCAGCCGCAACCCAATAGCCATTCGATGAACCAGGACCCAATGAAGCCACAACCGCCGGTAACAAGGATATTCTCAGTGATAGACATGATTTGGAGTAAAATTGAAAAGTTCCAACTTCAACTGGCGTTCTCCAGATAAAGCGACCATTTGCACGTCACGTTAGCATCGCACTTAGGTAGGACATGCAGCGGATTAACTGCTGTTCACCGCAGCCTGCAACAGTGTTGCATCTCCAATTGGGCAATTTGCGGAGAGCCGAAACGCAGTTGTAACCTTACTTTTGTCTGATAATCACGGACGATGAAACACCATTTTGCCGTTCCTCTGTTCGTATCGCAGACGGAGATAAACACATTCCCCTCCTTCGAAACCTTATCCATGGGGGCCATTGTGACCAAAAGTTCTTGGCCTGTGAGAGAAAGTTTGCTTTTGCAGCAAAGGACGCCGAAAAGCTGGAACCTCGCCAGTGCTCGCGAACTCGAGCTCGTCCAACGGCATTTCCACGGCGGTACGTCATGGCTGACCATAATTGATAAATATGGCCATTAGGTCGCCCCAGAATTATTTCTCTGACATCTGCATTGCACCGGCCCCGAGTTTCGGTCTCATGCATCCCGGCTAACACGTCCAGCAACAGCCAAATATCCACGGGGCCCACCATCAGCAGTTGCAACCCTCAACGATGTGATAAATATTGATGAGTTGAATAATATTGCAAGG
Source organism: Nothofagozyma chilensis (assembly GCA_030573195.1). Lineage (NCBI taxonomy): Eukaryota > Fungi > Ascomycota > Pichiomycetes > Serinales > Cephaloascaceae > Nothofagozyma > Nothofagozyma chilensis. The sequence goes on from JAJMCV010000040.1 coordinate 37,137, forward strand.
TCACTTGGTCACCACGAAATGTTCGATTTCACAGACCATACACATAGAAGATTCAATCCGCTCTCCAACAGCTGGGTTCTTGTGTCCCCCCATCGTTCGAAAAGACCATGGCAGGGCCAACAAGAAGAGGTTGGGGGCGATAATTCGCCTCTCTACGATCCAAAATGCTATCTTTGTCCCACAAACAAACGGTCCACGGGTCCTGTCAACCCGGACTACAAGGAGACGTTCATCTTTCCCAACGACTTCCCGGCGGTGATGTTGGACCAACCTGAATATGCTCGCGACGAAACCACCACAGACTTGGAGAAACGGCTCTTCCAGGTCGAGGGTGTGAGAGGAAAATGTTTTGTCATCTGTTTTTCTCCCCAACACAACTTGACCTTGCCTGTGATGTCGGTGGACAAGATCAAGAGCGTGGTGGATGCCTGGCAATCGCTTTATGTTGACCTCAAGCGGGAAAAGAACCCGGCCTACAAGTATCTACAGATCTTCGAGAACAAGGGGGCGGCCATGGGCTGTTCGAACCCCCATCCCCACGGCCAGGCTTGGTGTCTCGAGACTATTCCGGGTGAGGTTTCTCGAGAACTCTTGAACTTCAAGGAATATCAACATAAACACCATTCCAACCTCCTTGCGGACTATGTCGAGTTGGAATTGCAGAAACGCGACAGAATTGTTGTGGAAAACGAGAGTTTTGTCGTGGTGGTGCCCTATTGGGCCGTGTGGCCGTTCGAGACGTTACTCTTGTCCAAGACGAAGATTTCCTCACTAGAACGGTTCTCAGAGAAACAGAAGAAGGACTTGGCGGACATTGTGAAGCAATTGACGGTTAAATACGACAATCTTTTCCGCACCAGTTTCCCATATTCGATGGGTCTTCACCAGGCACCGTTGGATTGCGACGCCGAGACGGAAGATCTCTGTTATTTCCATATGCATTTCTATCCGCCATTGTTAAGAAGTGCCACGGTGAGGAAGTTTTTGGTGGGATTTGAGCTCTTGGGTGAGCCTCAAAGAGATTTGACCGCCGAACAGGCGGCCCAGAGATTGAGAGAATTGCCCGATCAGCATTATTTAGCCTAATTAGAGGGGAATAGAATAGATAAGTTTGACTTACTGAGCTGTAGATTTCCAGATTCGAGAAAACTGCTCAAGAGCCGTCTCCGATCCCCCTTTGCGACAAGCGTCAGGACCGGCACGGCCTGACGGCCTGACGGCCATCCCAAATGGCAAAAACAATTAACATCACACCAGCGACTTTCGGCAGCTTTAATCATAAGACGTCAATAATTACTGACTCCACTTATGCGTTCGGTCGCATTCCGGTAATTCGAGGGTTTCCTGCAGAAAAGTTTCTCCGGTGGGGTGCTGCTATTCCTGCTGCAAAACTTATGGCAACACGAATGGATGACGAACAGAATTGGAAATATATGGAATATAAAAGGATGCGAAATGCTCCCTTCTCTGGTTGATTTTTTTTATACATCACTTATTACTACAATTAATACTCACTTGTGAAAACATTAAATTTCAATATGGTGGGAATAGAAAAATACATTTCCCCCGAGGGCCTTATTGCCTTCTATGACAAATTTCCAAAGACATATAATATTTATATTATCGCTTCCCTTACTGTGCTTTCTGGGTTGATGTTTGGTTTCGATATCGCTTCGGTTTCTGCCTTTGTTGGTCAAGACCGTTACAGAGAGTACTTTGGCTATCCTAGCTCTATCATGCAATCTGGTATCACCTCTGCCATGCCTGGTGGTTCTTTTGTTGGTTCCTTGGTGTCGCCATACTTTTCTGATCCATTAGGTAGAAGATTATCCATGCAAATTTGTGCCTTCTTCTGGATTGTTGGTGCCGCCATTCAAAGTTCTGCCCAAAACACTGCTCAATTGATCATTGGTAGATTTATCTCTGGTTTCGGTGTTGGTTTCGGTACCTCTGTTGCTCCAACTTATCTTGCTGAAACTTCTCCAAAGAAGATCAAGGGTGCCATTGGTGGTTGTTTCCAATTTGCCGTGACTGTCGGTATCTTGGTGATGTTCTACATTGGTTTCGGCTGTTCCTATATCAATGGTGTTGCCTCATTTAGAGTTGCTTGGGGTATCCAAATCATTCCAGGTTTATTTATGTTTGTTGGTGCTTTGCTTATTCCAGAGTCACCAAGATGGTTGGCCAACCATGGTCATTGGGACAAGGCTGAAGAAGTGATTGCCAGAGTCCAAGCCAAGGGTAATGCAGATGATCCAATCATTGCCATTGAATTACAAGAAATCAAGGAGCAAGTTATGATTGATAAGGATTCCGGTGCTATGACTTATATGGAATTGTTCAACAAGCACAACATTAAACGTACATTTGTCGGTATTTCTGCCCAAGTTTGGCAACAATTGTGTGGTATGAATGTTATGATGTACTACATTGTCTACGTTTTCCAAATGGCTGGTTATAGTGGTAATGCCAACTTGGTGTCTTCTTCCATTCAATATGTCTTGAACACCGTTATGACCATTCCTGCTTTGTTCTTGATCGATAAGGTTGGTAGAAGACCTGTTTTGCTTGTCGGTGGTGTGCTTATGATGACTTGGTTATTTGCTGAAGCTGGTATCTTGGCCGTTTACTCCAATCCACTTCCAAATGTGGGACCAAACGATACTATCACTATTGAAATTCCTAAGAACGCCATGCCTGCCGCTCATGGTCTTATTGCCTGTTCGTACTTGTTTGTCTGTTCGTTTGCCCCAACTTGGGGTGTTGGTATCTGGCTTTATGCTGCCGAGATCTTCCCAAACAGACAAAGAGCTAAGGCCACCGCTGTTACCACTTCTGCCAATTGGATCTTTAACTGGGCTTTGGCTATGTTTGTTCCTACTGCTTTCAGAAACATCAGCTGGAAGACTTACATCATTTTCGCTGTGTTTTGTGTCGTTTTGACCATTCAAACCTACTTCATGTTCCCAGAAACCAAGGGTAAGACTTTAGAGGAAATCGACATGATGTGGCAAGAAAACATTCCAGCCTGGAAGAGTGCCAATTACGTTCCAGAATTACCGGTTACCTCGGACAAGGTGGAAAAGCCTACCCATACTGAAGATGCTTCTTCGGCCGGCAGCGACTTGTTAAACAAGACCACTCCCGAGGCTTAGTGTTACTACGACCTGGGATGTTGTGCTAATGTTCCCTTCAACATGCCCATTACGGTTAGAGTCCGGTTTTATGTGTTAATGTATGAAATCTAATTTAGAGTGTTTGTAGAAATAGAGGCGTGTAGGCCAAGGGATTCTGGACGAACTTCCAGGGGTCCAGCCGATTTCATCGTTCCCTGTCAACCCCCTGTTATTGTTTCCACATCCATCCTGTTGTGATCGATCTCCATGGGTGCTGCTGACTGTGAGATCGAGAGCACAGCTAAAGTAGATGACTGCAAGATCTCAGCGCGCTTGGAATGGCCGATTAAGAGAAGAAGCCAATTGCAAATAGAAGTCAATTGAAATGGCACCTCATTCCAGCCAGAAACTGCTGTGTCAGCGAAGAACGCACCAACCACGCCTCGGAGATTCATTGACAGGTGAAGTTTTTTTTTTTTGTTTTGCAATAGTTCCACCCTCTTGCAGAATATTTTCTACGAGTAGCAATATCTGCCCCTGTTTCACACTGCTGTTGCCCAAATGAGGTCGCCCTCGCACTATAAAGCCCCCAACCATCGTGTTGGACAGCCTGTTGGCTGCATAGGGCACAGGCGATCGTCGGCAGAGCTCGATACAATTTCGTCCTCCGTGCTGCATCATTGGTGGAACAGCACTGTGGTAACTGCAGAGCGAAGGATAACAACAGGGAATCCCCTGTTCTACATAACTAACATTCCAGTGTGATTTTAGGGGGAACGTGGTGATCGCAATTTACCCGAGGCTAGAATCGCACCACCAGAATGCTGGTTCACCATCCCCATCCCCATCCCCATCACGTTGTCAGCACCTGCCAACCACCTCGCCTGTGGCTGGCAATACCTAAGGCATCGCCTTCTGGTGGCCTCCTGACTGGCCGTGGTGCGCGTAAACAATTGGCACAACTGTAGGCTGGCAACACGTCTCAGCTGCCCGGTGGCTGCAACATGGAACCAACTAGAGGGATACGCTAACAACGTTGAGATCGAGCTATGCTCAATTCTGCAGAAGACATCTGTTTTAGTCTGCTACTCACCCTTAAACACGCGCTGCCATGCACATCGCCAGATCCATCTGGATATATACAGTCGGTTGCAGTTCAAGGTACCATGTTTTGCTCCCTGGAAGAACCAGCAACATGCCTCTTCCTATATAAGCAAAGAGGGCGCCCTTAGCTTTTGTTTTGAAACCATTTTCGTCATTTTTAACAACAACGAAATCCCTCCACATCATGAAGTTAATACATTTAGTTCCTTTAGCAGCCGCCCTCATTAGCACTTCCTTAGCTGCCACCATCACTGTCACTGCCACTGTCTACGAGACCGCCTGGGAAACTGTCCATTCCTCCTCCGCCACCATCCTCGCTCCAACTACCTCGTTCGCTACTCCTCCAGGAACCACTACCGAGCCAGCCACCTCCACTTCGTACACTCAAGACCCATCCTTCACCTCCGCCATCTTAGCTGAGCACAACGTCAAGAGAGCCTTGAACCAAGCTCCAGCCTTAGTCTGGGACGATGCCTTGGCCCAATACGCCGCCAACTACGCCGAAAGCACCTTCTCTTGTGACAACGTCCAATTAGTCCACTCCGGTGGTCCATACGGTGAAAATTTGGCCGCTGGTTACGTCGGTGGTGCTTCTCCAGTCGATGCTTGGTACGGTGAATACGTGAACTTTGACTTCACTGACCCTGCCTTCTCTGAAAGCACTGGTCACTTTTCCCAAGTTGTCTGGGTTTCTACCACCAGCTTGGGTTGTTACGAAATCAAGTGTGACAACGAATGGAGACAATACACCATCTGTGAATATTATCCAAGAGGTAACGTCATCGGTACTTTACCAGATGGTAACACATACTTTGAAGAGAATGTCTTGCCAGCAGCTTAATTCTTCTTTCATTAACAATTTTGTACAATATCCAAAACAATGCAAATTTTACTTCTCTTAAAAGAAAAATTTTCAACTTACTTCTGTTGCTTCATATCTCTTTTTTTATAACTATTAGTATAAGGATTATAATAAATTGGGCTTCCAGGTTCAGAGATGTATTTCATAGCTAATATAATCAATACCTTTTTTTTTCTGTCTTTATAACTGTTTGATAAGAGGAAATGTCATTAAAGTTTATTACGTCCTTCTTAGAGTTGAATCATTACACCTTTTATAACTAGAGTTGTAGCATATCTCATTATTCTATTGTCCCTATATATGATTCATTAATTCTCTCAGTGTGTATGCAATCGATGCCATTTTCCCTATGTCTATCGTAGAAATATCCCTATAAATCTCAGTCTCGCCAATCTCGTATGGTTCTTCCATCACAGACCCGCTGGCAGCAGTCGCCTGCGAATCAACAGACATCTTCTGCTTAATAACCTTATTTTCGTCCATGAAATCCTTATCCAAGTTGGTCCACATTTTCTCTATTATCGAAGAGGTTTTGTCATGATGCAATATGAAACGCCCAGATGAGTCGTATAGACAGCTCGAGGTCTCGTTATTTCTTTTGGTAAAATCGCGGCCCTTCGTTCGATTCAAAGATGCAATCACGGGCTTCTCGTCCACATTCCCCAGTCTCGATAATTTCCTCAAATAATTCGAAAGAGTCTCGTATTGGATCTTTTGTTCAATACTGAACTTCCCCCAATTCCATTTCGTGGTTAGTTCGTCCTGATCGTTGGATTCCATGTAATCCTTCAATGCAAGTATTTTCTGTTGTGTTCTCGAGGTGAAATTGACGGTCGAGGGTATAAACTCGTCGTTTTTGGCACCAATTGGATCCTCATTCACCAAATTATCTGTCATAATGGGGAGTTGCGCGGAATAATCCGAATCCTCCTCCAAATCCGAATCCATGAGCGATCCGTTATCAAGTTTCTGCGATTCATGGGGGCTAGTAGAAGCCACCGAATCTTCGTGTGTCTTCACATCACCCTCTACAACAGGGTTCACGGAGGAAGAGTTACTAGGAGTGTATTTGTAATTATTGCGGCCGATGGTGATGGGCAATACAGTGTGAGAAAAAGACGAATCGTCATAGGCATCGATCGGGTTGATATTGGAATATCGTTTCGGATGTAGCAGCGTCTCGTTGTAACTGATCCGTTTCGTCGCCGTCGGAGCGCCCGTCGCCGTTGGAGCACCCATCGTCGTGAGATTGGTCGAGCTGACAGAATGCTCTCTCGACCGTGTCTGGTAATGAAGCGCATTGTACAACAACTCCTGGTTATACATGATGTTTTTGCCATTTGCAGCCAAGTCGTATTTCATGGGGATCTGTTGTCTGATCCGCCCACGTTCGAGGTTATTCGACGATTTGACAGTGTCCGTTGACACTCGAGAATCAATGGAAGACGACCGTTTGGGTGCAACTTGCGGCCCTATATCTCTCAGATAAGACCCCTGTCTCAGTATCGACGGTCTCATTGCCATTATCACTACTCTATTATCTCCACGCCACTATATTCTAAACATATGTCGTATACAACTTGTTCGTCCCCGTTGGCATTTTTTTTCTTCTGTTCTTTCTGTGTTCAACCTTATCGCGGCCTCGACGTCGTTGGTCGATTCCTTATCGTTGCCTAATGGAGAACCCGCAACGCAGCCCCGCCGGATCCGGTCACATGACACGCGCAGCATCTCATCGGTTGGGGCACGGAAGCGGGTATCGGCGGTCCCAAGAGTATAATAACCTCGAAACAACAAGAACAAGAACAGCCACACAACAACACATCTCACGTCACACCTCAAAGTACCACAGCACAGCACAACATCACAACACAACACCAACACCCCACCTACTCTATAAACTCCCCACGACTATCCACCTCTTGGAACTCCAATCGATGATTAAGTAACCCATCATTGGCAAACTCAATCAACGTCTCCTGTCTGATTTGAACCAAACTAGCATTATCAATAAACAGTCTCTTGTTTCTCAATATCTCGTGGGGATCTTCGAGCTCAAATAACTTCGACAACTCCTCGACAACCACATTCAAATAGTCCTGATTCGACTCGAAAAGAATGGAATGGTTGCTTTTCTTCAAATAATAGACAAACGCATACGTCCATTTCAACGTCTTTCTGCCGTTGGCTAGCACATTGGCGGCATCGGTCAAAAATTGGCCCTCTATCCACGAGATGCCGCTTGCTTCCTGCAATAACCGCACCTTGTGCTCCACCTCGGAACAAAGCTTCAAGTCCTGGTTCATCGACGTTTCGTGGATCTGGTATCTGTTGTAATAATGGAGGTATCGGTTCAAGGAACGTCTACTCAACTCTTTCTTACTCTTGACCTCCTTGTTCTCTTCCTGGTACCGATTGCACTTGTAGAACGAGGTACCGTGTTGATTCCAATCGCCGAGACAAATCCAGCAGAACTGGTAATGGCATTTATGGCACGTCATGTGGTTGCAGCCGCCGTTTTTCTCAATCGACGAGATACATTTGGGACACAGTTGTGTGTTCAAATTGATCCAATTGGCCGTCTCCGAGTCGTCTTTACACTTCTGAACCCACATTTTCACCACACTACAGGGCAAGGGGATATGGTTCTCGAAATTGCAATTGAAACAAAAATGGTGTCGGTCGGGACAACTCACAATGGGGATGTTTGCCACCTGGATGTCATTTTCATCAATCATCTCCTTCACCTTCACCAAATATTGGCAATCCGGCGTGGGACACCATTTGAACTTCCTATTATTGACATCTACAAACGTTTTGGCCAACTTCCGCATGGCTCTTCGCGAAACCGTATCGCCACACACCACACTGACGTCCTTGTACGATAGGTTCAATTGACAGTCCATATCGGGGCATTTAATCACCGTTCCCGCCTCGATTTTGGACATGATGTAGCGTTTGTAGCACTCCACGCAATATTTATGGCCGCAAAACAACTCAAAGGTCAACATACTGCTTCCATCGTCGCAACAGATGGGACACATGAATTGTTGGCTATTTTTCCTTATCTTGTGACCACGGCCGGATTCGTGGATTGGGGGCAATCCCGCTCGTTCTCTCGCCACTTGTTGATTACTGAGATATCTGTCCACTACCAATTCCTCGTCCCAATTGCTTGATTGGAGCAACAAGATGAGCTCGCTCTCGTTGTCTATTCCTAATATCGTTCCAAGACTGGCTATCTTCGAGATGAAGGTGCTTTGGATCAACTTGTCCAAGGTGAGGGGCTCGAATTCGATGGTGTGATTCTCGTATATTTTCTTGATTCTGCGTGCCTCCGACTCGTCTTCGAACGAAATATCAGACTCTTGGTCCGAATAATCGAAATCAGAGATTTCTTCTTCTGACATTATAGACCCGGGTTTTTTCGGAAACGTATCTTGAGGCGAGTATATAATAAATCAGCAATTTTCTCGTCTTCTACACTAATGGCCTCAATAAGATGCGACTCAATAAGTTGTGTCAATAAATGTTGTGACTCGATAATTAAATACTTGATAAGTCTGGGGTTCCTATTGATAATGGGTGGTGCACGTCGCACCGAATGTGGGGCATTTGGGACAAGTATAAAGATATAGAGGAAGTATAGTATATTGGTTCAAACTAGGGGAAGTGTTGGAATATTTGTTATTTTATTATTATATTCTATTTTATTTTATTATTATATTCTATTAAATTTTATCTGATTTTATTGATTCTATTAAATTTTATTGATTTTATTAATTTCAGTATCTTTCATATTTCATAAATATTGAATGCCTATGTAATTACTTTTTATCTTCTATTTAATTACCCTTTATCTGATTTTAATCACCTTTTATCTGCTTTTAATTACTTTTCATCTGCTTTTAATCACCTTTTATCTGCTTTTAACCACCCTTTATCTACTATTTAATCACCTTTTAAAGATCCATAAAATATAATAAAATAAACACAAGTTCCTAATAAACACCTAAAGCGCCCCGGAAACAGCCTCGTATCCCGAGACAGAAACCTCCGAACCAGGCTCCTTCTCCAAATACTTGATCACTCCATCCTCCACAATTGCAGCATATCTGGCGGTCCTCAACCCAAACCCAATGGAGGACAAATCAAGCTCCAACCCCAATTCCTTGGACAATTTGGCGAGCGGATCCGACGCAAAGATGATGAAATTGTTCTTGGCACCCAATGCCTTCCCCCAAGCAGCCAACACGAACGCATCATTGGCTGACAACACCACAACCTTGTCAACGCCCTTGGTCTTCAATTGGTCGAGATGTGCGACATATGGTGGGATGTGGTCGGCCGTGCAAGTGGGTGTGAAGGCCCCTGGAACTGCAACAAACACGATCTTCTTTCCCGGCAATTGTTTGGCCAAATCAAACGCAATTGGCGTGGAACAGGCCACAATCGAGTCGTTTTGCTCCTCATAGGGGATATATTGCAACTTGATGTCGGTGGGGAATTTATCTGGAATGTTAATATGTCGTTCTGGCTCTGTTCGCCAAACACTCACCGCCAATAGCAGCCATTTTGATTTTATTTATTGAAGAGTTTGATCTCACGTTTATTCATAGCAATCTTCATCTTTATATAGCTCCGCTAACAGTGGGGTTCGGTTGCAGATTGCTGCCGAAAGTAGACAGACAGAGCACTACTAATACAGTGGCAATTACAATGATTAGGCGCTGACAATTGAGCTGCAAATTGCAGTGATTCTAGGATTTGGCTGCTTGTGCACTGTACCTCGCTCTGATACTTTGCTACATCCTCCCTACATCCTGCCTACATCCTGCCTACATCCTGCCTACATCTTCTACATCTTCTACATCTTCTACATCCTGCCTACATCTTCTACATCTTCTACATCTTCTACATCTTCTACATCTTCTACATCTTCTACATCTTCCCTACATATACACCTCAATATGTAAACGTCGTCTCCATAAATGCTAACAAATCGCGCGATTCTTTTACTGTGTCTTTCTATAACCCCTCCAAACGATCTCCAGCGGCCTTGATCTTCATGCCCGTTCTGGCACTCAACTCGTAATCGCCATCTCCGACAATCTCCGCCTTTTGCAACCATTTCTTGCACGCCTTCAACCCGTTCATATCATGCAATTTCCACACAAAAATCGCCTTCTCGTAGAAACATGTAGGATACAAATACGGATCGTTGGTCAATTTGTGGTACTTGAAACTGGTGCCCGTGTTTTCGATGATGATGTGCGAAAGAACATTTTGGTCCAACATCTTCATACCCGTCTCGATATTGCCCAATCTTCTCAAGATGATCGATTGCAAGAAACTTCTAATCATGCATTCCTCTTTAGTTTCTTCAATAAGGCCATATGACGACCCGTTTTCATCGGTCAAACTAAACTCTTGTTTGGGATTCCCACTGTAACCAAGCAACTTCAATGCCAACTTCAAGTCCGTCTCGTCCATTCTATTATATCCATTCCAGAAATATGCCAATTCGTGGATCAATGAAGTCCCCACAGCATCCACGGGACTGATCTTCCTTTCAGCGGCGATTTTGTTAATCTTGTTGAGTTTTCTAACCAAAAACTTATCAAAAGGCATTGGTTTAGACATGAATCCCTTCTTATTTGGGACTAAAGTAGGCGCCTTGGCAAATTTCTCTTCAGCCAACTTCTTATATTTGTCCAAGTTCTCCACATCTGTTCTTATACCCACCTTGATCATTCTGTATATTTCCAAATAACAAGCACCGGCAAAGAAGGTGTAAACAGCATGAGACCATGCATTCACCTCGAGCAATTTGACGAATTGGTCGGCGGCTCGTTCATAATCGTGCAAGAATACGAGAATCATGGCTCTATCAAAGGTTAATAACCCCTCCACCTGTCTCATTTCGATCTTTCTAGTTAAACTGTCCATCAAATTGACGGCCTGGACCAATTCACCCTTGGACGAGAGCATTCTCCCCTCTTGTAGTAACCATAACGCACTATTAGGAAATGTGGCTCTTGCTCTGAGAAGAACGTCTTCTAGTTTTTTACCTGGATGTAACAAAGTTGGTTCGCCAAAACCCTGACTGGCCTCGCGTTCCATCAACATTCGTTTGCCACTAATGGCGGTGGCCAAACGATCCGAGGGAGAAGACGAATTGGAGGATCTGATGGATCTCGTGTCGGCCTTCAATTCGGTGCTTGATTTGACGGATCCAAGAGTGCTGTTGTTCCCATTCAACACAGGAACATCGAAATCAACGTCGGTGAATTGGAAGGGTCCGTCGTAGAACACCAACAACCCCAATAAGGCCAATTCGCCGTGAATGTTTCTTTCCTTCGATGCTCTCCATAACATTCGGAGCCCGTTTTCTCTCGACCCCTTGAACCCCACAACCGATAACACCTTCCCAATGGTGGGGGGAATCAACGAAAGAACCACCTGAAGAATCCCGAAGCACAAATTGACCCCGGAATGGATGAATTCGTCGATGGTGGAGGTGTCTTCGGTTCCATCCGTCAATGAGTCCTCGATGTCGTAGTCCTCGTCCTCGGGCTCGACGATCTCCAATTCCTCCATGGCATCAATGAACTCCTCGGCATCCTCGTAAGCAGATTCGTCGTCTTCCATCAAAACTCGCTCTCTTTTTCTGAGATTCTTGGCAATGGGCTCGTTTCCGATGTGATAGCCGCCGATTCTAGACTTCCTCATCTTGTACACCTTTTCCAAGTCGGTGATCAACTTCTTGTCGTTCAATTGTTGTTCGTTAAGAGCATATGGCAAATCGACAAAGGTCGAGGCCGTGGACATCACCGAGTCCGTGGTGAGAACACTGGTGGTACTCTCGTTCTTATGGGCGTAAAACGAGGGAACCGCGAGATTCGAGGACGACCGTTGTTTCTGCAATTGTTCGTTCCTCACGATCTGTTTGTACATATCGTCCAAAGTATGATACGCTTTTCTCAACTTGAGAAGTGCCTTGGCACTCTCTACAACACCGTTTTCCTGGAGTAACATCACCAAGGCGTTCAAGAGCGTCGATTCCGCCAAGGTGACAGAATATTCCGTTCCTGGTGGATAGATGGACGAGGTCCGCAATCCCAATTTCTGGTTGTAAGCCTTCGAGTTGGCAGACAAGATCTCGGCCTGTGATAACGTCTCGCTGGCCCTTTTCATCACCTCGGGCTCGAATCCCAAGGTGGCCTCGAGAAATTGGATCACCCCCAACGCCAACACGCTGATGGTCTCGTTTTTATCCTTCAACAAGGCGATTCCCTGTTGTGAACGGTCATCGAGCACGTAATCCATGGCCTTCAACGCGATCTCGAACTCATGGACCTCTTGGACGATAAGACCAGCTTTAGAATCGTGATTTCCGTTGGAGGACGCTCTGACAGGCTCCTGGCCCCTTCTTAACCCAAGTGCTCTGAGCATTTCGGTGTAAAGACAGTCAAACGGCTGAAACGAAAGTCACTTTCCTGACCTGAAATATTGTGATGGCTCGTTTATCTATACGAGACAAGGGCTTCAAATGACACGACTCAAATGGCTGAAACAACCCTGCAATTTTTCACACTCCCCAACAGATGCCCTACTAGACGCTGTTGACAGATCAGCCTAATAAGACGAGTTCCATCGCCATTACGCAGACTACTGTGTTGGGCAGTTGAGGGGAAAAGGGGTTCATTGGGCTCATTGGCAAATGCACGCACAGGCTGCAAATGGAATTTCTCTGTTCGTGCATGGCTCAAGCCTGTCTCGGACATGCTGCTATTTATCTAGATCATCTGATACAGTCGAACCAAACCTTATATCTTATTTAACTTTCTCTTCCCAATCCAGTCCGCCAAGCGGCACGCCCTTTCCCCATCGGTCTCGTCTGGCCACCCCTATGGTGCTCTCGCAAGGTGCTTCTGCACTCCTGGTAACTCTAAGTAGAATGGACTAAATTATCGGTCTTGATTCGTTAAACTCTATGCAATTTGCCGAATTCGATATTTATCTTTTCCATCGGAGACCCTTTGATTGACCGCTAACTCCTTGGGTGCATCTCTGCTATAAAAACCTCCAGGATTTCTCTGAACTCGACTTCTCACTCACAACATCAAACTAATACCTACAAAATGCAATTCTCGCTCGCTTTGGCTTTAATTGGCCTCTTTTTGACTGTTTCCTCCGAACCTTTGGCTATCGGCTTGCCTGATCCTGAAGCTATTCCAGCTGCTTCTTACCAATGTCATGCTTATTGTGGTAATGCTATTCTTCAAGCCAGAAGTTGTGCCTCGGATGGTTCCTCCGACACTGGTCCTTGGGATCAATCTTGTTTATGTTCTTCGGGTTCCCTGTTCATGTCGTTGGTTCCAGATTGTTTGGAATGTGGTTGTGGTTTATGGGACGATTATGGAAAATTCTTAACCTCTGCTTTGGCTGAATGTGACCAACCAACTACTCCAGATGCCTCATCTTGTGAAACTGAAGCTCCAGCAACTACTACTGCTGCTGCAGAACCAACTACTACTGCTGCTGCAGAACCAACTACTACTGCTGCCGCTGAACCAACTACTACTGCTGCTGCCGAACCTACTACTACTACTGCTGCTGAAACTCCTGCTGAAGAAACAACTGCTGCTGCTGAAACTCCTGCTGAAGAAACAACTGCTGCCGAAGAAACAACTGCTGCCGAAGAAACAACTGCTGCCGAAGAAACAACTGCTGCCGAGGAAGCTCCTTCAGAAGCCCCTGCTACTGATGCTACTGTTGTCACCACTACTGAAGAATCCACAACCTTGGAAACAGTCACTTCCTGTGAAGAAGGATGCACTCATGCTCCAAGTGTTTCTACTTTCAGCAACGCTGGTAACTCCAAAGAATCAGTTTCTGGTTCGATTGTTGCAGCTTTAATGTTCTTGGCTTCATTATTTGTTTGAAGCTTTGAAGATCTTCTGATCTTTATCACCTTCTTTTCCTAATCTTTATACCTTCTATATTTTATGACTTCTCTTTCATAATGTAATCTTACTCCTAATTTTCTCAATTTATATTCTTACAAAACTATACTAAAATACATATATCGCAACTTCATTACTCACCTCAATCTTTGGCTTAATAATCTATCTATACCAACTTCCTCGTATTCCTGTTTACTTATCCATAATTGGTGGAATGTACCCAAACTGGCCAAAACAGAACCCCCTATCCAACTCAAGTTCAATCTTTCAATAGTGCTACCAGCAGCATGGATTCTTATCTTCAAGGCTGGATTCAAAGCCGACAATTCGGTGTTTAATCTCTCGGTCAATCCAGGCACCAAGGAACTACCACCCGTGATGACAATGTTATGGGCAATTGCGGCTCTAATATCGATGTCAATTGATTGTATGGCTTGATTGACAACTTGAGAAAGACCTCTATATTTTGGAACGGACGAATCTCCCGTAGAAGACGATTCCTTGGAATTCGAAGGATCCGGCGTGTTTTCTTGTGTTTCATCATTTATTTTTCTGGCTCTCTTTAACGGCTTATAATCGTATCCCTTCAACACAGGTTCTCCATTTTCTGCTTCATATGACCACAAATCGACAGGTAATTCATACGATTCTGGGTCAAACATAGCATCTCCAACTTGGAATCTATCAATACCAAATTCTATCGATTGGCCAGTAGGCAACTCAAACAATCTCCTGGACTCTTCATCTGAGTATTTTTCCAAATCCTCGGCTTTGGCGGCGTCCTTCTTGTTGGTGGCCTCGGCAACATTCAACTTTCTATGCGGCACCTGGATCAAGGTCTCCTTCATCTCGTGGTATATCTTTTCTCTTTGATATTCCTCAAAAGACTTGGTGATAGCGAAATCGAAGCTCTTCTTCTGGTATTGCGCCTTGGCATCGTATATAGTCGTGATCTTCGACTTGATCTCGTATTTGTTCGTGAGATCCAAATCCACAAACTTGTTTCCCAAAAGACTCACGAATTGCTTACTCAAATAACGACCGGCATAATGGGTCTTCATGGTGTTATTCACAAGACAAATCCCGTCAATCACCGGCGTGACAGAACATATATCGTGTCCAATATCCACAATCAAGCAATTTGGTCTAGCACTGGCAAATGAGGCACAAGTGGGCTGTTTGGCCAAATAGAATCCCGGGAATTGGAAGTGTTCCAACCCCATCTCCAAGGATCTACTTCTATTTTCAACAGAATTCCATACCGGTTCCGTCATGAGAAGCGGTTGTTCTTCGTAATCTATCTTGAGACCATCAAAAAGATAACTATATTGTTCCTGGGCCGCATCCCAATCAATGATGGAGCCCTCTTGCACAATGGGCGAGATGTTCTGACCGCCTCTTGGAAGATCGATGGATTCGCCAAAAATCCTCTGTCCTACAAGATCCACATCACCATCGCTTTCCTCTTTGGAGCTGAAATACGATGGAACTATATACCGTGGACAATCCTCTCCAGCATATCCAACTCGGGTACTAAATGAGCCCGGGTCCAAAACAATGGCCGAAACTTCGTCTCCGCCATAAATTGGCGGTGCTACAGTGCTGGAAACGTTGGCCATTTTATGTGTTGGTGTGATGATGGTGCTTGTGTCTATTTGTTCGACAAGTTGTTGAAGTTCGATTCGTTTTTATTTGATGGTAGTGTGCGAACCATATTCATGGTGGTGATAAACTATATCAGTAAACTATATCAATGAACTATGTCAATAAACTATATCAATAAACTATATCAATAATAAACTAATAATATAATAAGCCAATACTTTTAATAACTAATAATATAATATTTAGGCTGATATTGTAATTTTTTTTTTTTAACAATAAATTAATAATTGAATAATTAAGATCATATTTTAGAATTTAGCCTGTTAAAGCTATAATGTATTATTGTACTATACATTTTGAAGCATTTAATTTATGTCTTATAGTAGATAATGCAAAATCCAATCTCTAATATCTAATAATTAAACTAATACCATAAAGTTTTATGTCCTGTATAATTAATCTCTTTTTAATGAATTATTTTATTTCTCATTTTATGTAGAGATATCTCTAAATCACGATACACATCAACTCACACCTCTCAAACTACAGCATCACACCGAATAAATATCTAATGAACTATGAACTATGAAACTTCTATTGTGGTACACTTTTAAAGGGTCTTAGCCTCGGCATCCACCAACTCAATTAAGAAATTGACCTCAACCTTCTTTCTTCCCTCGACAATCCAATCGTTTGCCAAGGTTCTACACCATCCCTTCAAACTGGCAACCTCTTGAACCGCATCGTCAACCAACCCCTTGGCGAGGTCGTCGTTGACTCTGGCAATCACACTCTCGATATCGTTACCGGAAGAAACACCGTTCTTGTTGGCCAACAACTTGGAGAACACAAGCGAAGAAAAATGGCCCAAAAGACCGGCATTTGGTGGTAATAAGGAGGCAGATCTCAACTCCGGAACCAATAATTGCCATCTGGTGATCAATTGGGCGTTGGTGAGAACTCCGTTTTCGACGGATTCTTCTGGGAAACTCTTGATGACAACCTTCAAGAGACTGTTATCTTGCGACACGTTTTTGAGGGTGGAGATCTCCGCTTTCAAGGACTTTGGCTCTTGTAAGGCCAAAATTGATCTCAATTTGGAGAGAGTCAATTGTAAGTCTGATTTGAGCTGGGCGTTGGACAAATTGAGGTCCAAATCGGAGGCAAATTGCTCGATCTTGTCTACTCTGGCAATCAATTCGCTCAATTGGGCCAATTTTCCGTTTCTTTCTTGGGTGATCTTGTCCTCGACAACCGAGGTGAAATACTTGATTTGTTCGACTCTCATCATGGTGATGGCGTTGACGGCCGCTTGACTGATGGCGTCCTTGGTGGCCTCGACCTCCTTGTACAATTTTCCGTTGTACAAATTGATCAAGTTCTCCTTCTCCCTGTTGAATTGGTCCAACATGGCCTCGGTGATCTCTATCTCCTTGGAAGACACTTGTTGTTGTAATTTTGCTTGTTGGACCTCGATCTCCTTGGCCAATTCGGTCTGGAAATCAGCGGTGTATTTGGACATCTCCTTGGCTAAGGATTGAACATTGGCCTGAAGAGTGGTGAACAAGAAGTCCGAGGCGGTCGAATCTTGGATCGAGCCAATCAACTCGTTCAAGGAGTTGATGGTACTTTTGACACTGGCATCTACATTGACATTTTCCGGTAATTGGATGGTTGGAAGCTTCTTTGGAGTCTTGGCCACCACCTCGACCACGGCCTTCTTGGCCTCCTCCACAACAGCCTCAACCTTCTGCTCAACCTTCTGCTCAACCTTCTTGGTGGTCTGTTCGGCCTTCTTGGTCACCTCCTGGAACCTCTTTTCTATGGCCTTTTCCTCGGTCTTCAAGTCCGGGATCTTGGAGGTGAACTTCTCAATATTGTCGTAATCGTTGACATAATCGAAGATCTCCTCGGCATACGGAACGTTATCCAACACGTAATCGTTCAAATCGTCGTTGAAAGTCGATGCATACAATACCCCACCGTACAAAGCAATGGCGTAGAAACTCGTCTTGAACAAGAACTTTGGGAACGAGAACTTCTTTTTTGGCGGAGAAACGGGAACCACAACCTTCACCTCGTTCAATAAGAACGACGATTGCGAGAACTTCCTCAATTGGCCCGCACAGAGCTGTCTTTTACACGTTTGGACACTAGAACGAAGCATTGTGGCCTTTTTGGGGGTTGTTTCTGTTGTTGGTCGAGTTCTTTTCAGGTCGTTAATAGTGGAAATTTTCAAATGCACTTGGGGCCAATAGAATTTTTGGCATTATTATGTCAGCAGAAACGGGAGAATGTGATGGGAGAGGAGGCGACGGAGAGCGAGCTGAGAATATAAATTTGTGTGCTGATGCGGTTATATTGGGGTTTAACTGGTTGTTCTGTGGTGTTGGTTGTGGTGGGTTGTGGCGGTGGGTTACGTTGTGGGGGATTGTTCTTGGATGCAGTGAATGTTGCACAATGTAAACAAGTGATGTGAAAAAAAAACGAGAGAAATGAGTTGTGAATAAATGATTAGATTAATATATATACAATTTATATATTTATATATAAATTTCATTTTACTCATTGAGAGTCGATTCTGTCCGTTCCTTACGACCCGCAACACGACTTCACCCCACCAACGAAATTCTGAATTGAATAATATCCAATTTCATAAACGGGAGATCTATTACTTTTGTAAATATCCGTGTTCTTGTGACATTGTTCTTAGTTCGTGGTGGGATTATCTAAGGAGTAGTAATTGAACGGCTTATAGAAGTTTTTTTGTATATTTTATACGGATTCCAAAAAGAAAATTGCTGATGTTTACCCATTTTGCGCATTTTCAATTTAGAACACATCCATCCAAATCTATAATGTTTTATCAATTTTCAGTGGACTGAAGGTCGTCTTCTTCATCCAGCCAATTTGCCATAGTCGTTATCCACTCTGTGTCACATGACCTTTGTAAACACCACCCACACACGACTATCTCACGTGACTCCACCACTAAAACAAAAAGTTATCTCAATACTGCCCATCACTCCAATTATACCCCCACAAACATTGGGATGTCCACTGGTGCACCTTCGTCCAGTCAGGCTGCCGCCATGGCGGCATTCAACTCGATACGAAAAAACCAGACCAAACCCGCACCCAAGGACCCGTCAAAGACCCTTGGCATCAAGACGTTTACCAGCCCAAGTTACACGCTAAAACCTTCAGCTAACAATGATCCCAAGTCGCCACGGGTCTCATCACCCTCGACACCCAATGGAATCGGTCCAACTCCGACGGTTCATGTCCATCCACACGCTGATAACCGACTCCAAGTCCCGGTCCACCAACATCATAGACACAAATCTGGCTCATATAGCATGAGACGAACGAGTGCGACATCGGTTCTGCTGCTAAGATCTCCCAAATTGAGGGATACCGCGTCGGCCATCGCCGTGGCTGCGGCAAAAGTGTCGCATGTCAAGTCTTCGAGAAGCGACATCAACTTGGTTGGCTCGTTGAACGGCACATCGAGTCCGTCGAGCTTCAACGGCTCGAATTCTGAATATTTGGGTTCTGCGGCTTTTGCCGAGGACGAGGAATTTCTCAATTCGAGCGACAATTTGCTCTTACCCAAGCCAATGTACAACTTCAACACCAAACCGTCTGCCAGTTCTCTATATTCCGTGGACACCAGTGCTCCCAACATGATTAATCAGGTGAAGAACTCTATCAATTCGGCCATGTCGAAATCCGATCCTGTGAGAAAAGAAAATGCCATGAAGATTCTCGCGGATTTCCGCGAATCCGTCGATTCCAGAAGGAACTCCACGGCAGACTTCAAGAGACCCGTACGAAGAATCCCACCGGATAATGTATCGCCCACGTCGTCGAACGAAAGTTTACCGGCGCAATTGACGAACAAATTGCATATACTGGATGGTCTGGGACTCATGAACAGATATGCTGACGGAACGAGATCTGTTCCTGTTCTTATTGCCACGAAAGAAGAAGATTATCCGACAGATTCGTCAGGATCGTTTGTAGAAGACAGCGATTTCTTCAAATCGGATACAGAAAGTCCCAGAGAGAGTGTGGTTGACCTCACAGGTAAACACGAGATCATGGTGGATCCCCAGACGGGATTTCCGCAATATCCGCCTTCGATCAATAAACACATTCATCATCAACATCATGTCCACCCTCATCATAACAAAGCGTTGAGAAAGGCCAGACCATCGCTTCTTCGGAACAAGACGGACGATGCGATGGCAGATTACTCCGATTCCGGCTCATTCCAACAGCCAAAGGTTCAATTGAAAACAACTATGAGAAAGGAGAAGAAGAAGAGCAAATCCAATTTCAACGAAGATAAGCCTTGGAAAAACCACAGCGAGCTTACTTATATCACCGATCAAGAAAGAAAGAGATACGAGGGGGTTTGGGTCACCAATAAGGGCTTACTTCTAGCCAAGGTGATGACGGTACTCGAGGGAGTGGATTATTCGCAGGTGGTTCTTCCTGCATCAATTGAGGACCATTCTACCACTGCTGCAAAGTTATCTTCGATGAAGGGTCCCACCATTGAGATCAACCAACTAATTCATGGGTTGGTTGTTCGCGAGATCTGGAAACGGTCGAGACTACCTGATGAGACACTCTCCAAGATCTGGGGGCTAGTTGATAGAAGATGTGATGGTACTTTGGATAGAGAGGAATTCATAGTGGGGATGTGGTTGGTGGACCAATGTCTTTACGGGCGTAAATTGCCCAAAGATGTGGAGGAGTCTGTTTGGCAGAGTGTTGCCAAAATGGGGTTGAATGTGGTTAATGTCAGAAAGAAGGTAATGGGTCGGATTCGGAAATAATAAGTAATATTCTAATGTTAATAGATTTTTATGACAGACCCCGTGTAAATGGGTTGTGGGCCCGGGCCTTGTTGTGCCATAGGCCCGGCATGTGGATGGTGCGAAAAATTTTATTAAGAAATTAAAAAAAAAAATATAAAAATTAAAAATACACAGCTCATCTCAAGTGAAAAATTACTTTAGACTCAGCCATATCAGCAATTGAAGTGTTATACAATGTCCAAATTAAACTCTGCCACTGATAAAGCCAGCTTAGCCTTTTCTGAGCAACATTATTTCTCTTCATACGATCATTTCGGGATCCATGAGGAGATGTTGAAGGATCAAGTCAGAACCTTATCATACAGATCTGCCATCCTCAAGAACAAACATTTATTCAAGGACAAGATTGTCTTAGATGTTGGTTGTGGTACCGGTATCTTATCGATGTTTGCTGCCAGAGCCGGTGCCAAACACGTGTATTCCGTTGATATGTCCAACATCATAGAGAAGGCCGAAGAGATTGTCGAATTGAACGGATTCAGCGACAAAATCACCTTGTTGAGAGGAAAATTGGAAGATATCACCTTACCTGTTGATTCTGTCGACATCATCATCTCCGAATGGATGGGTTATTTCTTGTTATATGAGTCCATGTTGGACACTGTTTTATGGGCCAGAGACAAGTATTTGGTCAAGGGCGGTTTGATTTTGCCAGACAAATGTTCCATGTACATTGCCGGTATCGAGGACGGTCAATACAAGGACGAGAAGATCCATTATTGGGAAGACGTCTACGGGTTCGACTACTCCCCATTCATCAAGGTTGCCATGGTTGAGCCTTTAGTCGACACCGTTGACAAGGACTCCTTGGTCACCACCCCATGCAAATTCTACGAGTTCGACTTGAACACTGTCACCGTCGAAGAATTGGCTTTCAACAGAACCTTCACCGTCAAGGCCAACAGAGACGATAACGTGCATGCTTACATCGTTTACTGGGACTGTGACTTCCCAGGTGACGAGAAGATCACCTTACCAACCGGTCCAGCTTCCCATTACACCCATTGGAAACAAACTGTTTTCTACATGGACCAAGTCTTGGACGTGCAAAAGGGCGACCAAATCACCGGGTCCATTGCTTCCAGACCAAACGCCCAAAACCCAAGAGAGTTGGATGTTGAAATCCAATGGGACTTGAAGGCCGATGATAGATCCCAAACTGGTAAATACAACTACTTCATGCGTTAGAGGGTTGTTCATTTCATTAGAAGTTTTGCTATTGTTTGTCTGAAATCATTGCTGTGTATATTACTTTGATGTGTCTAGCCCTGTGTTGGCTTGAACACTGTATTCTTAATAAATTTGCATCTGTATTGTGGAAACTCTGTAGGAGGTGGGTGAGGGTGGGCGGTGGAGAGGCTCATGGTTGACATATGAAATGTTAGATATATACACAATGGATTACGGATGATATGACGTTGTGTATGGATAGGACCTTACACAATGTTGCATAAGGAAACAATAGAAGAGAGCTACTAAACTTACATATCTTTACAGACTGTCAAAAGTTGATAAGGCCCTTTCCCCTCCATTTACGGGATGTATGCAGAACGTCCGTATACCTCTATCGACATATAACTAGTAATTAGTTTCGCCTACATAAAGTCTATAGGATGCATATTTTTAAATTAAACATTATGGAGTGTATGACTTATGGGTATCGTAATTGGCGGTCCATGTAATGGTACCAGCCAAACCATGTTGTCTGAAGAAGGATGATAATACATCTCTGTTAGCTTGTTTGGTCCATGCTGCCCAGTTGTCTCCATCATACACCATGATATCACACAAGGAAGCAGCATCGGTCCATCTCAGGTTTTTCCTGCTGGAAGCAGCAATAGCCAAGAGCTCACTTTCTGCTAAAACACCTGCTGTTTGGGTTATATCACCTGGATTAGCACCACTATCTGGTCCAGTGAATGCACAACCAACGGCAGTACAGCTCTTGTTGGCCAACTTGAAGGTTCTAGCATAATTGGCCAAACCTCCATAAACCTTCGAAAGATTAACACCGGCCCCGACGAGCATTTGCAAGGCACTGACAATCTCTGTCTGGTTGGTATGACACATGACATGGTTGTTTGAGGCATAATCAGCTTGACTATGTAAATCGTAGGTCATGTAAACGAAATAATCCACGTATTGTTGCATTTGCAGTAATGGAAAGCCCTTGAGATACCAATATGAAGCTGGGATGGCAAGTGAAACAGTAGTTCCACTTGGCATTCTTGATTTCAAAAGTTGGAGGAATGACAAGAGGTTGGCACCATCATTTGCAGTATCAGCTGGAATACCTGGGATATCTTGCTCTCCAGGATATTCCCAATCCAAATCGATACCATTGAACCCGTTTCTTTTCATAAACCCAATCAAGGTATTAGCAAATGTGTCTCTATTACCAGCAGTCAGAACAGCGTTTCTAAACACAGAGTAGGTGGCAGTATCAGTACTGAAATCCCATCCACCGAAACTCATCACCTTCTTACTATGAACTATCTTCTTGAAGTCAGCATTCACAGTGGAATCGCTGATAGTACTGATGTCAGTAGTAAGAGCACCATAAGCGTAGTGAATAGA
Source organism: Nothofagozyma chilensis (assembly GCA_030573195.1). Lineage (NCBI taxonomy): Eukaryota > Fungi > Ascomycota > Pichiomycetes > Serinales > Cephaloascaceae > Nothofagozyma > Nothofagozyma chilensis. Next base: position 60,259 of record JAJMCV010000040.1, read on the forward strand.
TCCATAGGTACCGTCATCCAAGTCAGTAGGATTCATGGCTAATGCGGAGTTGTCTGAGTTCATCCAGTAAATCTTGTTGTTAAAAGTAGATACAGCAGTAGTAGGAAGGGCTGGAACACCACAATTGGAGATACATCCACTGGTACCTGGCGCCCCAGTAGGACTTTTAACCACCTCACAATAATCGGAAGTAAAACCACAATACCCAGCAGAACTACAACAAGCATTTAATGGACATTCTGAATTGTATAATGATCCTGGGGCTTGTGGACCACATTGAGCATCCTGGTTAACAGCGGGTTTTGGAGGAGTACCAGAACTAAGACAAATGATATCTCCAGGATTTGGATGACCATTGTCACAACCGTACCATCCAAAGGTCTGTTCATTGTAAGTGTCGATGTTAGCAACTGTTATTGGAGAGTATTTTGCGACAATGGAGGAACATGAGTCTCCCGATTTGATTGTATAACTGTAACAAGAGCCATCGGAGTTTTGTTGAGGCATTGAGTTAGGGGCTGTTCCAATACTGTAACAGACAGGCTGACCAACTTGTAAAGAGCTAAAATCTAAACCTGGATTGTATCCTTCTAAAGATTCGGCACTGATACCAGTGGCTGATTCCAAATTGATACCAGATGTGACAAGGATATAATCACAGACACCAGCATCCGCATCATTTTGAACGGGCTTTCTGCTGGCATAATCCAAGACGTATATTTTCTCGTTGTTATACATTTTACTGCCAGTGGTTGTAGCAAAGGATTTACCTTCACTCCATTTTCTTCCAGCTCTTTGCATATTCCCAAGTTGGTCACCGGTATCGAAACCAATACCAAAACTGGTCATTGGATCACCAGTGATGTACTCAAGATAGCCTGAATTTGGAATGCCGTAGGTTTGCACTTCGTTGATGAAAACCTCAATAGCAGTATTGGCAAAACCTGAGTTCTGAATCATGCTACCAACCCACATATAACCAGCAATGTTTCCACTTTCATATTTGAAACCTTGTCTTGAAGGGTATTGGTTTAACAAACTCTTATAAGTATTCAAAGCGGTCAACACAGCTTGTTGGTTAGCAGTGGTCTTGGTGCCGGACCAGTATCCGTAGACTTCATTGATTGTGATTTCTTGTGGACCACCCAAGTCTGGAGGAGTACCAATACTGTAACAGACTGCTTGTCCAACCTGTAAAGCGTTAAAATTCAAACTAGGATTGTATCCTTCTAAAGATTCGCCATTTACACCCGTGGCAGTTTCCAAGTCCATGCCGGAAGTGACAAGAATGTAGTCACAAGGACCAGCTTCGTTATCATTTTGAACAGGTTTTCTGTTAGCATATTCCAAGAAACAGATGAGTTGGTTGTTATACATTTTGCTGCCAGTGGTTGTAGCAAAGGATTTACCTTCACTCCATTTTCTTCCAGCACTTTGCATATTCACAAGTTGGTCACTGGTATCGAAACCAATACCAAAACTGGTCATTGGATCACCAGTGATATATTCAAGATAGCCTGAATTTGGAATGCCGTAGGTCTGCACTTCGTTGATGAAGACCTCGATAGCGGTTGCAGCAAAACCACTATTTTGGACCATACTACCAACCCACATGTAACCAGCAATATTTCCACTTTCGTACTTGAAACCCTGTCTTGAAGGGAATTGGGTCAACCAGCTCTTATACGAATTCAAGGCAGTCAAGACCGCCTGCTGGTTGGCAGTGGTTTTAGTACCGGACCAATATCCGTAGAGTTCATTGATCACCACTTGATCAGCACCATTACATTGGTATACAGCGGCACTTCTTTTCTCAAGAGAATTGTCGTTACCAGAGATAGCAGGAGCAGATAAAACGAGCGATAATAAGAACAAAAGAGTGTACACTCCTCTACCTGGTAAGAACATCGTCAAGAGATATGGAAATAAAAGAGCTTAGGAGGGCTTAACGCATGTCTCCAGATTTATACGATTTAGTGAGACCCTCATCACGGCAAAGATCTTCGATACCTTTCGTTTATGGCGCGTCCACCATAGCGAGTGTGGTTGCAGAGGTGGTTGCAGACCCTGCACTGATACAGAAGTCAGAAAGTGAAGTCTTTTAAATTAAAAAACAACGAAAAAGGAGCCATGAATGGAAAAATATTGTTTAATTTGTGCAATAGAAGTGGGAAATGACACGAAATTGTAGTTAAGTAGAGAAATAGAACAGTTGTGGAGAACATTCAAGCTGCGTTTCTTGGGAAACCATGAAGCATCTGGTGCGATGTGCAGGGTCATCACGGTCAATACGAAGCATGTTTGTTTTGATTTGGACGTGGTGAAATGGCAGCGAACCGTATTGTCGATGCAGAGGAGATATAGGACATGGAATTTACAAAATGGGGGAAAGAATAGGGGTGGAGGGACAGATAATACATCGGCAGATCGAGCCACGCGATATTTACAAGTTGATGTGTTAGAAGCCGCTCTGAATAATCTCTGAGTAATAACTAAACCATGCCCGACGAAAATTAACGCCCGTCGCACTGTTCCTTGTAGTTGTTAGTTCTATTGTCTCGAGCTAAAACCTCCGTATTTCAACTCCACCACATTGTTCTAACATCTCTACACCACATTACTGGAACAGGTCCTGCCCACCCGCTATTTGCAGCCCTGGCCTCACGAGTTGCAGCCCTGTCCCGTAAAGGGCTTTGCGGGCCCACAATCAAATTGCCTTTAACACACCAATAAATATCCCAGGACCTAGAACCAACAGCTATTTCAGGCCGAGACATGGGAAAAGCGTATAAATAACGCCCGAATCTCTCGCAATTAGTCTCTTGTCTGGTCCGTAAACCCAACCATGCAACTCCCCAAATTGCAATTGCAAACCTTATTAAACGACATCCATCAGAGCGTGGATCTGGGTCTTCTTGACGAAACCAAGACGCAAATCGACCATCTCCGGGCGCTTGGAAGAAATGTTGATGTGATCAACTCCTTCGACAGAGAGACGTTTATCCTGCTTTGTCTCTTGACGTCGAAATTGCTTCCGCCCTCGAAACCGTTGGGTCAGATGGAATATTATGTCACCTGTCAAACATCCATCTTTGCTACCATCTCGAACGTCCTTCTCATCAACAGATATATTCACCGAAATTTCACCGGTTGCGATTATTTGATGAAGAATTTAATCGACACCTCGGAATTCATCTCGTTCAATTATCTCCCCAACACCAACGACAAGTTCAAGAAGCTCGTTCCCGAGCTCAGATGCATGTTTCTTGTCCTTTACAACGGCATCAAATTGAGCGACACGGTGGCCCAGGATTATTCGAATTACCTCCAACTTTCATTGAGAAGAATAAACGATTTCATCGTCAATTATGCTGCAGACCAACCAATGCACGAGATCGACGCCGATGGACTCTTCATCTCGAAGGAGGTCTGGAAGACAACTTACACGTTTCTTCACAATTATAACACCCATACAGAGGCGTTTGTGCCATCTCTTCCGGGAATCGTCGATTGTTTCAACGTGTTGATGCGTCTCAAGGACAAAGATTGGAACATGTATTCGGTGGCCAGATCGTGTGCCCATGTTTTTCTCTGTTTTGACGTTTCTGCCCATCTTCGTCTTGCCCTCATCAAGGAGGAGATGTATTTGGATTTACTGGCCAATTTGTTGAAGCTCTTGCATGCAGAATTGAGCCATTTTGCTCAATCCAAGAAGACCAACGAGGATTTGGACGATTTGGTGGGCACCCTCTCTTCCATTGATCTCATCATTCACATGACCGATGAGAAGAAGGTTTCGACGCCAAAAATCCAGGAGGTTTCCCCCTCTGCGTCGGTTTCGCAATTAGAGGTGGAATTAAGGAAGACGTCGATTTCTTCCGGAGAGATCTCCTCTGAGGTCGATTCTACCTTGGAAAGAGTGTCGTATGTATCGTCTAGTTCCTCGATTGGTCCAAATCTCGACCTGAAAGATCATGTTAAGTTTGCTGGTGAGGTCAGACAAGGTGTCTGCGACATATTTTTGAACAAATTGATTCCAGTGGAAAAGCCAGATGGCATCACATGTCCTACTTTATATACCAAGTTGATGGATTTCGTATCAGAGCCTTTGAATTCAAAGGCAAAAGACAGCATTTTGGACATATTTTTCAAACTCTCGCAATTGTCGAGTGATCTGGATGTTTCCTGTATGGTTTTATTCTTGAAGTTGGTGGGGTATTTAAACTCAACAGGTTATATATTCAACAACCATTTGATAGTGCCTAATGATGTTGATGTGGATGCCTACATGGTATCTCATTATTACAAGCCGCAATCAGGTTCTAGGAAATCCTCTGCTGAGAACGAAATGACGGAGGAGGAAAAGGAGCAAGAGGCCGAGAAGTTATTTGTGTTGCTCGAGAGAATCAAGAAGAACGGTGTTTTGCTGGTACAAAATCCCGTGGAAACATGGCAAAGGGAAGGGAAGTTCGAGGGTAATTAATATGGTGTATCAATGGTGTATTTTAGTATTTCAATCCTGGGTTTGTTTTTTAATATCTGTTTATAATATAATATCGACTTGGCCAATGTAGACAACGGCCATCCACCAACCATTATAGTTGGGGATGTCCCTTCTCTTGTGTGGCGCAGATGATGTGGCTGATGACATGCTGCTGAAAAATTAATTTAACGAGATGAGACAAATCAATATGTGCTTTGGGAGGGAACAAACGCTTGAAAGATAAGATGGCTTCGACTCATAATGTCCCCGAATTAGTGCAATGGTTGTCCAATAATGCCTTGTGGGATAACCAAAACCTCTGTTTGAAAGAGTCCAAATTTGGTGGTGTAGGTGTCTTTGCCAATAAAGACCTTGATCCCGAGAGGGAAGACGACAGTCTCTTATTGAGAATCCCCAAGAAGAGCATACTCAGTGGAAAGACATCTAGTATTTCCAATTTATTGTTCGATCACGATATAACTAGTGTCAATGGGTTAATTTTGTCCTTCATCTACGAGGCATCTTTAGGTGAAAAGTCTCCATGGTATGATTATATCAATTCTATCAAGATCTACAACGACAAGGAGGTTTTTGTCAAGGCCATTTGTAATTGGACCGCCGAGGAAAAGGAATTGTTGCACAATACCGAAGTGGATTTGTCCAATATGCTCGATTCCTCTGAACTACGAGGCATGTATGAGCAATCCATGGAGTTTGCCGTTGAGATTGCCGACGTATTTCCTATTCCTGATATATTATTCAACTCTCTGGAGGATAATTTCCAACGTTATGCGGCTATAGTGCAATCTATATGTTCCAGATCGTTTGAAATCGATCCATATCACGAGATTGCCTTGGTTCCTGGTGCGGATCTTTTCAACCACGGTCCGCAAGAGAATATCCATTTCACCTGCGAAGGAGACACTTGTGGAGATTGTGGGCAATTGGACTGTGAGAATAATGAACATGGAAGCGAGGGAGACTGGACCGATAGTGATGAAGATGACGAATTACTTGAAGAAATCGAGTCTGGAAGCGAAGAAGAGAACGAGGGTGAAGAAGATGAAGATGAGGATGAAGAGTCAATGACTGAAGAACTCGAGGATGAGGAAGATCAGCATGGTCATTCTCATTCGCATGGTGCTGGTGTAGACCACGGCCATTCCCACGGTCATAGTCATTCACATGGTGAACCTTGTGGTCATGACCATGATGGTGGATCATCTGACGAAGAGGAAGAGGAAGAGCCACTCACTGAAATCACATTGGCGTATATCGAGCAAATGGAGGAAGAATTAGAAGCAGAGAGATTAGCAGAGGAGGCTGAATCAGATGAAGAGATGGAGGAAAATGAGGCTATGAATGAAGAAGATGATGATGAAGACGAGGAAGAGGATATCGACGAAGATGATATCGATCCTGAATTTCTTGAATTGGCATCCACACCTGCTGAAGAATGTTGTGATCTTTTACTTGTTAGACCTGTCAAGGCTGATGAAGAGGTTTTTAACACTTATGGTGATTTGCCAAATTCTTACTTGTTACAGAGGTATGGCTTCATCATCCCAGGAAATGAACATGATTATGTTTCATTATCGTTGTCAGTGTTCCAATCTGCTAAAGACAAGGCATCCAAGTCCAAGCTTAAATGGTGGGAGGAACTTGGTTATGACTTGGTAAATGAGATCATTGCCATCAATTCTCCTAAAGGATGTGATGATGATGAATGTGGTGGATGTGAAGAGGATGAGGAGGATGAACCTGAGTCTTGGGAACTTTCGCCAAGATTGGAATTCAACGGTGAGCCAACGAAACAAACGTATGCTTTGGCAAGATTACTTTCTTTACCTCAACCAGAGTTCTTGAAATTGGCCAAAAGCCCCAGATCCAAATTGGAATCACGAGTTCAAGTGTTGTTCCAGGAAGACAAAAAGGCTTTCAAGATGGTTTCAGATTGGTGTAGTTTCAGAGTTAATAGATACAAGGATGGTGGGTTATCGTCCAAGGATTATAGCAAGATAATCAAGAAACAGGTGGATCATAAGAAGATTATCTCGCAGATGATTCAAGGAGAAAAGGCCATTTTGGAGAGAGGATTGAAGTATGTTAGAGCTAGAAGTTAGGGTTAATCAGAATAGTTTCATAGTGTGGTGTAGGATTACGAGGAAGAAGTAAGTGTTATTTAAAAGATTAACGATTACTATGCGGTATTTCAATATTCAGTGTTGTGAATTACATGAAGGCGATGGATATCCATAGAGGGAGGATATTAACTCCATTTATTATCTTATTTATGAGTATAATAGTATATGGCATATTATAGAGTTAAGGTAATAGGGAGATCTCCCCGGGTAACCCTGATGAAAAATGCATCGGTTTACCCACGACACTTTCATCTGGATTCGAGACACCAAACAACACAATAATCTCCACAAGCAACAACATTGGCGGGTCAACGCAACAGAAAAAAGAAGATAACAGAAGTTATAGTGAATGTATCATAGTTGGAGGAGCATTGGTTTTAATTAGAAGGAATCATGTCGAGATTAGAACGATTGGTGGTACTATTAGACACGGGATCCACACAATTCATCAGAAATACGGCAGCGGACCAATTATCCGACCTAGCCAAGGGCCATCCCGAGGAGATCTTAAATTTTCTAGGACGAGTATATCCATATCTCAAGTCCAAGAAATGGGAGACACGAATTGCCGCGGCGCGGGCCATTGGAGGCATTGTCAACCATGCTGAGTTGTGGGACCCCAATGAAGAGCCAGAAGGCGAGATTAAGCTGGAGGACGGGTCTGTGAAGACGGAGCCGAGCGAGGAGGATGTCAAGATCAAATTGGAACAACAGAATGAATTGGAATTGATCGATGACACAAATTTAATTGCGTTTTCCGATTGGCAATTGGCGGACATATTGAACAGTGGAAAGAAGCTTCTAGCCTCGGGGGGAACCGAATTCGACCAACTAGATAGCTCGATAGGCGACCCGTTGGAACGGTTAAAGAGACAGAAGAGCGGGTTGAATGCACGGCTCGGAATGGGTGGGGTTTCTGGCATCGAGGACGATTTGCTCGAGGGAAACGATGTGGAGCTCACAACTCCCCCGGTGGAGGATATCAAGCGGGAAACCACGCCAAATCGCATGGTGAAGAGCGAGACCCCCGAGTCCATTCCTGGCTCCACCCCAACACCCACCACAAATAACACAGAAGAAGACACACGTCCAGCAAATAACAAATCCGCCTCTTCGGCCAGACTAAGGGCAATGGCGCGGAGAAAGGCCAAGGCAGATGCCAAGAGCTCTACCAACAAGATAAAACCCGTAGACATCTCGCAAAGCTCCATCTCGCGCCAATTGGTCAAGGAGGGTGTCTCTGACTCCACTGCAAATTCAAATTCACAACCAAAAATAGACATCACTTCGCAACAAGGTGGAGAGAAATTAGTGGTGGAACACAAGGCACCCGAAATTCCGCCATTATTGGCACAACATGCGCGTGTGGCAGGCCTTGTTTGGCCCTTCCAAGGTGTTTATGAGCTCTTAATCGTTGATCTTTTTGCCGATGATTGGGAGACCAGACATGGTGCAGCTTTGGGAATCAGAGAATTGGTGAAAAAACATGGTAATGGTGCTGGTAGAGTTAAAACCAAGACGAGAAGCGAAAACGACGACAAAAACTCCAGAACTCTCGAGGATTTGGCCGTCAGAATCTGTACATTATTCGCTCTTGATAGATTTGGAGATTATGTGTCAGATACCGTGGTTGCTCCTGTCAGAGAGTCCAGTGCACAAGCTTTGGCTGCTTTGTTGATCCATTTAAATGATGAAGTTGTCATCAGAACATTCACGGGGTTGACTATGTTGGTTTTACAGGATCCGAATGTCTTGGGAACTAAAATGCCCTGTTGGGAAGCTAGTCATGGTGGGATGTTGGGGTTGAGATATTTCGTTGGAGTTCGTACAGACATTCTTTTCAAACATCCAGAATTGTTGAACACGGTCGTTGGAATGGTGTTACATGGTTTGAAGGAAAGCGATGATGATGTTCAAGCTGTTGCAGCTGCTACATTGACTCCAATTGCATCTGATTTCGTAAAAATGAATTCTGAAGTGGTGAAAACGATAGTCACTACCATCTGGGATTGTCTCACGAATCTCAAGGATGATTTGTCGGCTTCTATTGGTTCAGTGATGGATCTTTTGGCCAAGCTCTGTACACATAAAGAGGTTTTGGATGTCATGAAACAGGATGCAAATAGCGATGAGATGAATTCGTTTGAATTTTTAGTTCCAAGATTATTCCCGTTCTTGAGACATTCGATTTCAAATGTGAGAAAGGCTGTTTTGAGAACTCTACTTCAATTCCTTTCCATTGACGATAAAACCTCAAAGAGATGGATAAATAGTAAGAGCTTGAGATTACTCTTCCAGAATTTATTAGTGGAACAGAACCAAGACGTGCTAGATTTATCTGTTGATGTTTATTCTAAGATAATATCTGAAATTGAGTCCAATGACCTGTTACCGGGTCTAGATGAACTCTTCACGCCCCACTCACAATCGCTATTGACGTTGTTAATGACGCCAATTGGTATTGCTAGACACAATTACAAGATGAATACCAATTTAATCATACGACCTTCGGGATCCACTTATGAAAAAGAATTCACACCTACGAGTCTAGATGGAGACACTGTTTTCGAATCCGATGATGCTGAACAGACAAATAACGGCGGCAAACGTGGTCGTAAGAGAAAACAGCCTATAGCAAAGCCTACTTCACAGATCCCAGTTGAACACGAAAAGATCAACATTGATGCTGCTATCTTCCAAGGTGATGTGACTTTGGTGGGTACCGAAGTGTTCGTCAGAACAAGAATTGCAGCATCGAAGGCGTTTGGTCAATCATTGTCCTATTTAAGTAACAATAACTTGAAACCTATTTGGGAATTGATTCTTCATTACCTTGAAGTTGTCCATGCAACACCAAGATTGTTTGCCTCCATGACGATTCAGGAATATACTTTGGCATTAAAGACAAGAGGTCTTAATCCTACGCCCGAGACCATTGAGATACTTCTCAAGCCTCTCACGAATGTCCTAGAGGATAACAACAAATTACCATACTTTCGTGAATTGGTTCCTACATTAAAAAGTGTCAGAACCCAATGTTTGCAATTATTTGCGATCTTTGTTGAAAATGGTAAGTTGCCTATATCAAAGGTGCCTCAATTGGCTGTCGTTGTCCAAGGTGAGCTCGAAGCTGGACCTGACGCATTTGGAGTTGAGCATGCTGAAAAGATTATTGGAGAAACATACGCGAGATTGTTAAAGTCGTTATCTGCCACTTATCGTCTTAGTGCCAATCAGGCTATCGAAGACGCCAAACATAGAATTGCGGTTGCAGTTGAAGAGGCAAATATTGCAAGAAATGAAAGAGTTACGGGAATCTTGGCTTCATATGCTGGTGCCGTTATTGCTCTTAAGGGTCTCCCTCCAAAACTTAATCCTATCATTAGATCTTTAATGGACAGTGTTAAGTCTGAATCTTTGGAAATATTACAATATAGAGCTGCAAAAGATGTTGCTTCATTGGTTCAACAATTGACTAATTCGGGTAAAACTAAAGTTTCTGATAAGATTGTGAATAATTTATGCTCCTTCTTATGTGTTGATACTTCTGAGGTGCCAGAATTTCAAACCAATATCGCCTTCACGGATGTGATTTTGTCTCTTCGAAAGGATGAGGCCATCACAAATCCAGAAGATCTTGCAAGCCATGAGAGAGCTGCTACCGTTGCCAAGATCAAACGTAATGGTGGTAAGCTTGCCTTGGAAAGTCTACTTTCGTTGTATGGTGAAGATTTGTTCACCAAGATTCCTAAATTGCGTGATTTGATCATTGATCCAATCACAAAGATGAGTAAAACTTCGAAGGAAGATTACATTAATGATCCAATAAAGGGACAAAGTGTGGTGGATTCTCTTGGTGTCATGAGAGCACTCACTCCTAAATTGCACAAGTCATTGTTACCAGTGGTTTATGACATGCTTCCTTTGGCGGCTCAATTGGTGACGTCGGAATTTGCCGTTTTCAGATATTCTATAGCCAAGTGTTTGGCTACGCTAAGTGCTACTGTTCCTTCAAAGGCATTCCCATTCATTGTTAAGATCATTTTACCAATGTTCAGTAATGCAGGCGAAGTCAAACAAAGACAAGGTGCTATTGAATGTATCTATCATTTGTGTCTCACTATGGGATCTGATATCTTACCTTATATTGTGTTCCTTATTGTCCCAGTGTTGGGTAGAATGAGTGACTCTGATCGAGATGTTAGAGTGTTGGCAACAACCACTTTTGCTGCAATCATTAAATTGGTTCCGTTAGAAGCAGGTATTCCCGATCCGGAAGACATGCCACAAGAGTTCTTAGAAGGAAGAGATCGTGAAAGAGAATTTATACATCAAATGATGGATCCTTCCAATGTCAAGCCTTTTGACTTGCCTGTCAGTATAAAGGCAACTTTACGTAAATATCAACAAGAAGGTGTTAACTGGTTAGCCTTCCTAAACAAGTATCATTTGCATGGAATTCTTTGTGATGATATGGGTCTCGGGAAGACTTTGCAGACTATTTGTATAGTCTCCAGTGATCATCATATGAGGGCTGACGAATTTGAGAAGACTGGCTCTGACGAATTTAGAAAGTTGCCTTCTTTGGTTATTTGTCCGCCTTCATTGACTGGTCATTGGGAGCAAGAAATCAACCAATATGCTCCATTCATGAAGGTACTCGTGTATGCCGGTGGTCCTAGTGTAAGATCTGGATTACGCTCCAAATTCACGGGTGTTGATGTTGTTGTTACTTCCTATGATGTGGTTAGAAACGATGTGGAATTTGTCACGAGCTATAACTACAACTATTGTGTTCTTGATGAGGGTCATATCATTAAAAATGCCGCTTCGAAATTAACCAAATGTGTCAAGAGAGTTGCCGCCGAACATAGATTGATTTTATCTGGTACCCCAATTCAAAATAATGTTTTGGAATTATGGTCATTATTTGATTTCTTGATGCCAGGGTTTTTGGGAACGGAAAAAATCTTCCACGAGAAATTCGCCAAACCTATCGCTGCTAGTCGTAACAGTAAGGTGTCTTCCAAAGAACAGGAAGCTGGGGCCTTGGCCTTGGAATCTTTACATAAGCAGACTTTGCCATTTATGTTACGTCGTCTTAAGGAGGAAGTTTTATCAGACTTGCCGCCTAAGATCATTCAAGATTACTATTGTGAATTGAGTGACTTGCAAAAGAGATTGTATAAGGATTTTGCCAAAAAGAAGAAGAGCGAGGTTGAAGATGAAATCCAAACTCATGACGAGAAAGATGGTAAGGGACATATCTTCCAGATGTTGCAATACATGAGGAAGCTTTGTAACCATCCTGCTTTAGTTGTCACAACAAGTCATCCACAATATGATGAAGTTCAAAGGTATCTTAGTGTCAACAATATGGATATCAGAGATATTCGTCATGCTCCAAAACTATTGTCTTTGCAGACTCTCTTGTTGGAGTGTGGTATAGGTGAAACTGTTACCACTAATGACAAGAAGCAACAACAACAGCAAGTATTGGCGGATGGTGTCATCAGTCAACATCGTGCCTTGATTTTCTGTCAATTGAAGGATATGTTGGATCTAATTGAGAATGACTTGTTCAAGAAGTTCATGCCTTCTGTGACTTATATGAGATTGGATGGTAGTACTGATCCAAGATTGAGACAGGATATTGTGAGAAAGTTCAACGGGGACCCGTCCATTGATGTGTTGTTATTGACCACGAAGGTTGGTGGGTTGGGTCTTAATTTGACTGGAGCGGATACTGTTATCTTTGTGGAACATGATTGGAATCCAATGAATGACTTACAAGCTATGGACAGAACCCATAGATTGGGACAGAAGAAGGTTGTCAATGTCTATAGATTGATCACCAAGGGAACGTTGGAAGAGAAGATTATGGGATTACAGAAGTTCAAGATGAACATTGCTTCGACCATTATCAACCAACAGAATACTGGATTGACGTCCATGGATACGAATCAATTATTAGACTTATTTAATGTTGATGAAGCAGCGGCCGCGGCTGCCGAGAGAAAGGAGAAGGATGACGATGTTGATGTTGCTTTGGGAGGAAAAGCCGGAGCTGCAGTTGGGGAATTGGCGGAATTATGGGATGAAAGCCAATATGAAGAAGAATATAATCTTGATAACTTTATCAAGACTCTTAAATGAGGGTTTGTTGGTTATCATTGTACATTACTGTTTAGTAAGACCTGGACTTTCATAAATAGTCTGTATCTATTGCATATTAAAAGTTCATTGTATGAGTTAAAGGGTGTAGGAGAATCATTTATATATGTAAACGTTTTAATTAAGACAGTGAAATAATGAAATATATTAAAATATTTTGTAGATACAGCCGTGCTCTAAATTACTACAGGATTTCTGCCATGGCTTAGAAAATGCTGTATCTCTGGAAGTCTCCTGCAACGACTTTCGTCTATTTCTCGTTTATTGTAGCGTAAATTTCAGTCTGCACCATCGGTAGCTTTATCAATCAGAAACAGAAATACTCCAAACAACATGAATGATATACCATAATCAAGCCTACAAGAGCGGGAAAACTCGAGTAAACAAGTTGCGCTTATTGTAGCAGTATCATAAGATAAGGTTTGTGTGAAATATTAGCAATTGCACCGAAATATCTGCTTCCAGAACCGTCATACCCCTTATCTATCGTGTATTAAGTGGTACAAATAATGGCCGAAACTAACCAACGTTTTGCCCAATTCAAATTGGTTTTATTGGGGGAATCTGCTGTGGGTAAATCATCGATTGTTCATAGATTCGTCAAGGACTCGTTCGATGACACCAGAGAATCCACCATCGGAGCGGCCTTTTTAACGCAAACTATTAATATCGACCCCCAAACAACTATAAAGTTTGAGATTTGGGACACTGCGGGTCAGGAGAGATACAAGTCCTTGGCTCCGATGTATTACCGAAACGCCAATTGTGCTGTGGTTGTATACGATATCACCCAGGAGTCGTCGTTGGAAAAGGCCAAATCGTGGATAAAGGAGCTAAATAGACAAACCTCGCAGGATCTAGTGATTGTGTTGTGTGGTAATAAGAAGGATTTGGAAAGCGAGAGGAAAATCGAACAGAGTTTGGCCAAGAGTTATGCTGACGAAATGGGATTGTTGTTCTTCGAGGTGAGTGCTAAGACGGGCGATGGTATCAAGAGTGTTTTCCAGGAGATTGGGGTGCGTTTGCCTGTGGATGAGGTGATTGAAAAGAACACCAGAGGAAAATTAAAGGTTGATTTGAACAAACCTAGTACAAATAACCAATCCAGTTGTTGTTAGCTGTTGCATTGAGTACTTAGACTTAGTTTTATATGGTTTGATGTTTGTAGAAACTACACAATATTATGGCAATGGAATATATTAGTAACTACTCTATTGACACCCCTTTAACTAGATTTTCCTAATTAAATAACTTAATCTTGCTTTAAGACAGAGGCGAATTGACCCTTGGATGGCTTGGTCTTTGGTTGTTCAACCTTGGCGGAACCTAACTTAGAAGCAGAGAAAGCCTTGGCGTAAGGGTTTAATCTCAATAAGACTTGCTTGTTCTTCAATGGGTTCTTCTTTAAGACGTGAGTTCTCTTTTGGGTTGGTTGACCGGCTGGTCTAACGACAGCTTGAACTTCAGAAGAGTTGATCAATCTGGTAACATCAGCGTTAGAGATGATGTTGGTTGGTAAGGTGTAACCAGACTTGGAGGAGGAAACGGAGTCGGAACCGTAGACAGAGTCTAAAGCAGCGAAAGCGGATTCGGTCCAGATGACGAATCTACCTAAGTGAGCACCTGGAGCCAATTGCAACAAACCTAAAGACTTAACGTTGGCGGTTTCAACACCTGGAACGTTTCTTAAGGCCTTAACCAAACCGTTGTCTTGACCGTAGACGACTAATGGACCTCTTCTTTGAGTGAATCTTCTACCTCTTAACTTACCCTTACCGGCTCTCAACTTCTTGGACTTGATGACCTTGATGACATCCTTGTGGGCACCGATAGCCTTTAAGACGGCAACGGCTTCCTTGGTCTTGGTGACGTTTTCGAAGTCGTTGGAGACAACTAATGGAACTTCTGGGATTTGTTCGATTCTGTGACCTCTAGCTAAGACTAAAGATGGGACAGCAGAAGCAGCGATAGCAGAAGCGGTAGCATAACGTTTTTCGTTATGGTTGACCTTAACGTGCCATTTTCTCCAGGTCTTGGTTGGAGCAAACATACGACCACCTCTACACATGTTACCGAAAGCGGCTTGACCAGATCTGTGGGTACCACCACCACCAACTCTTGGAATTCTGGCAACAGCTCTACCAGTACCCCAAGATTCAGCAGAAGTTTGGTGACCGGCCTTTTCGGAGACAGCGTAAGCTTGTCTCTTGTTCTTGTTCACCTTGGTGAAAACAGAGTGGACAATATCTGGACGGATAGGAGCCTTGAAAACAGCTGGCAAAGCTAAAGAAGCAGAAGTAGCTTCACCGGAAGTGGCGATAACAGTAACGGTTGGACGAGACATTTTATTATATACAGAATATATAAATATTAAGATACTTCTAACAGGAGTTTTTTTCCAGCAGTGAAAAATTCCGTCGTTATATAATTGAAAAATTTTGCGTCAACTGCAAGTTACACCGGACTGAATATTACGCGGGTGGGGCACGACATTATTGGTGGAGGTGCCTTTATCAAAGTGTAGGGCTCAATAAGGGTTGCAATATACTGATGACGAGATATCTCAGAGAATATATATTTGTCTTGGGTATCTAAATATTGTGGTCTTGGGTATCTAAATATTGTGGTTGAATAGGATTATTAGGATTGTAAATTCGATGAAGAGTTTGTGATTGGGTCAATCACAATATGAGAACCACACCAATAATAAACACTCCAGGAACTATTAACCTACAACAATCAATATTATGATATTATTAAAGTACCGAAACTATCCGTATATATATATGACTAATAAAAAATGTTTTTATAATGAACAAATGTTGTGAGGGTCTATTTGGAGAATCTCTTGATCAAGTCGGAAATACCGGAACCTTGTCTCACTCTGAAGAACCAATAAAGGCACAACATGGCAATGATGTTGAAGATGATGTAAACCCAGTAGAAACCAAAGTTTCTCCAAATCTTAGAGTGGTCAATACCAAGAGCAAGCATATAGTCACTAGTGTCTCTGTAAGTACAGTAACCACAGAGGGTAGAGTTATTTGGGTCGATCAAGTTACCACCAACAGAATCAGCAAAAGCTCCAGCAAACTCACCACAAGTCTTACCAGCTTCAGGAACAAAGTAAGCCAATTCCGATCTTGAACATGTGACAGTTCTTCCATCGAGAAGGGAGGAAACAAGATTCGAAATGAAATAAGTGTATGGACTAACCTTGTTCATGAATGTCCAGAAGCTGGGCATAAGACCAACTGGTTGCACAACACCACAGAAGGAGATAATGAAGGAAAAACCCAAGGAAACCAATACGTTTGCAGAAGCAAGATCTGGAGCAATGTAAACAACGAACAAACCAAAGGAACCATAGTACAATTGGAACATGATACAGTAAGTCAAGTAATAAATACCAGCATGGTCGGCAATGGTGGAAACCTTGGTAGGGAAGAAGACACAGCAAAAGAAAAGAGTACCACAACAAATCAAATAAGGGATTTCATTGATGACTTGGGCAAGCAATAACGTGGACCAATGGAATGTGTTGGACATAGCCTCTCTGACTTCGTACAATTCTCTAGAAGCGATAGCTCTTTCTTGAATCATATTGATCATTGGAGCAGAAATAACCACAGATAAGAAACCAACGAACAACCCATTTTGCATACCAGTAATCGTATGTTTCAAATCCCAGAAGGTGAAACCGATAAATAAACCAGCCAAAACGGACAACCCTAATCTACCACCCAAGTACTCTTGGGATCTCCAGAGTTGTTGGCCAGTTCTGTATGTGACGAGCTTCAATTGGTTGTAGTATGGTGTAGCAAATTTGTTATTAAGTGACTTATCAGAGGATTCAGATCCAATAGCTTTAGTTTCTTCGATCATTCTATCCAACTCACGAATGGACTCAGCAAAGGTGTCGGACTTAACCCATCTTTCATGCCAATCTTCATGAATAGAAGCAGTGGCACCAGCTCCAATAGCCTCCAAGATATATTCGGCAGGATTTTCAAAGTCCTCACAATGTCTAGCACCATTTGTTTCGAAATAGTCCAATAATGTTTTGGAACGTTCACCAATATCACCAAAGTAGACAGTTTGGCCACCCTTTCTAAGCAACAATAATCTGTCGAAAGCTTCGAATAATGTAGCAGAAGGTTGATGGATAGTACACAAGATAGATTGACCAGCATTGGCCAAATCTCTCAATAATTGAACAATGGCCCACGCGGATTGGGAATCTAAACCAGAAGTAGGTTCATCCAAGAATAGAAGCAACGAAGGTTTGGCAACTAATTCAACACCAATGGACAATTTCTTACGTTGTTCCACATTCAAACCGAAACCAGGATCACCGATAATAGCATCAGCGTAATCTTCCATAGTCAAAATTGAAATAATCTTTTCAACATATTCCAACTTTTCAGCATCTGGCACATCCAATGGTCTTCTCAATCTAGCGGCAAAAATCAAAGATTCTCTGACTGTTAACTCACTCATGTGAAGATCTTGTTGTTGAACATAACCGGTACGACGAGAGAAGGAAGAATCTAAAGGAAATCCATTGACCAACATGTCACCAGTAATCACACCCATGTTGATACGTTGAGCCAAAGTATTCAACAAAGTAGTCTTACCAGCACCAGATTCACCCATCAAGGCAGTCAAAGTACCAGGTTTACAGTAACCTGAAACATTATCAAGCAAAGTTCTTTGAGCACCATCATAAGGAATCACATATTTGACATCTTTCCACATGAAATAGTCCTTTGTGGCCAATTCAGTAAAGACGTTTTCCTTCTTCTCCGGAACTTTTTCAGAAGTAGCAGACTCCTTGGAGGCTTCAACATCATCGTCTTTCTTTTGGTTAGGCAATTGAATATGAGAAGGTAATCTACCTCTTAAAAACATAAGTTTATCACCACCAGAAACCATTGGATCGACATATTCAGTACCTAAAGCGAATAAAGATACAAAGAAAATCAAAAAGGCGACAACGATACCAAAGTTTCTCCAGACATGATGATATTCATATGTATAAGCAATTCTCAAGTAAGCGTCACCGGAAACAAGTGATTCACCAGTTACACCACCCCTGAATGAACAAACTTGGTTAGCAATACTAATATTTGCACCTTGAGGGACCAAGTAACTACCACAGTCCATTTCACGTCCATGGAATTCAGACACAACCATTGCCTCGAAGGCGTAAGAAATTGGATTGATATATGAAATCCACTTAAACCAAGGATGCATGGAAGGTCTTTGAATCATATAGGAAGAATAGATCAAAAGAGCCAACATCGCCATACCACCAGCAGCATTCGCAGTAGCAACGGACTTATTGAATGAAGCCAAAGCCTTAAAGAAGGATGTCATGGTAATAGCAGAAAGTGTCAAGAAGAGATAGAAAATAAAGAATTTTCCTGCCTCTCTGGCCAAATTTGATAAGAAGTAAAGAATGATGATGAAAACCGTAATGTTAAGCGCCTTAATTGGGATATCAGTGAGTGTCGATGCTAAAGCTTCGGCACCAGGGTGATAGAAGGAATAACCCTTCTGTTTTCTAAGAACCGGTCTTGTCTTGAACCCTTCAGCCAACTCGGCAAGAGCCATCAAAGAAAAATATAAAAGAGCAAAAAACACAATACCAGTTCTCGAAAAGGCACCACGGACTTCATCGGGAGTGTTATAATACAACGAACCAGTGACCAAAGACTGGATAACCGCGGCCATAACCTGGGTGATGGTGTAAGCCTTGTCACCCCAAATTCTCTGGAACCCTCTAATGGTCAACAATCTCATTTGTTGGGTCAAGGTTATAGTGTATCTCGATTTCATTCTTTGGTTTTTCATTTTTTCTTGCTTCAACGAATCGTAATATAATTGATGGGTTGCATCTTTGTTGACGGATGAGTTGTACTCGTCGATCTCGCTAATCAAGTTGCCGTATTCGCTGGAGTTCAACCAGTATTGTTCGAACTCGTCTGCGTTTCTTGGTACTCTAGACTCGAATCCAGGTCTTGGAGATCTACCAATAGGGTCGGTGATGGCAGTCAAAAACTCAGCAGTAGATTGTCTGGCAGGACATTCGAAACCCATGTCAATGAAATATTGCTTGGCTTCCAAAACCGGTCCGAAGTAGATTTGTCTACCCAAATACAACACGGTGACCTTGTCGAAGGACTCGTAGATGTTTTCACCGGCTTGGTAGATGGTGACAAAGGCAGTCGATTTTATCAAGTTGGTGGCAGCTCTGATGGCCTGGGTGTACTCCAAGGCGGTAGAAGCGTCCAAACCTCTGGTTGCGTTATCCCAACAGTAAATCGAGCCTCTGGCAGCCAAGGCTTCGGCAATGGAAACTCTCTTACGTTCACCACCGGAAACACCTCTCACGAAATCGTTACCAACCTTGGTGTGGTATGTGTGTCTTAAACCGAACACGGTAGCCAAAAGGTCTCTCATGGCGGTTATGAATTCTTCTCTGGAGACAGAATTGACTCTAGTTTCCGGAGTCTTACATCCAATGGCGAATCTCAAGGTCTGATCAACGGTCAAATGGGGGAAATGGACATCCAATTCCGGGTTGTAGATAACGTCGGACTTGTAATTGGCCATCATTTCCTCCTGAGCGATACCGTCGTACAAGATTTCACCCTCTGTTCTGGTGAATTCTTCAACCTCACCGGCAATGTTCTTTAAGAAAGTAGAACAACCAGCACCGGGTCTACCCAAGACCAACACCATTTCACCGCTTTTAGCCAAACCGGTGACACCCTGGATGATGGTTCTTTCCGGGGTACCACCTCTCAGCTCCCTGATACCTCTGACAATTGTGAGGGGGAGTTGCAAGACATCTCCCACAGTGGGTATAAAAGAAGTGGATTCGTCCACACCGTATGCAGAGACGTTCTTAAAGGCGACACCAGCGGTTCTGATGTGAATGCCCTGATCGTCGGCCCTTCTCACGAAGGTGGACAAAATTTCTCTCAAATCGAAATCATTGGGGTCGATTCTCAACGGCTTGTCTCTGGTGGTATGTCTCGACAACGCCTTGGTCAAGGTCTCCAATCTGGAGAGAACTCCGTCCGGTTCTGCGGCAGCCTTCGAGGTGATGGTTCTGACCAAATCCTCACGTTTCTGGAGCTCATCGTCGTTGAAGGGATTTGTGCTGGCTCTACTCAAGATATTTTCCAAATCGTTGCCGGAATCCTTGTCCAAGGACTCGGAAGCTCTCTCGTACGCTTGAGGTTCATCTGAATCTGAAACCGACGACATCTTCTTACTACGATCCACGGAAAAAAACTTAAAATCTACCACCAAAAATCACGCGGGACCCCATAAACGCTGCCATTTCATATATTATATAGCGGCGATTCGGTCAAGCAGGGCATCAAGCAGAAATCAGAATCTGCTTTACTATGGAGCTAACTGGGGCCTAGGAGCATGCCCGACATTCCCGTGCATTTTGTTGTGGTCCCTGTATCGACGCCTCGCAGCCAGGGTGATGACCCCCAATGGATTAATAATAGGCTCTTACACACAGGCGCTTCCCTATTAGTCAGAGAATCGCCAGAAAAAGAACGCTGTTTGGACTCGGATTTTCGAGCATCGCAGAGTACGGCTGACCCAATCTGGTGCTATTGTTCCAACAAGGTTTTAGGTTACAAGCTTTGGCCACGGGTGCGCTGATTAGGTTCTGATGGCTAATAAGGTTCTCGATCGGGCGCGATGTGTCATCATCAATGTTTATCAATTGCGCCGAAACGTTGAAATTGCCTCCAATTGCCGTGTATTCCTTCGATTTACGAGATAGTCGACGATTATGCGTCCGTGGAACTCCCCAACGCTCAGCCTCGTAAAACACCATTCCCACACAAGGGACGACTGCATCTCTTTGATTCCACCTTGCAACAGACTTATTTGCTCATGCCAAACTTGGCCTTTCCTGGCTCTCGAACAATCCCACCTACTCCGGCTCTTTCCACCGAGAAACAGAAATACCAAGTTCTAACGCCCCTCTACATCATCTGAAATGCGAAGCTATGTTCCCGGCGTTACAGTCTGCTTCGAGAGTGCCGAAGCTCGACTCTGTTGGCGAATCGCCGGAATTGACACAATCTGGAAGTAAAGAAAATCCAATTACCGTGGTCTTCGTTCCGACAGCCGGGTGCATCGTGTTTACATTACTCATGTTTACTAAACGCATGGTTTCATATTGCCGAGTGTTGTTTTGAGAAGGGAACAACGGCTTATACCAACGGCTTAGCCTTTCGGGTGGTTTACCAAACAATGAAGTGTCCACGACGTGAGTTCTCGGTTTGTGTTGTTTTATCTTCGGACATTTTGATTTGTTTTCCCGCTTAAATCTCTGTTGATATATAGACTTTCTCGTTCGGATTACAGTAAATTGGGTAAAACTTCAATAAAAAATAAAAAAAACTCAACTATTTCCCCGATTACATTCTGTTGGATAAATTCTGGAGGATTTCCTCAACCACATCCTTTATTCTACCAATATCTTTCTTCAGAGCTTCCCTCTTCCCCAACATCTCGTCTTCAATGATTTGCTCTTCCACCAACATCTCATCTTCAGAGCTTTTCTCTTCCGACCATTCATCCTCCCGATTTTAAAATTTTCAACATCGTTAAGAAAAAAAAAAATTTCTTACATTCGATCAAACTAAGTTGTATTTCCTCCTTCGAAATCTTTAATTGGCGTACTAGATTTCTGTCGTTGTTGCTGGCGACGATAAGTTTTTCTATACATCTTATCAAATCACGATACTTGATAGCTTCCTTAGGGGTTATACTGCGCCAATATGTTTGCTTATATTCCCTGAAAATACCTCTTCTAATATGAGTGAGTAACAGGGATATTTACCATCACCAAGCCTATGGTCGCGGAAGATTTCACTCCCCATGACATCGGCCTCGAAATACCCAAAAATGGATATTTCTGGGTATTCCGAAGAGAGATAGTTGGTTACCTGCTGCTTGGTGAGCAGGTGGGGGAAACCAGAACACGAAATCAATAACTTTCCCTGCCCCCATGGTGAGGACGATAAATGATGAAATATTCTCAACAACAATGTGAGTGATAATTGGTGGAGGCTCAACGGACACAATATTAAGCAAACAAGGGTTATAGTAGTGGTCTTCTGACATCGTTTGAGTTCTCCATCTTGGAAATGAAAGGTAATGTCCCCAAAAATCTACACCCTCTTACCAGCAAAACTGGGCGATCTAATGTCATATTTAATGCGTATCCAATATATTTTATGGCTTTGCAGACCAGTGTATGGTCACTTGGATATGCTTGATAGTCCTTTGAACCAACAAACTTTCCTTTATGGACCAACTCTTTTGCCCCTCTATTCTCCAATATCAATTGCAAGGCTTGATAATAAACTATTTGTTAGAATAACTCTACAACAATGCACAGAACAGTACTAGTGCTTACCAAACCTACTTCGTTTTGCCGGGTTATCAGGATAACCTGACCATATCCTCTTTTCCCTGACTGCTCCCTGTCTATATTATTAGTCAAATTGAGTCCGATTGCTATTGTTACTATTACTTGCGATCGAGACTTTTGTTTCAATTTGATGAGCTCGCCGCGTTGTTGATCTACCAATGACATTATCTCTTAAACAGTCTCTAACGTGGGAGTTAATTATTCTGTGTTAATATAAAAGTTACGGACATCAGATCATTCGAACCTATAATGAGAGTCCTAATGGATGTCTCTTCTATGTTGAAGATTATAATTGAGTAATGGCTGACTCTTTCTCATCAATCTTTAATTTGGTATATAATGGTGCAGCAGTAGCTCTCTAAACCAGTGCTCTAAACCATGCTTTTCGTAGCCAAGTAGGGGTGCCATTTGTAGGGGCAGACATGCACCACTTCTAGGACGAGTCAAGATCCAAATCAACTTCTGTACTTTTCCCTACACTATAATAAACGTTTAATTTCTACATACCGGACAAAAAGAGGTAAAATAAAAGAAAAAGAAAAAGTTAGCGATTACTAAAGTCTTAGACAATTGCAGTTATATTGTAATATTCTCTCATCGAACCATAATCTCTAATCACATTCTCCTTCCTACAAGTTCTTACAAAGAGCGAATTTTATAAAAGATAAAACAATCCAATAAAAAGGGAACCTCGAATAATCTACATTAAAAATGAAAATTATTTTGATTGTGATTATCCTCAATATTAACGATGTCAAGCCGGTTATAATGCAATAGCTATCATTTTATTCATGTATTTATCGATCACTTTAATAGTTACGATACCACATAAACTTGATTACTATTTCAATGTGATAAAGAGATATTATTAATTTGTTGATGTTTTCATTCTTGAGCTTCCCGACCCAATTGACTTACTATATGTTTAAACTAGAGAGATGAGACTCTCTCTCTGTGTAGTTATATTGTGCTGTTAAAGTTGTACTACTTCTCTCATGGTAGATAATCTAGAGATGGGACGATTTCAGTTTAAAATCATTTTTATAAAATTGCAAAAATATTCGTATGACTCTATTAACTTTTAGGATCAATGGGTAGTTTGAATAGCAGTTTGAGTGCAAATCTCTTTAGAAATAGTTGATATTAAGTTTAAGTATTAGTTTTCTGCGCAATATTTCAAATTCGTTGAAGATTTTGAAAAGAGCTGAGCTTTAGAAATGGATTTGTAGATTCCGCTTGCTACTATGTTCTCTGAATTCCTAATTAGAGTTAAATCTTCCGCATTACATATGTACTTTTTGTATTTATACCTGGTTTAGCTATCATTTCGTCTTTTTCAGTTAAGGCGTAGTTATTTTAGTTACGCCTCCTACACTTTGAAACGTCATTAATTATTTTAACTGAATTAAAGACCCACCCAATTCACTTCCTTTTCGGTCTTGAAGCTTCCTGTAAGAAGAATGTTGTCTGAACTGTTACCAACCAAAACTTCATATTCGTCCTTTTCACTGGTCCATTTGTTCTTGTACACATTCCAATAAGAAGTGGCCTCCTTCAATCTGATCTTCAAATCGACCACCTTACCCTCACTGGAGGCCAATGCGATCTTCTCGAAGTCCTTCAATTCCTTGAGAGGTCTTCTTATAGTTGGGTTCTTTTGTCTGATATAGACTTGCACAATTTCGGACCCAGCAATGACACCGGTGTTGGTGATCTTGACAGAAACGTTTAAGTTTTCTTCGTCCTTGGAAACCTTCAAGTCATCGAACTTGAAGCTGGTGTAAGACAAACCATGACCGAATGGGAATAACACTGGTCTGTTCAATTTCTCGTAGTATCTGTAACCAACAAAGATGTCTTCACCATACCAAACTTGACCCTTGGAGGAGCCGAAGTTCAAGTAAGATGGGTTATCTTCTAACTTTCTTGGGAAAGTCAAAGCCAACTTGGCACTTGGATTCACATCTCCAAATAACACATCGGCAATGGCATTACCCAATTCATTACCACCGAACCAAGCTTGGACCACAGCTGGAACAGATTCCGCCCATGGCATCTCGACTGGTGCACCAGATTGGTTGACAACGATGGTGTTTGGGTTAGCCTTGAGAACGGTTTCCACCAATTTATCAGTGAAACCTGGCAATTGCATGGTTTCTCTATCTCTACCTTCGGTTTCCCATTCCTTCGATAAACCCACAACAACAACAACCTTGTCCACTTCAGAAGCGATCTTGGCAGCTTGTTGTAATTCGACTTCAGGCTCAATGTGTCTGATGTAACCAAATGTCAACCCACCAGCAACCTTGGAGGAGTCCATGGCGTAATCTGGCAATTCACAAGTTGGAGCCGAACCGAATAAGACGGTGATTTTGTACTTGACGTTCTTTTGCAATAACAAATTGGCGGTCTTTTCAACAGTACCACAACGGTAGAAGAAGTCACCTCTGACTTGGCTCTTGGTGTTGTCAATGATCAACTTGTCATTGACAAACAATTGGGCAGTTCCCCACACGGAGACACCAAAAACATAGGTGGCAGTTTGTTCTGGAGTGAACCAACCTTCAAAGTCCACATAATACAAACTGGAGTGGATCTTTGGGTTGATATAATCGTTCAATTTGATCCAATCAGAGGACTTCAACACTAAGCTGTCAACCAAGTTTCTCTGTTCAGAAGCATGCGATTCCAAATACACCTTGGTCTCGAAACCGGGCTTGGTACATTCTTCGTCGAGGAACAAATGAGCACCCAAATCAGGCAATTGCTTGTGATTAGTGGCACCAATGGTGTACGGGATTGAATATTCCACCTTATCTTGAATACCCTTGTATGGGGTAACGGTATAATTTGGATGTAAAGCAGCAGAACCACCACCACAATATTGAGCCACCTTGGCATTTGGACCAATAACAGCGATCTTCTCAGTCTTCTTCAAGGGCAAAATGTTGTTCTCGTTCTTTAACAAAACAATTGAATTGGAGCCGATTTCTCTGATCAAGGTGTGGGCGGCAGGGTCGTTATTTGGAGACTCGATGACGTCTTTTTCGTCGGGAATACCAATTTTTAAACATTCATTAATCATTTCAAGCACATATCTAACATTATCGTCAATGTCTTGGATATTGATCTCGTTGGAAGCGACTTTGTGCGAGATGACAGACACCTGTCTCATGGAAGTGGGACCAGGCATCTCGAGATTCAACCCAGCCTTGATGGCCTCGGAGGACGAGTAACAACCGTACCAATCGGACATGATGGCACCCTTGTATCCCCATTCGCCTCTTAAGACGTCCTGGAGAAGTCTCTTGGATTGCGACACATGTTCCCCATTGACCTTGTTATACGCAGTCATCAAGGCCTTTGGATCGGATCTCAACAAGGCGATCTGGAACGGCTTCAAGTAGATTTCTCTCAAGCCTCGTTCGTTGACCAAGGTGTCGACGGCGGTTCTTTCGTCTTCCTGGTCGTTACAGACGAAATGCTTGATGGTGGCCAAGACCTTTTCGTCCTGGATACCGTTGATGATGGCGGTGGTGGCCAAGCCCGACAAGAGCGGGTCCTCGCTGAAACTCTCGAAGCCTCTACCGCCCAAGGGGGATCTTTGGATGTTACAAGTTGGACCCAAGATCACATGGACACCTTTCAATTTGGCTTCCTCGGCCATCAATTTTCCGGCTCTCACCAACAATTCCTTGTCGAACGTAGACCCCAAGGCAGTCCCGCAGGGGAAACAAGTCGAGGGAACGGCGTTGAACCATCTACTTCCCCTGATACCGTTGGGACCGTCTGAAGTTCTGATGGCAGGGATGTTCAATCTGGGGATTGGAACAGTTCTCCAGAAATCCTGGCCCGCCAATAAGGAGATCTTCTCCTGGAGAGTCAACTCGCCCAATAAGTAATCTATGTCTAATTGTCTGACCATTTTGAATTACTGAGTTTCCAACACCACCAATTCCACGAGATCGCACACTCCTTTTATATTCGTTTCGCAGCCAATGCTGAAATATGGGGAAATGGTTGCATCCGCCATTCCTAGGCCAGATCCGCATATGCAGCCGCATTTGAGCGCCCGCCAAGTGGAAAAGATGCTCGTTTTACAGTACTGGGGAATTGTGGACTTATAGCTTCCCAAGCAACACGAGCTGGTGATTTGGAAGGATGTGGTATCTGGTGGTTGAAATGGAGTTGCGTTCCTTCTGTTAATTAGTGTTAGCAATTGTGTTACACATTGTATTAACTACTGTATTAACCAGGTAGACTGTCAGAATAGAACGCAATTGTCCGTGTCACACCCCATCGTCTTCACACCCGTCCCATCTTCATTGATGTATTCCCCGTGGTTGCGGTTGTCGCATGCAAGCTAAGAATGGTGTTATTCCTATTCATCTCCATTTGAGCTTCACACTTCATTTCTTCATTCTCACCTCACCACTTACACATTTACCACATCACCACTTACACATTTACCACATCACCACTTACACATTTACCACTTCAACACTTACACATTTACTACATCACCACTTCCCTTCCCACATCGCCACTTCCCTTCCCACCCACAACCCTACACATCATCAAACACTCATATATTCACCAACAAAAACGGTAACAATCTGTATAAATAAATACCACTAAAACTCCTCTTCAACCAACGGAACAATCTTCTCCTTCAATTGCATAACCAATCCAGTTCTACTAGGAAGATAACATGACAAGCTATTTCCCCTGTTGTTCCACCCCTCGGGACTGGTGAAGAACTCAGTATTGTTATCGACTCTACCATGGCCACCGAATTTCTCATCGTCCGAATTGAGAACAATCTTGTAACATCCGCCGGCGTCAACACCAACCTTGTAATCAGTGTAGGAGTTGGAATGATGGAAATTCAAGATAAACAATAACCCGCTTCTCTCGTAGATCAAAACCTTGTCACCCTCGTTCTTCAACGAAACATATGCTTGTGGTGCAGTCAAGTAATTATAAGCAGTGTCCAAATGTTGCAAGAAACAGTCAAATCTGAACAAGAACTTGTATCTCAACATCTCGTCTTCGATCAAATTGAACTGTCTTCTGGCATAATGGTACGAAGAACCATTTCCTTCTCTGGGGAAATCCAACCATTCCGGATGGCCAAACTCGTTCCCTTCGAAGTTCAAGTACCCTTCTCCACCTAACGATTGTGTGACCAATCTGATCATCTTGTGCAAGGCCAACCCACGGTCGATTACAAGAGTCAACGGCGACAACACCGACATGTTGAAGTACATCTCTTTGTCCATCAACCAAAAAGCAAGCGTCTTGTCCCCAACCAAAGCTTGATCGTGACTTTCACAATAAGTGATGCAATTCTCACCGTATCTACGATTGGTCAACGTGTGGACAATATTGCCCAAGTCCCATTCATCATCCTGCAAATGCTTCAAGATCTTGATCCACATATCAGGAACGGCCATGGACAATCTGTAATCGAACCCAATACCACCCTTATTGATAGGCAAACATAATGTAGGCATACCACTGACATCCTCGGCAATGGTGATGAACTTGAACTTCTCGCGCTTGCCCAATTCGACCAATAATTCGTTGGCCAACATCAAATAAGTCAAGGCCTCTTCGTCGACAGATTCGTTGAAATATTCGTGGTAATCGCCCGAGAAACCAACACCATTACCATGATGTTTGTAGATCATGGAGGTGACCCCGTCGAATCTGAACCCGTCAAAGTTGTAGATATCGATCCAGAACTTCAAATTGGACAACAAGAACCGTAAGGTCTCGTAATTGTTGTAATTGAAGAGCTTGGAGTCCCATAACGAATGGTTTCCCTTTTCGCCGCCATGGAACAAATAATGGTCGGTTCCGTTGAACAAGTTCAACCCGTCATCAACATTCTTCGAGGCGTGGGAATGAACAATGTCCAATAACACTCTGATTCCCAATTTGTGGGCGGTATCGATCAATTCCTTCAAATCCTCGGGGGTTCCGTATCTCGAGGAGGCGGCAAAGAAGTTCGTGATCTGATAGCCAAACGAGGCATAATAGGCATGTTCCATGACCGCCATCAATTGGATGGTGTTATAGCCCAATTTCTTGATGATGGGTAATATGTTCTTTGTGAAGTTCTTGTAGGAGCCGATCTTGGGCTCCGGGGTCGAGATTCCCACATGGGCCTCATAGATCTTGATACTCGAGTTTTCGGGGAATTGAGGTCTTGGATACTTGAATTTGTACACATCAGCAGCTTCGGGGTTCCAGAATCGTCCGTCATAGGTGTGGATGCCCTCAGCAGCGGGTTCCGTGGCCCTCATGATCCAAGGGGGTATTCTGTCGATTCGGTCTCCTCCGGGCAACAACATGGTCACCTTGAGCATGGAATCGTGCGGGATGGCGTAGTTTCCGTCAGAGGTGGCCGGAATGGTAATAGACCACAATCCATAGCCCTTATCGGTCAATGGATGTTTCGAGGAATCCCAATTGTTGAAGTCTCCAATCAACGAAACCTCGTGTACATTGGGAATGTACTCGGTGTAAGTGATGGAATGGTCTTCGGGGTTGGCGTGAATGCCGTATTTCTCGTAAGAAGAGGCGAATCCAAGTAGACCGCCCTCGTTGGCATTGAACTTATCCAACCATTCCTGCAAATTGAGCTGACGTTTGTACAAATCGAAGGCAAATGGCTCCAAATAGATGTCGAGGTCGGTGGCTCCTTTGACGGAGGGTGGGATGGCGGGCATTTTGAAGACAGGAGATAGCAAATTGGTCTCAATTGACTCTGTGACGGCCAATCGACCCCACTATATAGTTTCTCCTCGACGCTCACCATGCATGGGCCTCACACCATCGGATGACAGCTGTCAGGGCACCCAACGGAACAGATTCTGAGCGTAGTGTGGTGGTGGTGGTGAATTCGGGATGCAGACGTCCTCATTATGGTCATGTTCCCCGGGTGTGATGGTTATGTTCCCCAGGTTATTCATTCCTCCACCAGTGGTGGGGTAGTCAAGGTTAATCTGGGGTTTCGACGACTCATACGTCATTGGACTCGTGTTACACATTCATATTCATTCATATACACCACACACTCTGGTTGCCTCTCGCACTGTGTTGTCTCTCACACCTTGTAGCCTCACACACCTCGTAGCCACCACCTCACATCCACCACCCACTCATCCACCACACATCGTGCACAACCCACCCTTCCCCAGATTCATATACAAATCAACATCACCGGCCTGTCGTAAATTCCACTCATTCCCCAACTTAATGACCAAGAAATTAACACCGCAACAGAAATTGAACCGCAAGCCCATCTCGAGGGCCTGCAACTTGTGTCATCAAAAACATCTCCAATGCGATAGTGGTCGGCCCTGCAAAAACTGTTTGAAGCGGAATCTACATCATTCGTGTCGAGACATCCAGCGCAAGCGCGCCAAATATTTGACCCTCTCGGGCCGTTCCTCGCTCTCCTCGCCCCAGGACTCAGACGATATGGACGACGACCTCCCCATCGAGGACAGATCCTCCATCAACATCCCTGCCCCCAGCGAGAACGATTCCAATCAAATCTCCCTGATGCCCAGTTCCACGGCAGATGACATCGCCATGTCGCTAGCGAACATGACAGACCTCTCCCATCTCAATATGGAATTGTCCGACTCAACAAACTTCCACTCAAACTTCATCAACCAGGAATATCTCATGTTGGGCGACATACTATCGTCGAAACCAACATCCCCAATGCAATCCGATAACGAATCCAGACCCTTTATACAACTCTCCACCACCGCCACCACCAGTCAACCCAACCAATATTCCGCTATCAAGGACGAACCCGATTACACCCCGCCCCTCATCGTCCGTCACATATATCAATCCATCCAGGACATCTACACCAAACCGATACAAGCCTATAATTACCCCTCGGGTTACCATGCCTTGACACGTTACTTGAAAAAACGTTTCAATCAGAAACAATTGCTCATTGTCATCAGATATATGGCCAGTTACCGTCCAACCTTCATCGCCGCCACAAGATCCTTGATCAACACAGATCTTATCTATCTAGAACAGACCTTCCAGAGATCCCTCATGGATTACGAGTTACTATCGTCTTTGAATTCTTCCCCTACCATCATTTGGAGAAGAACCGGCGAAATTGTCAATATCACTCCGGAATTCTCCTCCTTGACTGGTTATTCGTATTTCGAGGTGTTATCGAAAAGAACCTTCATTTTCGAACTATTGGACGATGATTCCATTCTAAATTACTTCAGATTGTTCAATAATATCGCCATTGGAAATTTGAATTCAAACATCAATACAAACGTCAAATTGGTCTTGAAAAACGATAACTACATGAAATGTTGTTGTGTTTGGACTATCAAAAGAGATATCTTTGATTTGCCAATGCTAATAGTGGGCCAATTCCTACCAATCTTAGAATAATCTAAAATTCCCCTTATTTATTATCGCCGTTATACGTGCTTGTGCTATATCGATCTACAGAGATCAAATACCTATTTATTTGTTCCATTGGTGTAAGCCTCTATTAACCCATTAAATTTATTACCTATTTCTTTTTCTTGTACTCTGAAAACGTCAACTTCTTCTTGATCGATTTCTCGACGTTTTCAACATTGTTCAACTTCAAAATAGGAATTGGAATGCTCAACCTTTCATCTTCCTCCCCCTTGGCGCGTGGCCCAGCCGATCGAGGTTCAACCGTCAATAATTCCTGGTATTTGTACGGCAAAACTGTTAACCCTTCCTCGTCGTCAATTTCCTCAATAACAAGTTTGGACGAACTTATTTTCGTATTCATCATGATTTGATTGTCTCTATTGTCTAATCTGGCTGTAATAGATATGTAATTGTTACTATTATCATCATCCGGGTTGAATTTGATATTCCCCTTTCTGGTAGATCTCAATAAATGAGCACTGGACTTTCTGATCTTGGATAATAAGCATTCATTGGAGTTACCGTTCGAACAGCCACATTCCGTGAAACTTAAAATGGTATCAATGGATTTTATTATCAAATTCTTCTCGTCTTCCACTAGCTGGTCAAACTTCATCCCATCATACATCTTCAAAATTGGATGGTCCGAGTCCCATTCCCACGATAACTTCAACTCTGTATCCTTAACGATTGGTTTCGTGGAATAAATAACGAATCTAAACTGATTTTTGGCACTGAGATAGATGGCTTTAACCTGACAATTGGAGTTGGTAGGGCATGCTCGTCTGATAAATCTAGCCTCATTTCCAACAAATCTCGAATCAATAACCACATTTACCTCTTCATTACCAACCGTCAACTTTTGCTTCATTACCTTGGGCTTCGTTGTCCCCCATATATTATATTGGTTGATCTTATCATTCATAAAAGTTTCGAATAAATCGATTTCTCCCAAATATTCAATGATGGGTTTATTCTCTTCAATGTTGTGGTTAATAAACAAACCCAATCTCGAGATCCCATTATACTTCTGTTTCAAATGTTCAGTGTACGCTTTGACTGTCACTTTATTGATAGGTTTCTTTTTACTTAAATTGTTAACAGGGTGATGTAGTTCCAACCCTTTGAATTCTGATAGTTCCATTACCGAAATTTGGTCACTTTTGACTTCACTACTGTTGAATCTTTTGCCAAGTTCATTCAAATAACGCTTGACATTTAAATTCTTGAAATCATTATCCTTCAAAGAATAATAAATGCTCTGATAGCCTTCAGTTGCATCCAAATTGTCCTCATCGTCTTCGATTTTGCTTGTTTTCAATTTCTTTCTCTTGACATCACCGTTGGTGTTGGATCCATTGCTGTTGGGTGTTTCAGACCTAGGAGATTCCGCCCTTTTAGGATCCTTGAAGTTTCCACTTCTTCTTCTTTTCGGTTGATTCAATTCCTGCAATCTTTCCAAAACGTTGGCGCGACATTTTTCTGCATCAATATCTTCATAAGATGAAGGATCACACAAATAACAGAGATATTCGCCCTCGGTATCTTGATAATCCATACATTCGATATGTTGCCATCTATTGCACAAATCACATTGAACTGTATTTCCGTCGTCATCTGCAATTTCACAGATACAGCCAACCAACCCCTCTTCGGGATCGACTATATAAGTACTCAATTCCAAGTGGGGGTTCTTGTTGATACCCTTTGCTTGCAAAACCGCCACTGACTCGAGCTCTTGATCTTCGTCCACTTCATCTTCTTCTTCGTTCTCAATTCCGGTGGAGTTTTCTTTGGAGTCTGAGTTCGACTCTTCTTTGGGCTGTTCCATGGGTTCGTCAATGGGTTCTTCAATTGGTTCTTTAATGGGTTCTTCGGCGGGTGGTTCCGGTTCTGTTGGTTTGGAGGCTGTTTCTTGAACGGGCTCTTCCGACTTCGAAGATTCTTGTGGTTTCGCTATATCCATCTTCTCCTCTTCCTCGTTCTCATCCTCGGTGTTATTGTCATCTACCGTGGACTTTGGGTCGAGAATTGGTGTATCGATTGGGATGACATCCCTTGTCACGACCGATTGTTCCTTGTCAAGGATCTCGATCTTGGGCTGTGGTACGTCTGTCATGTTGTTATTCGATTTGGCCTTGGTCAATATGGGACGTTCATAGACCCGTAACGGAGGAAGAGGGTTATCAGCAGCAGCGGCTAGGGCTGCCGCGGCAATCACCGCCTTCATGTTATTTGAATTCGATGAGGAATTGGTGCTCGAGGTCTCTTCCGCTAACGCTGCTATGGCCGGACCCGGACTCGTTATGTTGGGGAAAGAGGGATTCGAATATGACCGTTTATGTCCTCGTTGTGTGGTGGCAGTAACCGTTCTGGGGTCATTGGTCTGTTTATTGGAGACATTCAAGTCGGGAGAAGCCGATTTGGTCTGTTGAACAGGCGGAGCAGTCTCGACAATTGGCGGCTTGGTGTTCGTTAGCTGTTGTTTCGCCGCCGTATTGGCAAACATCAATAAAGTGGAAGCATCTTCGTATAACTGTGTGTCTTCGTTTATACTGGACATGCTGTGTGATGATGAGTGTGGGTCAACCAAATAAATAAAATAAAAGAAAATAAATTAAATTAATCGAATTTGTCAACTAGCTGTCTCTCTCTATAGTCAAATGCCGTGGTTATGATGGTTGGTTCTAGCCACTAGTAACTGTACGCTAATGTCGTTTATAGCCGTCGTATAAGTGTATCGGTAAATACACGTCTTTACAATAAGGGATAAACATTCGGAGAAGAGGAAGATATGCAGAGTGGTTTTAGAAATTTCGAAGAGACAGATGTTTTTAGAATTCGATTTGGATTTGGATGAACTTATTTGTTTTAAAATTGTATAAATATTCCTGCTTTTGTATCGAGGTGTTTATTGTTACTCATTTGTTTCCTTTGCACGACCTTAAGAGAATCGGTTCATTGGTTTTGCCACGACACTTTCTCTGAAGTTTTCATTGGATTTTGAAAAAAAAGCCAATGACAAATTTGTAGGAGCAAGAGATAAAGTCTCAGCTACAACTGGTAATCTAGACGGATAACAACATGGCTCATAGATTAGTGGTTCAGGTCATTTTGACCGGAGCTCAAGTTTTCGGAAAAGCGTTCACCGAGGCTTATAGACAAGCTGCGAAGACGACGGCGACTCAAGCTACTCAACAACAGAAGAAGGCCGAAGCCTCTGCTGGGGGTATCCAATTAGACGAGGCTTGCAAGATCTTGGATATCGAGCCATCCAAATTATCGCTCGAAAACGTGGACAGAAAATACAACTACTTGTTCGACATAAATGCGAAGGACAAAGGAGGAAGTTTCTATCTACAATCCAAGGTGTATTATGCCATGGATCGGTTGAAGAAGGAGCTAGAGTTTGCACAGAAGGTGAGGGAGGATGCGGAGGCTTCAAAGGACGATAAGGAGGCGGATAAGTCATAATCATTGGGTAACGGAAACATATAGCTCTTGTATATATAATAATGATCATTAAGTTATTTTAAGTAGTAATAAGTAACAGGTGTGTAACAGACGTAACTTGCATTATGCAACACACTCAAATTGTTTCAAGAAATTTCAAAGAGATACTCGATCCTACAATCACTACAATTTACAATTTACAATATGTAGCAGTGTGCCCTAAATCTAGATCAAATTATTTGACGAAACCAATCATCAAACTAGATCTAGAACTTGACAAGACAAATCTGCATTCATTCTAAAGAACCGGAAACGAAATGTTAATTGTTACTAATTTGTTAGATTAGTCAAAAAGCACTTAGCTGACGTGTACCCAGGTCACACAATCACTTATGTGGTGTAGTTAAGATATCACTAAGGTTCCTATAAATAATAGTGTATTATTGTTATATATCTATAGAGATAGTATAACCACTACTGATGATTGGTTTCTAAATTAAGGGAGACTAGGGGACATGGTTTCATTTATAGTTTTTCTGAGCGCCGGGTAATCGCTGTTCCAATTTTCACCAACTTTGAGGGCTGAGATGCGGCCGGGTAATGTAGTCTCGTGACACATCGTCCTCTGTTTAGGTCTCTAAGGATTGGATGTATTCGGTTTAGATAGAAGATAGGAGTGTAATAATGGTATTATGGAGTCCCAGATACACTTTAATCTACAATTATATTACTAAAAAGGAGCTGGATCACGCTTTATCCATTAGTGCTGCGATGGGAAAAATCGTGTTTCCTTACTTCAATTCGTATTTTCAGAAGTGAAAAATTGATCTTAATCGTTATCTCAATATCGAACTTTAATTCATATCTTATATCTGATCTTCAACCTTAAACTGGCAACATTCTAAGGAAGAGAAAGTGTTTTAAAGTGGAGTGTCCGGCCCAAATTGGCTCAATTCTTTCTCTTCAAAACTAACCACCCCCAAAAACATTTTCGTGGGTTGTGTAGTGTAGTGGTTATCACTGTCGGTTTTGATTAAAATCAATTCTGCAACGGATTAAACATCCGACCAACCCCGGTTCGAATCCGGGCACGACCTTTTTTTGGAGTTTCCTTGTTCTATTTTCCTTTCTTAAATAGGATTCTAAACTTTTTTACTGATATTGTGTTTTATTTATAAGGTATTGTTTAATTATCGAGGAATGGCAGAACCAACATGTGTAACCAGGTATTATGTGTTCTTTTGTAGTGAACCCAGGTATCGAGTCCTTTGTAGTGAGCTACCTCTTATATAGTTTTAGATGTGATTCAAACAGATAAAATCTGATTTCTTCCTTCTAAAAAATACTTTCTATTTTCATCTTTCTATTTTTATATATAAAAGTGGAATTATTAAAGTGAAATTATGCAATAGCAGGTATATTAAGCAAAATTTATATATTATCTAGTATTTATTTCTTGTTTATAATTCATGGATTTAACAGATAATTCAAACTAAACTCTATACGTTATTTAAATATTTTACTTCAATGATAAGATTAACAAAACTTTTTACAGAAATTATTGTCGTATTGAAAACTACCACTAATAGGAAAAAACCTTGTCTCACAAATAAATCCTATGAAGTTTGTTGATTCTACAAGTATTTTTACCAGTATTATCAAGCGTTCCAGAATTATAATTAATTTTGGTTGCATTATTAATTTGGTTGCATTTAGGGAAAACGGCTGCAAATTAATTTTCATTTTAACCAGAAAGAATCATTTATTGCGTCAGCAGAATGGGTTTCACACGCATTTCATGCACGTTTCAAAAACCGTGATTTTCTGGACGAAAAAATGGTTGTATAGTGTAGTGGTTATCACTGTCGGTTTTGACAACATCAATTCCGCATGGATTAAACGTCCGACCAACCCCGGTTCGAATCCGGGTACGACCTTCTTTTTATTTTTATTCTAGACGACATCTGACGAAATGTTCTTTTTTTGCAACCCGAGTCCAAGTATCCAATTAAGTGGAAAACTGCTGTAGATCATGACCATTCACAATCTAATTGCTCATTACCTCAAATCCAATAATTATGACGAAACCTTAAAACAATTTGAGAAGGAACATGGTAAGCAATTCAAGTACGATGAATTGGCTGAATCATTGGAAGACATAATTAGCGATAGGAAAATCTATAAGGAGGTAGTAGCCGAGCCAGCACTTATTGATGACCATCCGTTGGCGACGCAATTGACCAATTGGAAATCGCCCTATCCCAAGAATGCGACCAAATTGGACGTCAACTCGTTGATTCTTGATGTGGAATTCGCCACTTTGGATGGGAAGGATGTGATTGTGTTTACAGGTGTAGATAAAAGAATATATTTTGTGGATTTCCACACCAAGGAGGTCATTTTGACCAAAGACAACTTGATCGGGTGTGTGATCAAGAATGTGATCTCCATCAAGGACACCAATAAGCTTCTATTAGGTGGAATGGACGGGAAGGTGTATTTAGTAGAGGGAATGAAGTTGGATATTGTAGATTCTATCCAGGCCCACAAACGGTTGATCAGTGCCATGAGTTACGTAGAGCACGAGAAGGAGGTGTATGTCACTACCATAGGCTGGGATTCGTACGTGAGATTGTTCAAGATCAACAGCGAGAATAAATTCGAGTTGGTGGACGAATTGAAATTGACGACCAATGGGACATGTGTTCAACTGGTTATTTACCAGGGAATTCCCGTGATCGTGGTGGGAAGGGTGGATTCCACTCTCTTGGAGGTGCTTATGTTACGGGGACAGAAATTAGTTCGATTATACAAGATCTCATTGAATGATGCGGAGTTCTCCACACATTCGTTCTCGCCTATGTCGATAGCAATCTTCCAGAAGGATGGCCATCATATCCCGCTTATCGCGATTGGGACCTCCCACATCCCCTACATGCGATTGATAGTGGTGTCGTTGCAGGAGTTTGACAGTGTTCTCCAGCAATACGACCCCACCAATGTGACAGACCAGGCAGACCCATTGGACATCTCCACGCCCGTCAGACGTAACCAGATCATCAAAAACTTGAACACCATGTCGCCCCAGGACAAATACTCGTCGGCTATGGTGGCATGGAGGTTCCAGGGCGAGGGTGTGTGGATCATGGGAGATGATGGCCATATCAGAGGGTTGGACTTGGTGTCGCAGGAGGTGACAGCCGACTTCGGCTACAACGAGTCCAAGATGAAGAGTTTTATTGCGTTTTCCCACACCGACATGTTGCTCACTTGTGGGGTAGATCGCACTGTTCTTGCTTGGACTATTTGATGTTTCGCTTGGTTTACGGGTCGCCGGATCGAGTCGCACTGTGCTTCGTCGGTAAGCAGCGACACCGAACTTACTCCACATAACATGTGAGATAAGTGACATGCCCAGGGCCCGACTTAAATAGCAACAGGCTGCCATTGTTCGATGGGGAGATATAAGTAGGCGGCGATTCTGATTTGGCGCGCGACATTTATAGAGTAATATATTGTATAGAATACTTATTCCCTGCCAATGTCACTTTCACCATTCGAGAAGGCCGTCAGTGGCTCCTTAGCCTCGGTCTTGGCCAGTTCAGCGGTGTATCCGTTGGACTTGTCCAAGACCATCATACAAACACAGATCAAAAAGGACGGAAAGTTGCAATACAAGAACACCGTCGATTGCTTGGAGCAGATCCTCAAGAAAAAGGGGGTGCTTGGCTGGTATCATGGAATGCTCAGCTCGTTGTTGGGCACAGCGTTGCAAAACTTCAGCTATTTCTATTGGTACACGTTGATCAAGAAATCGTACGCCAGATTATATCCCAACAGACGCAAATCCACTGCCATTGAGTTGTTATTGGGCATGTTGGCAGCCGCGGTCTCCTCGTTCTTTGTCAACCCGGTTTCGGTGATCACCACCAGACAACAGACAGATGAGGAAATCAAGTCGTTTGTCCAGACCGGACAGGATATTTATAAAGAGGAGGGTCTCACGGGATTGTGGAAGGGGTTGAAAGTTTCGTTGGTTTTGACGGTCAACCCCTCCATCACATATGGTTCCTACGAAAGATTGAAGTCGGTTTTCTTCAATGGAAAAAGCTATTTGAGGCCATTGGAAAGCTTTTCCATCGGTGTGTTATCGAAGATGATGGCCACTGTTGCAACCCAACCATTGATCATTTCAAAGGCCATGTTGCAACGTAGAACAGGAAAGAAGGATATCGGGGAGACTGGGAAATCCGACGAGAAGGAAGATGATGAGGTTAAGTTTGAGACATTCCCGCAAGCATTGGTGTACTTATACAAGCATGAGAATTTCAAGGGGTTATACAGAGGTTTAGCACCACAATTGACCAAAGGGGTGATAGTCCAGGGGTTGTTGTTCATGTTCAAGGACCAAATAGACTTATTGTTCATCTTGTTATTGAAGTTTCTCAAGGCAAGAAAGAAGTGAAGTCGTTGCATCCGTGTATAGTTATTTATTGTAATTGAGTTGATTTCGGATGATTATGTAGAAGGTTCCAAGAGCTGACCTTAGGGAATATGTAGGATATTCTCCGAGTTGCCTAAAGGAAATAATTTCATTCCAATTGGGGCACTTCTCAGGCTGAAGGCAGAAGGAGGCGGTATGGATCAACAGATACCGGCTATTATGTGATGTTTCCCATATGTGAGAGATATGTAGATTAGATATGATTCATGTATAATTTATGTAGGTAAGTAGATCATTGAGGATTCCATGGCATGTTGTTATAGTGGTTACAATTATAGTGTTTCAACTATTGCGTATCATCTTTCTGTTCTTTATGAAATAAGACGTCAATGGCCGATTCCATCGATCTTCCATCGACATTCCGCACATATTCCATCATCTGAACCATCAGCCATGGAGCATTTTAGTGTCCTATGGTTGCAATTGCCATGCATCCAATTAGACCCGTTTCGGAATCTGATTACTGGGCAAACTTGCAGTTCCTTCATTAAGAACACCCGTGTTTCGTCATTATAGAACGCAATTTCCCAATCAATGTATTAGACATCGTATTCACCAAAAACCATTGTTGTTCTCCATGAATGGCCAAGCCAGTCCCTGTTGTCGCTGTGTCTTTGCAGCCAGATTAAGCGCACGTTTGCATCTGTCGACAGGCTCTTGCCAAAACGTGGAGCTCAATTTAACCATTACGGACAGATAGAGCTGGTAACGACAATAATACACATCACAATAACCCAGGTTTATCCGAAGACGAACTCAAACTCAATTAGAATCGGGATATCCAGAAATCCTTGTATATAAACACTGCCAAATGTCCCTTAGATGTTCCTTTTTCTTAAATGTTTGGATTATATAGTTTATTATTGCTCAGCCGTTAGAAATATGATGATCAGATCATTGGCCGTGGGTGGCTTGACCCTTCCAATTGCTTATGTTGTTGCTGCTGCTGCTGATGACGGTACTTCGACCTTTGGTAACATCACCCATTATCCACCGGTGAACAACACCATTGGTGACTTGCAAGCTGTGTTCGATCCTGCTACTGGAACCAACGGTGGTTTCTACAACACCTCGCATGTTTCCGATGACGAGTATGGTGCTTACAACTTCTGTAACATGCCTCACACGAGGAAACAGGAATATAAGAAGCCCGAGGGTTACGACTTGTTCTATGTGGAACTCACCCATAGACACCACAAGAGAACTCCTTATGCTTCAAATTGTTTCCCTGTCGAAGACATCCCATTATATTGTGACGATATCACCGATTTCTACTACGCTCAGAATGATAATTCTGGTTCCTTTGATGCTGTGGAGATCGGTTGGGCCAATTATCAAGACCCACTCAATCCACTCACGTTTGTCAACCAGGGGTTCAATGGTACTTGTCAATTCCCCCAGATCTCCAATCCAGGTTTGAACGATTCCTATGTGCACGGTCTTGACTTGAAGGGTGTCTATGGTGACATGTTAGAATTCTTACCAAAGGAATATGACCCAGCATTAGTCAAATATAGAGTCACCTCC
This sequence comes from Nothofagozyma chilensis, assembly GCA_030573195.1. Taxonomy (NCBI): domain Eukaryota; kingdom Fungi; phylum Ascomycota; class Pichiomycetes; order Serinales; family Cephaloascaceae; genus Nothofagozyma; species Nothofagozyma chilensis. Next base: position 100,485 of record JAJMCV010000040.1, read on the forward strand.
AACGCCATCACCTCCCAAGTTGCAGGTGCTGTCATCAAGGCCATGTATGAAGACGAGGTCTCCATTGATGTGTATCAACAAGGATCTTCTATTGATTCTTTGACACCCAGTTATTCTTGTGGATTTGCTTCCGATGTCAGAAATGCCTACCAATCCGTGCCAGCTTGGCAGGAACATTTGAACATGTCCCAGGACTTGTTTGCCCAATTAGATGCCATTTCCGGTGTCAACCCAAAGGATTCAGGATGGCATTCGTGGTTTGACCATTACTTTGATAACTTGGCTTTCAGAGAATGTCACCAACTTTCGTTGCCTTGTAACGTGTCCAACTCTTCCGATTGTATTACTCAAGAGATGGCTGAACAAGTCTTCAGATTAGGTGATTATGAATACAATTACATCTTCAGACAAGCTGAGAACTCCACCTTATATTCGGCTGCTGAATATGGTATCTGGTTATACGAGTTGAGATCTCATATGGCTGATAGAATCGCAGGTACCGATTCAACCATCTATAGACACAACATTGCACATGATGGGTCTATTTCACCATTATTGGGTGCATTTCAAATCAATTTCTTAAGATGGCCAGGAATGGGTGCTGAAGTGTTGTTTGAATTATGGAGAAAGCAACAATCCAATGATTATTTCGTCAGAGTTTTATATGGAGGTGTTCCATTGGAAACCACCGGACCATTGGGAACCATTGATATGATTCCATTAGACCAATTTACTGATTATATTGATACTCTTGTTGGACCGGCTGCTTCGTATACTGTTGAATTGTGTTCAATCGAGGAAGAGGATGATGAGTAGGTGTTGGAATTAATTTAAAAGTTTTATGGTAGATTGTTGTAGAGATAGAGTCAGTGATGAGAGGGGGTGATATGATGAGCTTGAGCAATTGAGTTGATATAATAGATATAATAGGCGCAATAGACAAAACATACTCATTCAACTCTCCATAAACTCTTCTAATAAATATATGCAACCAACTGTGCTCGTCTTGACACATACAGACAACGACATATCAGACGCCGAAGACACGAAGGAAGAAACGAAGGATATATTGCACGTGCATGTGTCTAGGGCTATAACCCACATCCTACAAAACTCGCAGTCACAAACATCCCCTCCAGACCCGGGAATACTGCGTGTCGTGGCAAATGTTAACTGAGTAGTGTCCGTCCCAATTGCGTGTGGCGCGCAGCTACACTGCGGAAAATCCACTGTGGGAAATTTTCACTTTGTACAATGGTTAAAAATTATATTTCAAATTTACCTTTGAGAAAGAAGTTAATCAATCACCAAAGATAATTCAAAATGGGTAAAGGTAAACCAAGAGGGCTTAACTCAGCTAGAAAATTAAGAGTCCATAGAAGAAACAACAGATGGGCCGATCAATCTTATAAAGCTAGATTATTAGGAACAGCCTTCAAGTCATCACCTTTCGGTGGTTCCTCCCACGCCAAGGGTATTGTGTTAGAAAAGATTGGTATTGAATCCAAGCAACCTAACTCTGCCGTCAGAAAGTGTGTCAGAGTCCAATTAATCAAGAACGGTAAGAGAGTTACTGCTTTCGTTCCAAATGATGGTTGTTTGAACTTCGTCGACGAAAACGACGAAGTTTTGATTGCTGGTTTCGGTAGAAGAGGTAAGGCTAAGGGTGATATTCCAGGTGTTAGATTCAAGGTCGTCAAAGTCTCTGGTGTCTCCTTATTAGCTTTATGGAAGGAAAAGAAGGAAAAGCCAAGATCATAGATTATTCAGAAATGTCTTCATGGTTTAAAATATTTTCTAAATTACAATTTGTATATTGATTCCGTATTTGTCTAATGCATATGGTATAAAAGTTAACGAGAGCTGGTGTAGATACTTAGGAAAGGGGTCTGGTGCGAACTAGCCTTAACAGGGATGGACTGATCGAGACAATTCCATGCCACTGAAACACGACTTCTCAGGTGGTTCCAATCGCTATCGTCTTATAGATTGGAGATGTGTCTTGTGATCTCGGCGTATTCCCTGTCTTACAACGTATCAATAGAAATTCAATATCCATAACACCATATATAGTGCCCTATCTATTTCTATATACGGCGACTATACATTATAATATGCACCATTCATTGGGATCACACATCACCACTACATACAAAAAACATTATAAGTACATTAGGAACCTACGATCCATATTCACATTGCCAATCCCTTCCCTTCAATAGAGACACCTCCCTTCTTGGCAGACTTCTTCTTGATACCCATAGCATTCAATCTTTGGTTGATTCTTCTGAATCTTTCATCCTTATTATTACCGTATCTTTGCCCTTGGTTTTGCAACATGTTCACATTAACTCTAGGGGCAACCTTATAGGCGGTTGTGCTGGAACTTGGAATGGCAGCTCTCTTTCTTCTTTCAGCAGCCTCTTCGTAAAGAGTCTTTGGAACGTTCAGTTTGGCCTTCTTTGGCATAGCGTTCATATGCTTTCTTCTGTCATAATCCTCGAATCTGATTTGTTTATCTTTATAACTGTCGGATTTCTTCATGATAGGTCTGGTCCAATCGGCGATTAAGTTCTCCACCACTCTCTTCAAGGCCGGCTCGACTCTCTTCGAACGCTGGTAAAACACCATCACTTTTCCTATTCCAGAGGCTTGTAAATGGTCGGTTTTTATAGGCAATTGCACCAATGCGTTGATCAATTTGTTCTGGATCTCATAAGCTGGTAATGACGCATCAGGTAATGGTTCCAACCATAATCTGACCGCCTCCAAGAGATTGTTGTCCAAAATCGAAATGGATAAATCGGCTTTGTTCAACAATTCCGTCACTTCAGGCAACAACCGCAATTTTCCACTGGCAATCTCTTTATTGGCGTTCTTCTCGGCATCGGATTGCGCCGCTCTGATCATTTTTTCCTTGATGATATCGATTTTCTCGTCCTGCATCTTCTCCAAATCATCCTCATCCTTTCTCTTACGCTTGGTACCTTTGCTTTTCACAGCAGCATCCATTCTCTCCTCGAATAACCGTCTTTTTCTCTGTTCCAACGTCTCATCCCCATATATGTCCTGGGTGGTGTTGACTCCGCCCGGAGAAGTCACCTCTTGGTATGTTGTTTGTTTCCTGATGTTCTTTCTGGTGGTGGTCTCCGTCTTATCGGCTCTTTTATGTGCTTTTATATCCTCATAGGCCTTCAAATGATCTGGAATCTCATTGGCCACATCCTCATCAATCTCGGATAAATCCGAAGAATCGTTGTTATCATCGAATTCCTGTGGTGGAGGCGTGTTTTCGTGGTCCGACATGCTTTATTATTTGTGTAAATACCCAATTCGCTCCACATGATGGTACAATTTATTGTTTCATTTGAGAGTTTAATGTGATGATGTTGAGAAATTGGGTGAGGAACGACTTCTATAGATGGATGCTAAAAGGAGGGACTCGATTAGGCTAAAAGATGGACATAATACAGAGCAAAGCTAATTCATCATAAATTCAATTATTTCAGATTATGAAAAAATATTTCATGATTAAATGATCTCTAGAATTCGATTATCCCATAAAATTGCCATTCTACACCCAATAGCCCCCTTTTGTCTCTCTCCCTCTCTAATTTACTTCGTCCGGGTAATAGCAAATTTTTCAGATCTCCCACTATATACAAGAACCGTATCCATAATCAGCCATGATCGAGTCTAGAACAATATCTCTATTTAAAAATGTTCGGTGGACCAGGTGCTGCTCCAAGTGAGGCTGAAAAGAAATTACAAACCCAAGCTGCTTTCGATACCTTGAAATTGGCCGGTTTCATTGCCGGAACCTTATGGATTGCCCCAATCTTGGTCAATTTCGTCAAGAAACAATTCTAAATAAAAGGAATTGCAGATATGTTATTATTTCTGTTGCTGTATGAGTGTATGTGAAAAAATTATGTATATACTATGAAACTTTGAGGTTTACCTTTATTGTACTATACAAGAGCCAGTCTATTCGTCGTCCAATTGCAATCTGTCTTCTCTCAACTTCCCGATTCTCGTAGCCAAGTTCAATAACTCCATTCTTTCCGCGATTCTGGATGCCGCTAGTAACGCCTTGTCGTTCTTGACATGAGTAATGATGGCAAATGCCTTGGCTAGCTTGGATTCAGAGCAGGCTGATGCAAAAAGCTTTAACACCGACTTATCGAAGCTGACACTATAGGCGTTCAATCTCTCTACAATCTCGTCGTCGTCCTTGGTGAGGAAATCGTCATTCAAGGAGTCGTTGATGGCCTCGCCCATAGTCTTGGACTTGTTGAATAGGAGCAATGGGTCCTGTTCGGTCTCTTCATCCATGGGAGCAGTTTCATCCTCTGCTGTGCATTTCACTGGGATCCTGATATCCAATTCAACAGGTAATGGCAATGGGAACCCGGGATAATCATTTTTACCACCTCTGACAACTATGCAATTAAACGTATCGCCATACAACCCCAATGGCCAACACTTTGCGTCCTTATTTCTATTTCTCTTATTCACCTCTTGGTACGAATTCAACAACATCACCCATTTAGTCTGCAATGGGTTTCTCCATCTAGTTAATATTAAAACCACGTCGTCAGATCCAACAATGCATGGATCGTTGTATTCATTGAAGAACAACCCCTTCAAGATGAGCGTGGTATCGCCCGAATTGAAGTTCAAGGGCAAGATGGAGTTTTGTTGGTAATATTGCATGTTGTTGTCCAAGTTAATAATGGAGTAATTGAACACATTGGACGTGAGTGTGATGATGAATAGCAAATGATTTGATGCCAATAATGCGAAAATTGGAGATAATCTCTCGGCTGAAATACACCATCCATGTTTATCATATATCCATAGAGACCCCAACGAAGACCCCACAAATATCTTGTCGTCACTCATGGAGATACTAGTAACATATTCCTCGATATGGGTGGCCAAGGGAATGTCTTCAGTCCAAGAATCGTTGGCATTACCATGACTTCTATAGTAAATCTTGGCTTTCGAGCTGCCCAAACCTGAGCATCCCAATAAAAGGGCTCTTGAGTTCATGCAACACAAATCGTAATTGTACAAGTCATTTATGTAATAATCCTTGTTCTCGGATCTATCGAAGAATGACACGGTTATGGATTGTTGGTCTCCAGTAGAAGTCTTGACTGCCCAGGCATAACCCGTTGAATTCATGGTCAAATATCTCCTATCACCATCTACATTGACCCAAGGAGTGGAACCTGGCGAATATGGTGCCAATTTATAAGTTTGAATGCCACCAATTGTGGATGTGCTTGATGCTGGGGTTGGCGAGTCGCTTCTCGTCTTCTTTCTAGTTCCGTCGGAATTATAATTATCTTCGTCAAAATCCACCAAATCATCAAGTGTTCTCTTTTTGATGGGCTCACTGTAGCCGTTATTATCATCATCTATGACAAAGTCGTCTTCTTCGTTGAGAAGATTAGGTGAGAGGGGTGCGACTGCTTTATTGAATTCCTCGTCGTCACTTTCTTCTCCGAAGCTTTCCTCGGCTTCCTCGACATGGACCTTATTGGCAATGGAGGACACAGGTGGGTTCATTGGAACAATCTTCCCCACTTTGATAATGCCTCCACCAATGGTACCAACCATACAATCGTAATGAGATGCGCCAATAGCAGAGGTCCATGCGAAATTCAAAGGCAATTCGCTCAAGGTGAACTCCTCCACTATCTCTTCGCTGTTCAAATCAAACACAATCAATTCGCGCTCGACATTGACAATCGCAAGATATTTCTCGTTAGGAGAGAACTTCAAGTCGATGATGGAGGTGGTGTTGATTTGCTCCAATTCCGACTTGATTTTCTTGAAGTTACTTCTGGAATATATACTGACGTTGGAGGACTTGGTGGGAATTGCCATCATCTCACCGTCGACAGTCCAGATCGGTTTACAGGTCATTAATTCCTCCTTGTTGGATTCGTCAATGACGACGAATTCCGTGGAAGTGTTGATTTTCTGAGGAAGAACAGATTCAAGCGTGTCAATGAGCTCGGGAATCTCCTTGCTCATGGAGTATATCTCCAAGTTTCCGTTGGCTAAACTGACTGTCAAGAGATCTGGAATCTTGTTGTAGGACAAATTGATTGCCTGATCCTGAAGCGGAATCTTGGTATCGTTGTTGTTTTCGAGATCTATGATCACCAACACATTATCGTCACCGGCAACCACTACTCTTTTCCCGTCGTTGACAAAAACACTGTCTCTTAATGGCAATTCCGATCTATAGATCTTGCCCTGGGTTTCGTGTTTGGACAAGTCCACCATCTCCAATTCCCCGGAAACCGACGTGATGGCCACTTGGGACCCATACACCGTCATGGATGTGAAGTCCTCCAGAATATCAACACGGTGTTTTTCAGTCTCGAACTCATCCAAGGTGTATGACTTCACTAGACCAGAGGTATTAATCACTAGAAGTTGGCCCGTGACCTCATGAAGCGCAACCCACGAATTCCCCGAAGTGTACGAGTCGAATGAATTTTCCTTCACCATGTCGCCACAATAATTAGTCTCTGTTTCGGCGTCTTGGTGGTTCTAGGACGTAAATTATTGATTGAAATATTGAGCTCATCGTGAACGCGTGGAACGCGTTTGAGTTGGAAACGACTTTGAGTAATGCACTCTATGGGAAGCAATATAGAGATTATATTAATAAAAGTTATGTTTCTAATATTCATTAGAATTTTATTGTTTATTGTAGATTTCTTTTCTGGGTCGTTTCCTTCTGTTGCAGCGGCGTGGTGTGGTGTAGAAGGGTGTAGAATGAAAGTCAAGGTAATCTGCTTCCTACTGCTATTCTCTTGATATCCTCTAGTCATCATCATATTTATTATTAATCTTTATATTCTCATTAAAATTCAATCATTTTTAAAATGTAGAAGAACTAACGAAAAAAGGTTTGAGTTTTTTCTTATCAGATGACATTTCTCTTGATCTCTCTCATATTCTGATCTCTCATTTATCATAAATTGAATTCATATTCTACATTTTACTTTTATTTTATTCATTCTAAATTGGCTAATTGGCTGATAATTAACTGTAATCTACAAGGATTTTTCTTCTTCCTATTTTCTTCTTCCTATTTTCTATTCTGGTTGCACAGAATAAAACTCCAGATCATTACAACAATGAAATGAAATGAAAATATAAATTACACCATGAGAGAATATTATCCTATTCATTTATTATTACCTGGAAAATCTCATCATCATATCGCCTACATAGAAAAGAAACAAGAAGATCAATATATCCCAATCCCCAAAAAAATTAAAATAGTCAAATTTGAAGACTACAAACAATTTCCCTCTAAAAGCAAAAAATTCCGCAACACAGTTCTTCTATATCAACATGATCAATCATTTGTATTTGATCATTCCAAAAATAAAATTGTTGGAAAATTGGACGATGAGGGTGCTACGTTCCATAACAAATACATGACTAGTATACCTTCCCTGATAAAATCCCTTATTAGAGATGAGTTTTGGGATGAAATTAATAGAAGCGATTGGTATATAGGTCAGGGGAGCGAATTGGACCGATGTCTAACCAAGAAAAAACGTTGGTTCTAAGTATTTACAATAGCGTACCGATGCAATAATTTCTTATAGAGAGTATATTCTATTTCCCTTGGAAGAAGGAGCAATTTATAAAGAACAATAAAAGTAATACAACATTTTCAATTGCGTGAAGAAATAAAACAGTGATCTAAACACATATCATTTTTAACATACAATCATCTATGACCATTCTGGCTTTTGGTCCCAGGAGGAGTTACCTCTACCTCTACCACCTCTGCCTCTACCACCTCTTCCACCTCTTCCGCCTCTGCCTCTTCCTCTGCCTCTGCCTCTACCTCTTTGGGTGGTGATATTCTCACCGAAAGTGTCGAAGTTCAATGTCTTTTCCTCGGACCATCTCATGGCGTTCTTTTCGCCAGTAGATGAAGACATGGTGTCGAAGAAGGAAGATGATTTGTTGTAGGCGGCTTGAACTTCTGGCTTTTCCTCAGCTTGCAACAAGTCTTCCTCTTTATTGAATTTGGCATTGTTGGAAGCGAAATCAAAGGCGTCTGTTGGAATCTCTATACCCGTTTGACGTGGCGGTCTGTTATTCTGGTAGACTCTCTTTGGAGCAGGTCTTTCAGATTCAGGCTCCTCCTTGATAGATAAAGCTTCCAAGGACTTTTCGACTGGCTCCTCTTCTACGGGGGTTTCAGCAAGGGGCTTGGTTTCTTCAGTGGTTGGGGTGGTCTCTTCGACTGGCGCAGTCTCTACGGTTGGTTCAGACTTGGATTCTTCAGTAGATGGAACTTCTGACTCGGCGGAGGGTTGGGTGTATTGCTGAGTGTTTGGAGGATATCCATAGTTCTGGTATTGGGGAGGAACGGCAGCCGCTGGGACGACAGGTTCCGGCTTGACCTGGTCGATTGGAATGTCCAAAACACTCAAATCCTTGACATCGGAGCCTCTGAACACGACATATTCGTAGATATCTGTTCCTGGGGGAATTTCCCTGGCCGGGTCGCCGATTCTTCCTTCGGTACCGAAGGATCTCACCGATTTCAACGAGACAGTGGCATCGTCGGGGTTGATATTATCCAAAATCCCCACGTATTTGATTCCCTTGTTGGAGATCAACGAAATGGTCTTACCGATGTAATTAGACATTGTTGACGTTCTTTGGTGTTTCGCGGCCCTGGTGTCGATATACTTTCCAGTCGTCAAATGTCGATGGGATTTTGCATGAAAAGTTCGACCGGTTTCAGTACGGGACGAACCGTAGAGAAGGAACAAACCAGCGGAGAACAGGTTAAATTAGGAATATTGCTAGAATTATGACGTCCATTGTGCCGTTTCAAGCCACAGACTTGTTTGAGTTGAACCCCACCAATTTGGACGTGTTGACGGAGAACTTCAACTTGGACTTCTATCTCTCGTATTTGGTGGATTGGCCCTCGTTGTTCTTCAAGAGTGCCGAGGTGGGCAACGAGATCAGTGGTTATATGATGGGAAAGACCGAGGGAGAGTTGAATAAAAAGGAATGGCACACCCATATCACCGCCGTCACCGTCAACCCGCTCTACAGAAGATTGGGGTTGGCGTCCTATTTGTGTACCCATTTGGAACAAGCCACCAGTGGAGATCCATATAACACGCTATTTGTAGATTTATTTGTCAAGGTGACGAACAAAATCGGCCAGAATCTCTACGAGAAATTGGGTTATAGTGTGTATAGAAGAGTCATAGGCTATTATGGCCATTCGCTACCCGAGGACCGAAATGCCGTGGATGACGAGATCGATGCCTTTGATATGAGAAAGGCTCTTCCTCGCGATGTCAAGAGGGAGACCGTGCGAGAAAATGGTGATAAACATTATGTTTTGCCGCAAGAGGTGCAATTTTGAGGTGTATATAGCAGCTCACGTGAATGAAAAATAGACCCTTACGACATGTCTCTTGTAACAGACTCATTACCCCACAAACAAGAGTCATCCACACATCTCCAACATGACACTAGTTAACGAGTCCCAGGGCCAATTCTGTCAAAACCGCCAAAATGGCCCAATTCAGCAATCATATGCATGTCATCTCTTCGTGATTACCAAGCAATCTCCAATTGGGTGATGACCTCACTATAAAAGCCGTGCGATATCTTCCTGTCTTTCTGGTTGTATGGCAATACCCCACAAAACATGTCAGATTTACAACGTAGAGTGTTCAGTCAGGGCGGCTCGAGGTCCAATTCCAAGGCCAATTCGCGTTCCAGCTCCCGAACCAGAACCCCCTTGCCCAACGAGGGCTCAGACATAGAAATAGACTTCAGTTACAGCAACTTGGACGAATTGATTCTTGCCAAGGTGCAATCGTTCCAGGATACGTTCGAGAATGACGATGAGCCAGCCACCACGGCCGAGGCCACCAAGTCCAAACTCACAGTCAATTCCATCACCGAGATCATAAATTCCTTGAAGCTCTCCAGAACAGAGGTCAGTACTAGCTCGAGAGAGATGTTATTGGCGCAATTGTTCAAGCTCATCACACTGAAACCGATCAATGTCAACGAGGTGTCCATCACAGACGACCAAGTGTACGATTTGATCAAAAACTTCGATAATGTCAAGACGGACGGCGAATTGTTGTTGTTGATCAAGAGCTCCTCGGCCCTAATTGCCAGCGATATCGAGGAATTCGGGACAGTCATATTGACAGACATCATCCCGATCTTGTCCAAGAGATTGAATGACATGGGCTCCAATAGTGCCGAAATCAGATCCACCATCGTCGTGGCCATGAGCACGTTATTATTGATTTTGAACGACGATTCCGGCGCTTTTGGCGTAGATAGCTACATCGAGAGTTATGTGGAAATGGCCGAGGGCCTCTTGATCTCATTGGATGAAAAGGAGATTCCCGTCATTGTCAGTTTGTTGCACGGAATAGGTGTGTTATTGTCCTTGTTGCCCCAAGGCGACTTCTTGAACGAAACCATCGAGGACTCTATGCCCAAGTTTGTTCCATTTTTGGAAGCGGATAATCTGGATGTTGCCAAGGCCGCTGGTCGTTTGATAGGTCTATGTTACGAGTCGTATTTGTACGATAACGACGAAGAACAGGACCCGGACATAATCGAACAATCGCCCTATTATGACAGTGCCGAGTTGATCAGCATTGTGGAGGATTTGTCCACCCAATCGTCGAAGAAGATCTCCAAGAAGGACAAGAAGGAGACACATTCCATCTTCCGTGACGTGTTGAGCACCGTCACCACGTACGACGACCTACAGGCTCGTTTGGAGATCATCAAGAACCCCTCGACCAGGCCCGTTCTTAGTCACATCAAGATATCCAGATCCAGATCGTTGTCGATAACCACTTGGTCCATATATTTGAGGTTGATCCATTTGAGATGGTGTTTTGGCAGCGGATTGCAGACACAACTCGTCTCGAACCAGCCAATCAAGAACATTTTGAGAGATAGATCTGTCTACAACGAGTTCGCTAATGGCAATGACGACACGAAGGAAAATAAAAGGGCATTCACCAACAAAGAAAAGAAGTTGAACGATAAGGAAAAAACACAGGAGATAGAGAGAGAAAGAGCCTTTAAATTGCAGACGCTCTCGGATACTTTGGAGACATAATTTGACGATTATTATGATGTTTATGAACTTTTGTATAATAATTCTAGGGTAATTGGGTGTTTTATAGGTTGTAGTGGAAAGTAGAAGCCCTGGTCTCGTTTAGAAAATAGTCTTTACACGACCAACATGCATGTCGTAGTGGGATACGAGACATTTCGTATAAAACTATTCAGCTTCTTTAATAATTGTAGGTGTGACAGATTGAATATTATCACAAAATATGCTTTATTCCGAACAAATAGGGTTGGCCAAGACCGACCCCAATCTCTGGAGATTAAGGACCGACATTCTTGGTCGAGAGACCTGGGAATATATCAGTCCAGCACAGGCTAAGAACGATCCCCAATCGAGTTATGTTCAATATTTGCTTGGAGTAGAGTCGTTTCCTTCGCCTGAGCCAACCGTTCAATCCACCGCCTTTGACTCGGCCAAAAAGGGTGCCGACTTCTTGAAGTTGTTGCAAGAGCCCTGTGGTATCTTTCCATGTCAATACAAGGGTCCGATGTTTATGACCATTGGGATTCTTTCTGCTGCTTATTTCACCAAAACACAACTTCCAGACCACCAAAAAACCGAGATGATCAGATATATCGTGAACACTGCACATCCGGTAGACGGAGGCTGGGGTTTGCATTCGGTGGACAAATCCACATGTTTCGGAACCACCATCAATTATGTCTGTTTGAGATTACTTGGTTTATCTGCTGATCATCCCGTTTGTGTCAAGGCCAGAAAGACATTAATGAGTCTCGGAGGAGCAATTGCCAACCCACATTGGGGTAAGGCTTGGTTATCTGTGTTGAACTTGTATAAATGGGAAGGTGTGAACCCGGCCCCACCAGAAATGTGGATGTTACCATACGAGTTTCCTATCCATCCGGCAAAATGGTGGGTTCACACAAGGGCCATCTATTTACCCTTAGGCTATGTTTCAGCCAACAAAATCCAATGTGAATTGGACCCCTTACTTGAGAGTATCAGAGAGGAGATCTACACTAAACCATTTGAAAAGGTGGACTTCAAATCCAATAGAAATACTGTTTGTGGTGTTGATTTGTATTATCCTCACACCACTCTACTCAACGTGTTAAACTTGGGAATGGTGATGTACGAGAGATTCTTCAGACCCAAATGGCTATTAAAACGTGCCAGTGACAGAGTATACAATCTAATAAAGAAAGAGGTGCAAAACACAGACTATTTGTGCATAGCACCGGTGAGTTTTGCCTTCAATATGATTGTCACTTATGTGGAAGAAGGGCCTGATTCTGAAGCCTTCAACGGGTTTGTTGGACGAATGAACGACGTTCTTTTCCATGGCCCTGAAGGTATGACAGTGATGGGAACCAATGGTGTTCAAGTGTGGGATGTGGCCTTTGCCATTCAATATTTCTTCATGGCCGGCTTGGGAGATTTACCCCAATATCAAGATCTTATTCGCAAGGGATACAAATTCTTGATCAATGCCCAATTCACCGAGGATTGTGTCGAAGGAAGTTTCAGAGACAAAAGAAAGGGAGCTTGGCCATTCAGCACAAAGACACAGGGTTACACCGTGAGTGATTGCACCGCCGAGGCCATGAAGGCTATCATCATGGTGAAAAACCATCCCGATTTCCAGGACTTGAAGGAAGATATCAAGGATGAGAATTTGCACGATTCCATAGACGTGTTATTGAGTCTACAAAATGTGGGCAGTTTCCATTTTGGTTCGTTTTCAACTTATGAACATATACGTGCCACTCCGCTATTGGAGTTGCTTAATCCCGCGGAAGTATTTGGAAACATCATGGTGGAATATCCCTATGTAGAATGTACGGACTCGTCTGTTTTGGGATTAACGTATTTCAGAAAACATTACGATTACAGATCAGAAGATATCGATTTGGCTATTTCCAGAGCCATTTCGTACATCATAGAAGCTCAAGAAGAAGATGGGTCTTGGTATGGATGTTGGGGTGTGTGTTATACATATGCCTCTATGTTTGCATTGGAGGCGTTGAATTCCGTGGGAGAAACATACGAGAGCAACGACTCTGTTAGAAGGGGGTGTGACTTTTTGGCAAGTAGACAGAGGGAAGACGGAGGATGGAGCGAATCTATCAAGTCGTCGGAAACTCACACATATGTAGAAGGGGAAAAGTCATTTGTAGTTCAAACAGCATGGGCATTGATTGGGTTGATATTGGCAGAATATCCCGAGAAAGAGGTCATTGAAAGGGGGATCAAATTGCTTATGAAGAGACAGAAAGCCACTGGCGAATGGGCTTATGAAGGAGTCGAGGGTGTGTTCAACCACAGTTGTGCGATCGAATATCCGAGTTACAAGTTTCTTTTCCCGATCAAGGCTTTGGGGTTATATGAGAAGTCGCTAATTAGGAAATAGATTGGACTGATTTCAGAGGAATGGGCTGTGTCGGAAGTGTGAGCCAGCCGATTGGGCCAGCATTGCGTGAAGCTAGACATTTAGACGACCCATGGATATGACGAGAGAAGGGGGGATTATTTGTAAATAAAAGTTTAACAAGTTGTGGAGGGGTGTAGGGAGAGAAGGAGGGGATTTTTGCGGAGAGAATAGCATATTTGATGAGGGAGTTGGAGTCGTTTGAGAAGGATCTCGGTGAATGAAATCTGCAGAGTTGGAATGCCGACGTAATGAAGCGCAGTGTTTCATGGAAAATCCCCGCGTGAGACATTGAAATGACTACGAATAAATAGAGATAAAGTTTTCGGATGGAGTGTTGATGGAGAGTCGAGGGTGCTGGTCTTGCTCAAACGAACACAATGAGTCAAGCGATTTCCGAATATTATGCTGCGATTCCAATTGTCGAAGAGGTGAATGGGACGAGACGAAGAGTGGGATTCTTCACTCTTTTGATGGTGGCAATGATGGTCATGTTCATGTTTGGACGAGTCTACGAGAACCCCAACGTGTTCAGGGAGATGAGGGTCTATGAGGAGGAGGAATGGACACCACCGCATTATTTGAGAGAGGCTGAGAGAAAGGCGTTTCTACATCATCAGGAGCTTCATCACTATAAACACAGCGAAAAAAAGTCGCACGTCTCCGAACAACCTAATGACGACACAACCACCACACCACACAGTTAGAACCTATATATGAAATTCTTTGTAATGCAATACAATACAACAATAATAATTCACCGATACCGCGTAGTGAAAGCCGCAGTTTAGAGGATGTGTGGTTTGAGGCTTTGGCCGTAAGTTAAGCCTTGTCCGATTTTGACTGAGCTGCATCTATGAGCAAATTGTTCTTATATTAACCACAGCACTCCTTACGAAACAAACAGCATCTGATTTTGTGGTCAACTGAAATGTCTGAAAAACAAGAAGTTTTGCCTGTTTACGTCGAGGTTCCAGCCTCCGACCTCAAGGTCGAGAACACCAAGAAACGCACCAGAGCCAGAAGAGTCCACAAGGCTGTTGCCGTGGGATGTTTGCTCTACACCTCCTTCACCGTCGGTCGTTTGTTCCAGACCCACACCGATTTGGCCAGATATGAGGCCGAAGAGACCCAGGATGTCGGTTTCGTCCACCGTCCTCATCACGCCATCAATGACAATGACGTCGTTGCTGTTGGCGAAGAGAACCAACATCCAGACCATCCTCCTCATCACCGTGGAAAGTTCCATCAGAAGGGTGACAAACACGGTAAACATGGTAAACATGGCAAACACGGGAAGAAACACTGGAAACACTTGAAGAAGGCCGGAAAGCACCACAGAAAGTTCAACCACGACAAACCTGAGGATGATGAACCAGTTCCAGCCCCAGAACCTCCTATCACTGAGACTGACATTGAGACCACTGAGACCGAAGTCAAGACTCAAATTGAAGAAGTCAAGGTTGAAGACGTCAAGGTTGAAGACGTCAAGGTTGAAGAAGCCAAGGTTGAGGAAGTCAAGTCTGAGGAAATTGAACTTGCCGCTTCTGACATCAAGGAGTTCCCAAAGAAGAAGGATTGTGACAAGAAGAGAAAGCACAGAAAGGCTCAAGTTTCCAAGGGTGAGGAATCCGATTCCGACTCCGAGGAAGTTGCCTTCTTCTCTCCATGGAAGATTCTCTCTTCTCTTGGTTTCTAAATCGCTACAGAAGAACATCTTATATGAATTTTTGTTGTGATTAAACTCTTTCTATTTTTTTTGGCTATTTTTGTATTTATTTGGTAGGGAGTTTCATATAAGGTAGCTGGGTGGCGAATGGTCTACGCAGAGATGGCGGTTTTTTTTACTTTTATTGTGATTTTTTCAATTTGAGATATTATTTGTGTTTATTGTAAGAGAATTAATTACTATTTGCTGGAATTGCCTCTATTGTCTCGGTATATTGTTCCGAATGACCGTCCTTCAACACATTACTTACCCGGCTCTAAAATTTTTTTTCTTAACTATACAGCAGAAGAGATGAAGTACAGACAACTTTATCAGCAATATATAAGACAAAAAAGTAAATAAGATGGGTGATAATATCGTGGGAATAGAATATAACCGTGTGACCAACACCACGTCCACAGATTTCCCGGGCTATAACGCTTCTGCTGATTTTTCATGGGACATAGAAAAGTTTAAGGACACTTTTGACATAAACATCTCGTATATCACAGAAAGAACTGCTAACTTCGACTTAATACACATTGACACCTCCATTGCCAATGCCTTCCGTCGTATCATGATGGCCGAGGTTCCCTCGGTTGCCGCTGAAAACGTGTATATCTTCAACAACACCTCGGTGATCCAAGATGAAGTGTTGGCCCACAGAATTGGTTTGATTCCGTTAAAGGTTGATCCGGATACCTTGACCTGGGTGGACCCTACTCTTGGTGAGAACGACAGATTCAACGACGAAAACACCATCGTTTTGTCGTTAGACGTCTCTTGTACCAAAAACCCCCACCCTCCTAAGAACTCCACCGACCCAAAACAATTATATAGAAACTCGCACATTTATGCCAGAGACCTAAAATTCGAGCCACAAGGCCGTCAATTGGAGCAATTCGCCGAAAACCCAGTTGTTCCCTCCGACCCAGATATCTTATTGGCCAAGTTACGTCCGGGCCAAGAGATCTCCTTGAGAGCTCATTGTATCTTGGGTGTTGGTTCTGACCACGCCAAGTTCTCTCCGGTATCCACCGCCTCGTACAGATTGTTACCAATCATAGATATCAAGGAACCTGTCGGCGGCGAATCGGCCAGAAGACTCCAAAAATGCTTCCCATCCGGTGTCATTGGCATAGATTCCAAGGACAAGGCGTTTGTCGAGGACGCCAGAAAGGACACCGTTTCCAGAGAAGTGTTGAGACACGAGGAATTCGACGGCAAGGTCAAGCTTGGCAGAAAGAGAGACCATTTCATCTTCAATGTCGAGTCCACCGGAGCCATGTCTCCAGAGGAGATCTTCTTCAGAAGTGTCAGAGTGTTAAGAAACAAGGCTGAGTATATACGTAAATGTCCAATTGGCCAATAATTATTCAGTCATCGGAGTCGGGTTTGAATATTGGAAAAGTTATTCTATTTGTATTATACGTTGCATCAAAACTACAATGTAGCCGTGTCATAAACCGTTTATTTTATTTAATCATCATACCCAATCATGTGTGGCGACCCCAACGTTCACCTCCGGAAGGCCTCCACTGTAATCGCGGACTAATTGTAGATTATTGAGCATGTCAATGCTCACCACATCAGCCTTTCCCGTGTATCCATCGCCCTCCGCGGCCGAATTGGGGGTAGTTTTCGTCTCTATCACACAGGTGACGTTGAAAAGGACCAATTGGGAGGCGAAGATGAGGGCATCGTAGAAAACCAAGACGAACCTCGAGCTTGGTAACGACTCGCCCACAACCTGGATCGTGAGCCCGCCATGAAGATAGGTGTCGTCGAAATTCGACAGATTGTAGGCCCCAAACACCAAATGGACCGCCAAACAGAGCCCATTGAGGAAAAATAGGAAATATAAGATGGCCTTGGACATCTTCTTCTTATGGTCATCTGTGAAATTTGAGGTTCTATAGCTGGGAAACGGGTTACCTAGCGTCAACTGGAACCCCATACGGACCAATAGCCGGAAGAACGACAAGTCCAAGAGATATAACAAGATGATGAACAAGTACCCGAGCATATCGATCTGGGTCTTGAGATCTTTGAAGAAAAACCGTTTTCTGTTACTCAATACCTGGCTATTATTGATGGCTGTTTCCTCGGCCGATAGTTTATACACGAGCTTATCGCACCGATTGGTATCCGAGTCGCGGAATTCCATTGTGTTACGATGTGGTTCTCTAATGAATTAGCTACAACATGGTCATAATGAATTTTAATTTATTTGTCTTCGCCGGATTTCTGTGCATGAAGGGTTCCGGTGCAATTACGCCATTATGCTCATATGGGCACTACATCTTATTTATCGTATATGCAATTAAAAGTACACAATTACCACAACTGCCATCATTTTCTAATCTCAATGCTTTCGATCAAATCGCCTCCTAAAATGCTGATCTGGGTGAAAATGGCTCTTTTGTTCAAACTCACCTCCTCGTTCTCCTCGGAAGGCTTGACATTGTATCCCAAATTCACCTTGAACTTCTTCTTTCCGAGAATGTTAGGCATGAATAACCCCGTAATAGCACTTTCGCCCTTCTCGTTCAAGCCGGTGTATTTGGAGCCCGAAAACAAAATCACATTGCCAAACTTGGCGTCCAATTCGCGGTAGAATTGTTGAACGTAATCGTATCTAGAATTCAAATCTTCAGGGAACGCTTTCTCGTTGTTGATCAAGTTCTTGAATGTGTTTGAAGGCAAAATACCGCTCGAAGCCGTCAAGCTGGCCGTCTTGACATGGATGATGAAGTCATAATCAGCAAGAGCTGGTGTGAACAACAAGTTGATGGAATCCTTGGAAATACCATCTCCGTTTATCAAGTTCATGGCCACTCTTGTCAATGCAGTCAATCTCGACGCTATTGGCAAAGCGATTCCACTGGACCAAAGAATACCAGATGGATCGTATTTGGAACCTATAAACATTTGGGTCTTTATACCAGAAGGATCCGCCTTACGCACCTTATCGAAATTAGATTGGATCACTTGAACGGCTTGGATGGATAACTTGTCCGATAACTTATCAGTCGAAGTTGGCTCATCATTGACGCTCAAGTCCAACACCAAACTGTCATCAATCCAGTTCCAATTAGAAAGGAAAGACAAGATTTGCAAGAACCCGTTTTCGACCGACGATGGCGTAGTGTATGGAGCTGGATCCACAAATGGCTTCAATGCAATTAATTCTATGATCTCATCGTTGAAATGTTCCAACAATAATTGAGAATCAAGCCATTTCTTGAATAATCTAACGGTTGGCGAATAGAATTGGAAATGTTGAGCCAAAGAAGTCACAGCTCTGGTATGTTTGATGCTGGCAATGTACTTCTGATTGAACTTAAGGTAAATATCTTGTAGAAGTGGCTTTTGCTTTTCATCATTATTAACTGCTCTCAAGTATAAGGTTTCATCTCGTTCAGTCAAAACTCTGATCTTAAACCCATAGCCCTCAGGAGTTAAAATGTTTAACAAACTAATATCGTCATTATAAGGAATGGAGTTATCCTTGGTTATAAAAGCCTTGTAAGCTGTGTCTTTGTTTAAACTGTCCAAAATCTTTAATAAGAAGGCCGTTTTGGTTCTTTCTAATGCAATTAACTCATCTGGCCATCTGGTAGAAGTCTCGAATTGTAACACCAATTCATTCCAGAAGTCTGGACTCGAAGTTGCAAATGGCACTGGTTGTAATAAGGATGTGTATCTTAATGAAGGGGAAGTTGGAAGGACGGTCTTAATATTCAATGGTGATTCGAAATTAGTAATAACCTTCACAAGCGCATCATATGAGGCCTTCAAGCTTTGGAAAGGAACCAACGAGATAATCGACTGCTTAGTAGCAGCAGGCAACAAAGGAATAGGCAATTGTTCGTTGAAAAGTGTCACGTTCGAGGATATATGAGACTTGATCTCAGCATGGAAGTGTAATTCTAGGATATAATAGATGATGGATAAGATGACAGGCTCAGTAGACGAGGAATCCCAAACAACACAATGTTGGATGGTACCATCCTTGAATCTTCTTAAAGAGGATTTAGAGCCCCAGAAAGATCTGAACTTCAATCCCTCAGTGGCATCTTCATTATAAGGACCTTTAGTCACCAACTTCTCACATTCGTCAGAGTTTAACAGCAAGCCAATAACATATGTGCTATCGGATCTAGCTGGCTTTCTCTTATGAATGGAACAAGTGTTGACCACACTTTCATTTTTGATAGAAATAGTGTGGACTCTCTCGCCCAAGGCATTGCTCAAGATTTTGTACAACTTATTCTTGACATAATTATCAAAGGTGATGAACGAGATCTTCTCCAAGGGTCCAAAACTGTCAATCAAGTCTTCTGGGACGGTTAATTTGAAAACCACATCGAATTTCAAGTAATCCACATTGGATTTTTGCAACAATATAGCATCAAATCTGTCCTTGACGACCTCATTCAACAAATCCAAGGTTTGAACGGCTTGTTTCTTCAAGGATTCGTATGAAGATTTCGTCATCTTCCATAAAACGTTAATTTTAGTATTTTTATCAAATATGGTTGGAACATTAAATCCTTCTTCAACATATTTGGATGAACTCTCGCCGATGGCGCTGCTGAATGACAAATAACCAGAAGACAAATCTTGAGTGGCCAAGTATTTGATGGTACCTTTGAATAATTGATAGGAAGAGAATCCATGTAAAAGGATCTTGTTGCTGTTGAGACCACCACCATGTAATAAGGCAGACATCAAGA
This sequence comes from Nothofagozyma chilensis, assembly GCA_030573195.1. Lineage (NCBI taxonomy): Eukaryota > Fungi > Ascomycota > Pichiomycetes > Serinales > Cephaloascaceae > Nothofagozyma > Nothofagozyma chilensis. Next base: position 120,515 of record JAJMCV010000040.1, read on the forward strand.
TGGAAAATTCAAAGTGACCAAACCCACCAGCATTGATACTGGAGCCCAATCCACGTTGTTTCAACCATAATCTCCCCAAAACACAAGCATCTCTGAAAGAATCAGCTGATTTCTTGTTGGTATACAAATATTTCAAGTAATAATCATATGCTGTTGATGTCAAGATAGACGAATTGTACAATGGGGTTGGGGGCAAGGCTGGAGCTTCCGAATTGCCGTTTTGCTTTTCTGGAACTTGCACACGGATACAATTCTTATCTGGCAACAATTTCTTACTGTCAAAGAAACCAAATGGGAAGCCCACTAAGATGTTAATTGTGAATTTGGTTTTGTAGAAGATCAAGTCGTTTTCGTTATTGGTGTTGATACTCTCTATTTTCAAGGCAGGACACAAGATATCGTCGTTGACGAATTCGTATGAGACCTTGATGGGGAGATTGTTCTTCTTGGAAAGAATGATCAAATGTTCTGCTAAATAGGATATGTAGAAGGCCCTTTTGTACAAGGCCCTATAATTCAAGTAATCCTTTGGTTGGAGCAATTCCGAAGGCATTGTCAATGCAATGTCCACAGACATTCCGTCTGGACTGTTTATTCCAGTCTTCAAGCCGAAACTTCCCACCAAAGATATGTCCTTTGGAGGTAGAAACGAAAAGGTGTAATTGACCTTGGTGGGCTTAGGGTCCGGGAACGGCACAACGATCTTCTTGTTGTTGAAATGGTGTTCCACTTGGCTCAACGACAAGTTTTCGATGGAAGGGATCTGTTGGATCAAGTCATGTAATCTGTGCAACACCTTTTCAATCTTGGCGATATGGGAGTCCTTCAACTTGACCTCTTTGACCAACTCGTCGATCTGCAACTTGAAGATGTTTGATTTGAACAACTCAGCTGTTTCACGCGCTACTTGAACTTCTTGTGCCGATAAGGCTTTCTTCGCCTTTTTTGTCAATTTGCCCTGTTGCACGGGTTTGGACGCTTCTTCCTTTTCTGCTTCGTCTTCTTCCTCTTCCATTCCGTCGTCCGCCTCACTCATGTCGTCTGCTTCGTCAACGGAGTTCGTTTCCTCCTCGGGCTTGGCCTTCTTACTCGACGTAATAGCCGTTATCTCATCTCTCGCTCTTTTGGCCATTTTCTATTAATTTACAACTGTCGCAAAATTCCTAAAACACTAAACAAATAGGTCCCTCTTCTTGCTATTACCGGCTGTATCTGTTATATTTAACTGCTATTAAATGCCGATGCCGTAATTCTTCAGTCATCTCTTTGTGCTGCATTGTGTATAGAAATAAATTTTTGGGAAAAAACTTCGCGTGCGTGTAAATGTCAGTGACGCGTATATCAGGGAATAGAGGGCGGGTAATGGCTGGTGCTAGATTATGAGGGTGGACGAGATGGTCTTGGGACGGTCTTTTTGGAAATAGTTTTAGATATTTGTTTTTGAGAGCGATGGGAAGGTGTATTGAGCCTTTTTATTTGCTTTTTCTGTCTCAATTTGTCCGTTTCTTCTGATGTTCTTTGTTATACTATTATTATATGGTAAATACACGAACAAAAAATGTCGTGTATTTACAAATCATATAAGGAGAGTTCAGTTCTTGATGTTTTTATTTCTTTATTTTTTTTATTTTTTATCTCTTTATCTCATTATTTCTTTATCTCTCTAATTCTGCATTTCTGCCCTTCCTCATTTCTTTATCTCACCTTACCCTACAATGTCGAATCCCATAAATCATATATAAACCATACCCCCATATGATCCTAATTGCAAAGTCATCACCAATCAGTCGTTAATCCTTTGTTTCACCTGAAAGAGGAGCTGTTTCGGAAATTTCTTCAATAGGCTCGATTATCAGCTCAACTTCTATTTCCTGTGCTGGGACCTTTGGTGTAGCTGGTATTGGCGAGGGACTGGCAGCAGAGATGAATTTATCCAACTTCTCTTTATTAACAGCCAATGTTTGTTTCAATTCATCGATTTGACTCTGGAAATCTTGATTCATTGCTTCAATTTCCTCGTTTCTTTTCACTGTGTAACTGATCTCTTCATGCATATCCAACGTCTTAATCTTGAGCAACAAATCCTCCTTAACCTCGTGTAATTTCCTATTCTTATTCGATACTTGAATCAATTTGGTGCGAATTGAGGAATTTTCTTCCAAGATTTGTAAATGAGAATTGTTCAAAGTCTCAAAATCGGTGTTCAATTCCGCCGTCTTGGATGTCAATTCCTCATTGACCCCCTTTAGGTTGGTCAATTCAGTATCGTTCAAATTAAGAGAATTGCTATGTATCAAATGATATTCGTTCTCGTATTTGATGATATTTGGATTAAAGTCGAAAACTCCACTGAGATCGAATTTACCCTTGTTAATGAATTCAAACAAATCCCCATTCGTCAAATACTTCAATAACTCCTCATTACTCAAATTTAGAAGAGCACCCGAATTCACGGAAAATATCAATAATAAGAACCTTATCAAGAAGTCAGGACCCTCAATTAATATCAAATCTAGCAATTTCAACGTTATAGTGTAATCTTTGATCTGTTCATTAAAGAAATTATCCAAAAATAACTTGTATAACATATTCAAGTTGATTCCCTGCCTAGTCAAATGAAGGAATACATCACTCAATTCCTCTTCAAACGACCTGTTAATCTTGTAGACGAATTCGTTCTTCAGCAACTTTTGAAACATCCGCGACATCTTCAATAGCACTACAAAAAGCTCGGTATCCTCAAAGTCTGGGATCTGTGATAACGACTTACTGGCTCCAATTATCATGTTAGGAAATGCGGGCGACTCCTCCTTCAAAATTGTCCCATTCTCGTAACAAGCAAGAGCATTCACTATTCTGATGATCCTGCCGTCCAATTTCAACTTCTCGTACAAGTTACTGTTATTGGAGGGTTCTTCTCCCGATTTACATAAACTGGTGAACTTTTCATCGGTGATTTTGGCTCCAATTTGCAAAACCGATTGATATATGATTGGTCTCAATAACGAGGGAATTCCGTGGCTAAATGTCTTCTCCAAATAACCCGTCTTATTCTCTGTAATGAACGAATTGAGGTCCTTGACCACCGTATGCCAGAAATCGCCTAGAACAATGTTATCGTTGGTCTCATTTTGGAATTGCAATTTGGTGTATCTATCCAAGAGCTCGTCGTTGTGATTCTTCACAATAGTCAAATAATCAGACGATTCCTTCAATAATGAGGACGAATAAACCTCGAATTGTCGTGCGATCAAAACGGGCGCCAAATCGGAGTCCACGAGCGCTTTGTGGCCATTTGCAACGGGAAAGTCCTTGGGAGGCAACAGTGGCGGAACCAGCGATACCAGTTGAGGGGTTTGGTGCGAAATAAGACTCAATGGCGATGTAGGTGTGTTCCTAGCAGGCAATGGAGGAGGTCCACCATTGGTCGAACGAACTGGACTGGCTGAATCGGACATGTTTGATAACGAATTCTCACAATAAACTACCACACAAGTGTTGGTTAATCCGTCAAATCCGCTTAATTGTCGTGTTTAATTGGTAAAACTTGTTGCTATGAGTTGTGTTATGTGGTCCCGTGTAACGAAACAGGCGGTAAGGAGATATTACCCGGAAAAGTCACCTGACAAGGGGAGACTAGAATGATGAATGATATGGTATGATACGATGGTGATGGAGGAGAATAAACTTATTATTATTGTTTTTCGTTTCAGTTTTATTATAATAAGCCAAAAAAAGGTTACATTGCGTCACTTTTGGTGGAGTTGGTTGACACTGTCTCTCCGACTGATAGCCCCATGCAGGACAATAGCAGCATCAACTCTGAAGAGCCATCTCAATGGGCTGGTGTCAATTCGCACCAGTATACATCCGGTCCAGAAATAGTGCCTGAAATTAACTGTGTGCGTACCTCGGGCTTCGGTACTTAATTACACCGTCTCAATAAACATGCATTAGTTAAGCTACTGCCAACACGAGAAAAGCAGAATGCAATTTTGAATGTGTTCTAACACTTCAAAAATTAATGTCGTAACTCCGTAATTCATACCCAAACTATATAGAACAAAAATTCCTTCAACACAGCATTTCTTTTACTCTGTCGTATCGTCACCTTCGCGTTGACGACGTCTACTCTCACCCTCTCTGTTCTTTCGAACCAAGCGTCTTCTCTTATTCATCCCCTCCTTATAATTCTCTTCTTCACTGCCAACGTTAACAACCACCCCTTCTTCCGGTACCTCAACGAAGTTAGAGCTTATTTCCTCTAATCCGTCCGATTCATTACCAGATCCCAGCATGCTCTCAAAATCCTCAACATATCCAGACTCACGAATCGACGATAATGGCGACGAGTCCGGAACATTGATATATTCCTCCTTCACCTCCTTTTGTTGCTGTTTTAATTTTTGCGTTTTGCTGAAATTCTCACTCAGAAGTATCATATCATTCATCATGAACTTCAGCTCCAGATATATTGGTTTCTTGCCGTTGTGTTTCAATCTTGTTTTCACTTCGATATTAATGGTTCCTGGAGGCATTTCCTCTCCATCATCGACTGAATCAGGAAGAACAACGTTTTCATCATCTTCCTTCTCCTCATCCGAATCACTATCTGGTCCAAATAACGAGACCACAGTATCACTATCATTTCTCTCATCTTCAACGTGATGAGCATCTGTCCCACTTCCTTCTACTACCACACTTGAAGCCAAATACCTTTGTGAATCGGAGATATCACTGTCAATGGAATCTAGCTCAGCAACTCCGCTCTCAGCAGCATCATCTTCCAATGGCATATCTTTTATAACAAATTCACTATCCAGCTTCGTTTTGGATTTGGTCTGCACTCCATTGGCCACCTCGGAACAATTGTTTAACCTCTGCAAGAAACTTACAACCCTCTCACGCAACTTGGTTAAGTCATTCACCGGTATGTCTTTACCCAAGAACTTCATACCTATCTGTATCTCTGACGTGGAGTATTGTATCCCTTCCTCAAAGATCAAGTTCATCACTAATAGGTTTTTCTTAGAAAGACTATCTGCCTGGAAGTACTTCTTCATTTGTTCATTCATGATTTTGACCCTACGAGTTTCCTCCGATTTATCTTCAAAGATGGACAACACCTTTTGTATTAGATCAGACGAGAACTTATCGACTTCCGCCACATCCTTAATCTCAAACGGTTCAGAAATTATCAACACGCTTCCATCCGAACTGTGCCCATTCTGAAGGGCTTTGGAGCCCTTTGGGCTGGAGGTTTTGCTTCGTCTCTCTCTTAAGTCTTCTGTTCTTGTAGGCGCCGTGGGGCTGGAGGTCTTCGTTTTCGTATTCTTCTCGTTTAACACTCCAACCTTCCTAGGATCCAAAGTAGAATACGGATTAGTTTCAGCTTCTGGTTTGATGCTTATTCTCACTTCATCCTTCTCGGGCTCTCTCATGGGAGAGCTTAAAGCGTTATATTTGAGCTTGAAAGTAATTCCTTCGTCTTCAGGTTTATGTTCCTGGTCTTCATTTTTGATGGACACCGAACTCGTAACCGTTGAACCACTTGAATCTGAATTCTCCAAGGCCCGTTGAAGAGCCGGTCTATGCAGCATATGTGAAATAATCACTGGTGGCTTTAATTGCTCTTCTGATTTCAACTCGACGGCGTCATAAATCTCTAGATCATCATCATCACTTTCAAGAACATCTTTCTCTTTCTTATGAATAGAATCATGCTTCACTTGTTCATCTCTCAATGCCACCAACTTCTCTCTAAGTTCCTTCCTAAGAACTTTTCTCTCGGTATTGTCAAAAACACCTTTTCTCAGAGCCTTCCTTTTGTCAGTGATTTTCCAGATAGCCAAGCACTCTTCATTCACCGACAAAAACTTAGACACATTATAAATAACATGAATCCCGCAATCGTTGAAGTTCCGCTGTTTTGGAACGTAAGCAGTAGAAAACTTGATACTTTTGGGATCAACCTCAAGTTTATATTTATCTAAGGCATAATCCAATAAGAATGTCTTTATAGGTTTCCTTATATTGGAGTGGTCTTGATGCAATGAATCAAATACGAATATCTCAGCTTTTTTCGGACTAGGAGAGCCTGGTTCCACCGATTGAGGTTCCAACAAATGCGGTAACCCTGAGATAACAGTGCAATACCAATGTAGATTCTCATTTATAGGCAATATAATGAACCTATACTTGTATAAATCGATCTTGGATAGCCATCTCTTAATGTTTTGGTAATAATCCTCGCTCTGTGCCAATTTTGTAAAGAAGAAGGTAGTGAAAACGTGTATTTCCTCCTTCTTAAAAAATCCCTGATTTATCGATTGTTCCAAATTGAACTTTAAGAAGAAATCCATTAGTGAATCGTTGATCCACTCGTTGTTGTATAAACATTTGAAGTCGGAATTCGTTATGGTCATGTAACTTTTGTCGTAGAACTGGTAATTGAGAGATGGGTCGAATTTGATCTGAGTTTCCGGTGGATCCGTGATGACTTGTAAGTTGGGATCATCACCCTCATCATGATCGGTCGAAAGATCAAAGCCATTGTTGAACAATTTCTCCAATTCGCTGTCATTTCCATCATCTCTCATTCTTTCACGGATCAAGAAGGGTTCTCTCTCCGATACAGATTTGTTGATCTCGTTCATTTTTTGTGTCTGTCCCCGTGTTCTTCTAACTGGACTATCATACATATTCTGGGGAGAAAGAGTCGTCATCTTCTTCGATGACGCTCTGGCCAGTCTCAGTTTCAATTGTTCCAAGATCTTCTTGAGGGGCTCGTCCCCGGCGGTGTGAAATAAACGGGACTTTTTCAATTCCTCCTTGAACTTATTGGCCTGATCAAAATCGACATATCTCGAGAAAATGTTCCCTTTGGTGTGAAATATGATAAATGCGGGACTATCCTTCGCAAAGATGATCTCTCTGACATACACACGGCCCAAGAGCATTCCATCTATGACCTTGTTGTCTCGCTTGAACACGAGACAATACTGATAATAGCACAATTTTAGGTTATTATTGTCCGAATGGATGGCCTCGTCCGAATCGCTACATTTTACTGATTGAATGGACAATTCGGCCATCGGCGGTAGACTCATGATGGCATCGATTTTGACGCTATTTCCCAACGTATCCTTATATAGCTTCATATCTGAGGATTGAGGGGTCTGTTCGGGATCAGAGTCCCGTATTATGGAATGTTGGTCATTAATGGAGCTTCTTTTGATGGACAGCAAACGTCTTGTTCTGTTAGGTGTTGAGACCGGAATTAGATCGTTGGAGGCGGGCGAACTCGACCCTGTGGATGGTTTACCCAATCTCGAAGGAGACCCCAATGGGCCGTTTCTTTCTTTTCTTCCATGGTGGATATCATCATCATGTTCTGCATCGGAAGAGCCTCTGGAGCCTCTGATTTCGTTAGTAAGAGTCCCTCAAATTCGCCCGCGATATACTCACTTCAACGTGTTTATGGGTAGACCTCGGCCATAGGATCTACTTAGAGAACTGAGGGATTTGGTCTTGAAACTTGCTTTCCTATCCGTCATCCTCTGGTTCAGCCGTGACGGATTGTTGTGTGTGGCAATCCTGAGTCCAATACGGAAAAACAGTGGCTATGGTGCGCTCGGGTCTGCAATGACTCACTATACAATTCCAAGTTATTGTTGGCGTGGACTGTTTGTTTAATGGTAAGAAGTGTTGTTTGGATTCTTGTGATGTAGGCTCATCATGGTGGGTCATGTGATGTCCTGATAGTCGGAATCAGTCAATACGGGGGATTATCGGGGATAAAGAGGATTTAATAGAATTGGATAGAATTTATTATTTACAATTGGATGGGCTTTATAGATAGATATCGAGGAGAATGTGGAAGTTAGTTCGGGTTTTGAATTTTGGTGCAACGTGATACTCCATTTCAACAGACTCACAGTTAGGAACAACCACCATCCACCCACGAGAGAAAATCTAACAAAAAAAATAGAAAATTTCTTCAATTTACACCATCTTCACCATCACCTCTATAAAAACACCTCTCACACACACCACTTCCATCACATCTAATCACCTCTATCTACCATCCACACATCTCCTCTGATGTGGAGTGCCCCCACCGACAATTTTTTTAAGGAAATTTTTCAGTGTCACCGAACTACTTCCGGCGGCAATGGGACACAAGAAACAAGTTTATTGGGTGATAGCACAATAATTAGGGAGAGTAGGATTGATTGGTGTGTTGATATCAAAAGCCATTCGAATCTCGGAATTTTCTAATTTGTCCAGTTCTTGTATATAGAGTGTAGATCTGTCATATATCATGTTGAGAAGTCAATTACTCAAGAAGCAAATCGCTTCCAAAGGGGCCATACTTTCACAAAACCGTTCGTTCCACATTTCGCCAATAAATCTCAATGAGAAGCCTAAAAGTCCTATGCAAGTTTTCTTCGAGACCTTCAGATCGGAAATCAAGAAGTCCTCCGAATTGAAGGAGAACATCAAGGCATTACAAGACGAGACCGGAAAAATGGCCGATAGTGATGCCTACAAGAAGGCCAAAGAAGCCTACGAAAGCGCCCAAAAGGGTTCCAATATCGCCTCCAAGGCCGCCAAACAGACCGCCAAGGTTGTCGGTGATGCTGCCGTTGCTGCCTGGGACTCGCCAGTGGGAAGAGTCACCAGAACCACAGTCAATAAGACTGCCGAGACCATAGACAAGGTTGTTGAGCCCGTCAGAAACACCCAGATTTACAAGGATGTCGCCGATGTCATTGATGACGGGTCCTCCACCAGTTACGGTGGGTTCTTGACCAAGGAACAGAGACAGGCCATCAGAGAAAGAGAATTGAGCTCGGGAAAGAGAGTCAGATCCATCAAGTCCAACGAGGAGGCTGGTAACGCTTTGGTTGCCACCGATATAAAACCAACCGGTCCTTCTTCCGAAGAAAAATGGGAAACTTTCAAGAGCACCACCACCGTCGGTAAATTCATCGCCGACATGAAGTTGAGATGGGATGAGTCCGAAAACGGCTTCATCTCCTTGATCAGAACCATCTTCGAGAAGATCACAGGTGTTTTCGCCGAAACCGAAAGTGCCAAGGTGGTGAGAATCTTCAAAGAGATGGACCCAACCTTCAAATTGATCGAGTTCCAAAAGACTTTGACCAATTACATAGTCCCAGAAGTCTTGGATGCTTACATCAAGAACGACGAGAAGGTGTTGAAGGTGTGGCTCAGTGAGGCCCCTTTCAACATCTGGCAAGCCACCAACAAGCAATTTGTTGAACAAGGTTTATTCTCCGACGGTAAGATCTTGGATATCAGAGGTATCGAGGTTGTCACCTTGAAGACATTGCCTCCGAATGATTTGCCTGTATTAGTCGTCAGTTGTAGAGCCCAGGAAATCCATTTATACAGAAAGGCCAAGACTGGTGAGATTGCCGCTGGTACTGAAGAAAACATCCAATTGTCCACTTACGCCATGGTTTTGACCAGAATCCCAGAGGATTTTGATAACGACGAAACCGAAGGCTGGAAGATCTTGGAATTTGCCAGAGGTGGATCCAGACCTTTCCATTGATCTGACAATGTCCATGACCAAGAGCTTAGATATTTTGCATGATACTCGAAGAAATGGAGTTACGATTATGATTATTTGGAAAAGTTTACGTGTGTTTGTTGTCATTATTAGTTATTTATTACCGTCTTTCTATTTGTGTGTTTCTCTAGGACTATTCCTTCTATAATGATTTCAATCTGTATATACGAATTATAATGAATGGTAAGTTGGATTGTGTGTAGATGTATTCGTGTCTACTTCTTCTTTGGTTTCCTCTTATTGAACGACGGTTTGACATCTATTTCTTCATCTGATAACGATTGTTGTATCGTTCTTTCTTGTATATTGAAGTCCTGTTTAGTCGCGATACTGTTGATACCGACAGACTCTGTCTCCACTGCTGTTTCTTTCTTCAACACATCTGACCGAATAGGACTTTCCAGCTTCTGTTCACTCACATTAGTCCATTCGCCTATAATTGGCTCAATCACCACAGGTTTCTCCTCCGACGACTTGGTCTTCTTGAACCCCTTCTGGAAGTTGGGGCGATTCTTGTCATCATCAGCGATTCCCAACTCCTTATTGATTCTCTGGATTTCAGCTTTCGCCAATTTTTCACTCTTGTCCTTCTCTACATTTTTCTTATGGACCCTTGAAAGCGATCTCTGCAAGGAATTCTTGTGTTTCTGCGATTGTTCATGTTGTTGTTTGCCTAGCTTAGAATCTGGAACGAACTGTATTATTAGTATACCACCATATAAGCTGGTCGAACACACATACCGCCAGACAATAATTGCACCAATAATTCCCCATCTCTTCACAATTTCGATCTACCCAATCATTTGGTTCAACAGATGACGTCGTTGTTGTTGCAATACGAACTTTTCATTGATGCACCGCATCTCGAGACGCATTCAGACGTTGGCACAAACATCATGTTGTAGTTTACAGACAAGTAGTCTGAAAACAAGACATTAGCGTTAATAATATCACATATATCCACATAATCTAGCATGGATAATACGGATCGGTATAGGGAAAGAGACAGGCACAGAAGTGTGAGAAGACAGGACGTTCGTGAACATAGAAGCCATCGAGAAAATAGAAGTCATGAACACCACGAACATCATCACTCTTCTAGTAGAGAAAAGAGAGATGTAGAGGGTGGAAAGAAAGATATTTATGAACTGGATGATGAATATGAATTGGTTGAGGCTCCGGAGATAACGAAACCCCAAGAAATCGAGGTTGTTCGTTCTGATGACACCTCGAACACTCCCACGATAATTCTTGAAGTGGCCTATAATTTTGGTGATTCTGGCTCAAGATGGAGAATGATCAAATTAAAGAGAACTTACGAAACAGCACACGAAGAGAACAGACAAGTGGAGGACGTTGCATTGGACAGATACGGCAATTTGATGGACTTTGACATAGCAAGAGAAGAAGAGGCTGAATTAAAAGAACGGGAACTAAATCCACTGCATCAGAAGAAATTAAAACCAACGGGATATTTATACGAGGAAAGAGGTATCTCCAAGTTAATTAATGAGAAATTGGTCACAATTGAAGAGTCCGTGGTGACCCAAACGTATTTGAATGAATTGAACAGTAAACTCTTAAAGGCCAGAATGCGCAAATCCAAGGATCTTTCTGAATTGGAAGAGTTGTATAAGAAGTCATATGAACACTTTCAGAAACAGAACTCTATGGGTGTTTTGAAATCCGCTCTGGATGCAAAGGAGCAGACCTCAATTGAACCTGTAAATGAAGAGTCCAAGACTATCGATGACATGTTAAGAGAGGAATTGCTACAGAAGAACTCCAACTTTGACGAAATGTCGATGAAATCAATTATGAAAGATAAAAGTTTCAAGAATGATTTGGATTATCAGGATGAAAATGCGTCCAATCTTGCGAGTTACGTCTCTTCTGGAAAGATCGACTTGAAAACAACTGAGATCAAAAATCTCTCTAAATACACAAAGGCCCTAGATGAATGCCAATTGTGTGTGGAAAACGAATCCATCGACATTATTTCTATGGGTAGTCATGTTTATCTAACCACACCCCTCTCTCCCGAGTTGATTCCATATTCCTGTGCTATAGTTCCCATCAACCACAAGAGAAATACCTTATTATGCGAAGATGATGAATGGGATGAAATAAGAAATTACATGAAATGTTTGTCAAGATTCTATTACAAGGAATTCCGAAAGGGTGTGATATTCTACGAATGTTCAGCTTCGGAGTTCCATCATGGTGTGATAATGGCCGTCCCCTTAGCATTGGACATCTGTGACACTATTCCAGGGGTGTTTAAAAGTGCGATTTTGGAAGAAGCCCAAGATTGGTCGCAACATCTCCCATTAATAGACACATTAGCCAAATCCAAGACCTTGGGTAAGGGTGCATTTAGGTCTCTGATTGCCCATGGAGCGCCATTTTTCCATGTTTGGTTCAACATAGACGGAGGTTTAGGCCATATAATCGAAGATCCGAGTACTTGGCCCAGAGGTGATCTTTTCGCCAGAAGTGTAATAGGTGGTGTGTTAGATTTGGATGCGATAATCACCAATAGACGAGGTAGATGGACCAGAAATAGTGCTCTTGTTGAGAAATTTAAACAGAAATGGGATAATTACGATTGGACAAGAAAAAGTTAAACAATGAATTATCAATTTTATTACTATTTTGTAGCTCTATAACTTCATTAAGAACGTACGGTGGATGGCATACAGTGTGGTTACCATTCCATATTCAACATTACCCGGCTCCAGACTGTTTTCGTGTCCAATGGAAATCTGAATCAGCTATCAAAAAGATAAAACTCACACAAGATCCAAGATAATAGAGGGTGTTTTACCAGATAGGGCTGATTGTGTAGATATCCAAGAAGAGCTAGTATGTCCGAAGTTATAGCCACCAAAGAAGAGGTCGCGACCGTGTTCAACAAGTTGAAAAAGAGTCAGGCCAATAAGGTTTGTTTTGACTGTCCCAACAAGAACCCTACATGGTCGTCGGTTCCTTTTGGGGTTTTATTGTGTCTCGAATGTTCTGCGGTGCACAGAAAGATGGGTGTGCACATCTCGTTCGTCAGATCCACCAATTTGGACTCGTGGCAAAGAATCCAATTGAGAAACTTCAAATGCGGTGGGAATCAAGTTGCCAAGGAGTATTTCATGAAGAACGGGGGCTCATCGCTCTTGAATGCCAGAGTGGATGCCAAAGACAAATACACCAACAAAATAGCCTTGAATTACAAAGACAAGTTAAGACAAAGAGCCGAACAAGACGCCGCCAAATACCCAGAAGAGGTTGTTGTTGAAGATGATCTTCTCGATTCCTTTTCCGACTCGTCTTCGTCCAAGAACGACAGTACCGACGATTTCTTCAGTAATTGGCAAAAACCAACAAATTCGTCGCCTTTGAACTCGAATAATGTCACTCCATCTGTCTCCGCCGCTGCTTCATCCGAGGATGTGAGAAAGACGGTCACCAAGACCACCACCACCACCTCCTCCTCCAGTACAAAGAGAAGCATCTTGAATAAGCCAAGCATCTTATCTGGAGGTAATGGGCCAAGAAAGACCAGATTAGCGAAGAAGGTTGTTGCCACGGATATCGATTTCGAGGAAGAAGAAAAGAAGGCCAAACAAGCCGCCGAAGAAGCCAAGAAGTTGGGTTACAAGCCTACCGATGATTTGGATGCCTTGGACACATTCATAAAGCCAACCGGCGCTAAAAAGCCTCTATCCTTGTCTTCTCAAAAATCCGAGACGCCAGCCAAAGTTGTCAATGCTCCAGTTGAAAAGGTGACCCAGAAGTTCGCCAAGTTAGGTTTTGGTATGACTGCTGGTGCTAACGTAGTTGAGACCCAAACCAAGAAATATGCCACCGGTCCCACCTACACCGGAGAAGTCGAGACCAAATACGGCAAACAAAAGGGTATTTCGTCCGATGAGTTCTTTGGCCGTAATAGATTCGATGCCGAGGCCGCAGCTGAGGCAAAGACTAAGTTACAGACATTTGGTAATTCGCAATCCATTAGTTCTGCCGCCTATTTCGGAGAGTCTGAAGAGGACAACCAAGAATTCAGCAATTCCAACGACTTGGAGGCCACTGCCAGAGAAATCGCCTCGAGATTCGCCGGTACTGCTGGGGGTGACTTGGATGTGCTCAAGAATGCCTTGGAAGATGGGGCTAACAAGTTGGGTAATTATTTAAGAGATTATCTCCGTTGAGGTCATTACGGGTTTATTTCGTTGTATTTTAGTTTGGGTGTTCAGAAAAGAAGGTTGGCCATTTTGACAGTGTATTTTCTCTATCTTAACATGTTATCATTTATAGAGTGATTGTAGGTGTGAATGTAGGTGGTGATGGTGGATGGTTGTGGTGGATGGTCTGGTGTAGAGATGTTAGTATCGGTAATCACACCCATGACATGATGATTCACCTTGGATCAAGCCATTTATCACAAGATTGTATATTTATCAAGAGGAATAATTAAAAGGAACCTCATAAATATAATGACAGAAAAAATAAGTTCGAAGATTGGAATTGTTGGTGCCGGTCTTGTGGGTTGTTTGGCGGCCCTAGCATTTGCTAAGAAGGGGTATGATGTAACACTATTTGAGATGAGAGATGGTAAGTGATGAGATGTATTGATGAGTTTTGTTGTGGCTAACATTATCAACAGATCCCAGAGATGAAGCCACAAGAGATAAGAACTTGAGATCCATTAATTTGGCTGTGAGTGACAGAGGGATCAGGGCATTGGTTTCGGTGGATGAAGAGATGGCGACTAGAGTGTTGAAGGATATAATCCCCATGAAAGGCAGAATGATCCACAATTTGTTGGGGGAACAGGAATCCCAATTGTACGGGTTGTTTGGAGAATGCATAAATTCCATAGACAGATCGTATTTGAACATCGAATTGTTGAATGAGCTTGATAGAAACGATAACATTGTGGTTCTTTTTAACCAGAAATTGACCCGAGCAGACTTATCGTCTGAGCCCAAGTTGATATTTGTCGGTCCTAACGGTTCCCAGGAGTACTCCTTTGACTTCGTAATTGGGTCAGACGGGGCACATTCGCAATTCCGCTACCAAATGCAAAGATACACCAGAATGAACTTCTCCCAAGAATATGTCGATACAATGTATTTGGAGTTGTTTATTCCGGCTGGCGAGAATGGAACGTTTAGTATCGATCCAAACCATTTGCATATTTGGCCAAGACATAACTTCATGTTGATAGCATTGGCCAACAAAGATGGGTCATTCACCTCGACGTTCTTCGCACCGTGGAAAGTGGCCGAATCTTTGGATACCGACGAAAAGATTTTGTGTTTTTTTAAGGAGAATTTCTCCGATGCCATCGGATTAATTGGAGAAGAAAGATTATTGAAGGCATTTGAATTGAATCCAAAATCATCTTTGGTCGGTGTTGAATGCTCTCCATACAATGTTGGCGGTAAAGCTATTATACTTGGTGATGCCGCCCATTCAATGGTTCCATTTTATGGACAGGGAATGAATTGCGGTTTTGAAGATGTGAGAATATTGATGGAGTTGATGGAAAAGAATAAGGGAGATACTAACAGGGCCTTTGATGAGTATTCAGCCACTAGACACGAGGACTTGAAAGCCATTTCACAATTAGCTAAAGATAATTATCATGAAATGAGCCATAAAGTTACATCCAAACTATTTTTGTTCAGAAAAAATGTGGATTACATCTTAGGAACCCTTTTCAAGGACAGTTGGCTCCCTCTATACACCATGATTTCTTTTAGAGGAGATATCCCTTATTCAAGAGCTGTGAAGACAGCTAAAAAACAGGAGAGAATCCTTAACAAATTCGAGTACGGTTTTGTTGCTTTATTAGCTGTTGGAAGTTTGAAAGCTGGGAAGTTTTTGGTTTCCTATCTCAATAGAAGTGGGAAATAAAACAGATATTTCTACAATAGACAATGTACATATGATATTTTCAATTTGTACGTACAAATATTAAGAAACCCGTAACCAGGACTTGCCAGCATGTCCTCTCGATAATCATGGCGTCACAGAGTCTTCGGCTTTTTCAGAGTAGTACGCCTTTTTAGTCAATGTTCTACGATGGATTAATGGTTGAGTTGGAGGAATAGATCTTCCAAGAAGTCTTCTCTGCAACAAATTGAGGAATTTCTTGTTTTGATAAGCAGCATGTTCAAGTGCTGGGATATAAAATACCTCATCCAATTCCTCCAAAGTCAATCCCTTTGTTTCAGGCAAGAAGTTCAACACTAAGAAAAAGCCTACTATGTTCCAAGCTGCATACCATCCAAACGCACCTTGAGGTTTGAAAGCTTGAAGCAATTTTGGCCATGTCAAGGCAAGAATGAAATTAAAGAACCAACAAACTGCAGTAGCCAACGACATACCCAAGTCTCTGAGATAAAGAGGGAATGCTTCAGCAGAATAGGTGAAAGGGATTGGTCCCTCACCAATAGAATAAGCAATACAATAAAGATAGACTCCCAAGGCAATGACTCCAATTCTTGCATCCCTATTTGATTCAGGGATCCAGAATGCAAATCCAGTCATCAACAAGAACACACACATCACTGGGAATGTTGTTAATAACAAATTACGTCTTCCAAAAGTATCAATTGTGTAGAATGCTGGAAGCGCAAAAAGGAAATTTAACATCCCAAACCCCCAAGATGCGAGCATTGCATTTACTTCAGAGAAACCAGATTGCACGAAAATGGACGAGGAATAATAGGCAATAACATTGATACCACAGAATTGTTGCATGAACATGACAATACAAGAACCAATAGCACCGTTTCTGTTTCTTCTAACAGTAAACACTTCTTTAAGTTTAGTCAGGGTAGGAATAGCCGTATAGGATGATTCTTCTTCCAAAAGAATATATTGGTAGAAACAATCTCTGGCGGCGGCAATTTTGTCCTTTCTTAATTGTAAAAGTGACTCGAAGGCCTCTTGATGGCGTCCTTCACCCATCAACCATCTTGGTGACTCTGGACAACCAAAAACTTGAACACAGACAATAATTGCGGGAATACAAGCTGAACCTAAAGTCAATCTCCAGGCCAAACCACCACCACCAATTCCACGATCTGGAACATAGTAAAAAGCTAGCGACGAAACATATCCGAACATAACCCCAAATGCTGTGAAGAATTGCCATAACATAACTAAAGAGCCTCTAATTCTTGCAGGTGCACATTCAGCAGAATAAATTGGAACAGTGGCAGATTTTGGTCCAATTCCAAGTCCCAACAAAAATCTAGCAATAAATAAGTGGTACCATGTATTCGTAAATCCTTGCCAGAAACAAGTGAGTGCTGAGATGGTACAAGTTATCATAACGGTGCCTCTTCTCCCAAACCTTTTATTCAATGGATCTGTCAACCAACAGCCAATAAGAGCACAACACAAGTAAGGTGCTCCATTCGTCAAACCTTGAAGCCATGCATCTCTTTCAGAATCACTGCCAATACCTAAACCTTTTGGATAGAAGAGATTAGCACCATTAACCACAGATTCATCCATACCTTGGACAGCAGCAGCCATTGAACACATAGCAATAACAGCAAATAATCTCTTTGGCATGTACCATCTGTTTGTAGCCTCCATAAAAAGTCCATGTTTTTCTATCTCTGTCAAGAAGTCCATTGAATCATAGTCATGGGGTCTTCTTGCAAGGGCAGCACCTCTTTCAAACAATTCTGGTGTTTCTAATTCATACCTAATAGCATAGTTTCTACCCATAGCCTTAACTTCCTCTTCAGTGAATTCGGTTAAAGCATTACCTTCCTCAGTCCATTCTTCAACTGAATGTGTTCTGGAAAATCCTTTGGAAGAATCGCTACGATCTTCCTTATTGAAGTTATCAGAAGAAACCATTTTGCTAATATTCTTTATAGATGCAGGTGATTGAGCGGGAAAGGGAGAATTGGCTCAATTTATAGTTCTTCTTTCGGGATTACAGCAATCTTAAATGTCTGTTAGATGACATCTCAAGAAATTGTAATTAAAGTTTCCACAACGAAGTCTCAGCATTCCTTGGAAATTCACCTTTCTCGAAACTCTCCGCAGCTAATGAACTTAATTTCTTGGTGATAGATGCACTTTCTAGGCGTCCGCACCAGAGTCTTGGATATTTCCTATTCGAGAGAAATACATTAAGTTACGTGGTTGGAACAAAGGACCTATGACGACTCACGACGTACTGTGGTCTAAATCTCATTTGTGGGGCACATACGTCGGTAAAATGGGGTACCATTCTGTTTGGCTCTCTAAAACACTTCTACTGGAGTATCGTAAAAAGCAGGGCTCTTCTCAACATAGCACTGGGTCCAAGAATCGTTCAACGTACGCCAATTAGAGTTTAATGAATGTAGTGCTGTCAAAATGTCAAAAAGTGAGGCAGCATAAAAGATCTGGGGTACAGTAAATGCAACCCTACATTCACTGCCTCGATGTGAGACGAGCAAATCTCATTCACGGAAAGTGGATATGACAAGCAATAGGGAATGTCCGGCATTAAAAACAAATGGGTCCGTTTGACTCGGGTTAAGTTTGAGTCTTCCAACTTTGGTTATCCGTAATGGACCGCGGGGACGGCTACTAAACGCACAAAGAACTCTATTCTCCTCACAATTGGCACAACATAAAATAACATTGCAGTGAGGAGATAAACAAATTATTAAGGTTGGGGAAGTGGTGCATCCCGATAACGACTGGTGCCAAGATCTAGCGTTTCTGTCGTATTATTTTCCGTGGTATACAATGAAAACAACACATATCCAACACGTAATATACAAACATTTACGACTTTGATCTATTTGTCCTTCCCTGATAAGGTCTCTTCAATAGTCAAGGTGATATTCCAGTCAATCTGTTGCCAATGCAGTTATTTCTTAGCCATGTCGAAGATGGTCATCTATGATATAGAGCTTCCCAAAAGGGACAAACTATTGAATGCAACGCCATGTTGGATATGAGGGAACTGAAATTAAGGTTGATTCTGCACCGAACTGCCCCGAGAATGCCATATACCACATAACAGTACCAGTGGTCGAAGTTGAACATAGACAGATTATTCTGCTCTTTGTTTCGTAATACGACAGTCTGTGTAACGTAAAAGTAATTGTTGAGGTGTTTAAATTGCCTAGTTGCTTTCCTGGTACAATGGGCTGAGATCTGGTTTTGAGTAGGGGTGAGCGATGGCAGATAAATCCGGGAACCAGAAAATTGTGGGGCAAATGAGCTAGACCAAAGTATATCTACGCTATAACCTAGGTTACTAGATTAGGCACCTATCTGAATAGTATAAGTGTCATTTGTGTGAAACAAAAGTGCTCAGCATCGAACCCCATAGCTTCTGCGGATAATCCTGCCGCAGTGGAATGTCAATAGGTTGCATGGAGTCAGATACCCAGAAGAACTAAAAAAAAAATCATTCGAAAGACCTGAAGACCTCATTGTTGTGTTGTGATCTGGACCCGATACACACAGAATGTCCGTGTATTCTACAATTGTGTCTTCCCTCTATTGTTGAAGTCATTGGAGCCTTAAAAAGACACCCCTTGGTTCCGAATGTAATTACAAGATGAGAGGAGACACCCACAGGAACGTACGTTTGGGCTCGCTGCGTAATAATCAGAATGTAGATGACTTCTTTTCGGAAGGAATATTGGAGGCAGGTAATGTAAGGCTAAAGTCTAAATGTTAATTCCAAGCAACTCTAATTTTGCTTCCGAGATTGACTTGTAGACTCCAGCCGAGGTCAGCCAACGAGAATTACCTGAGGACGAAAACAGAGATCATGACAAGATAATCCCTTCACCGTCTCCGCATATACGTCATATCTTCTCCCCATATCCCTATCGCCGCAGAAGTAGCAAAGTTGAGCTAAAGCGAGATGCTGCTGTTTCCAGCCAAGGTGCCGTGCATCCGTTTCAAAACATTTGGCACTGTACGATGGTCCAAGGACAAGAGATTGGCGGTAAAGAGCCGAGACTTTAAATGTTGCAACCAATCTGTAAAGCTTAACGTGTAGATGTATGGCTGGCAGAGTCCAACATCGATTGGAGTTGCAAATTGGGACTTGTACGACGGATAACATAATGGTTTTGCTGAAATCCCGATGGTATCATTGTGCAGCCCACCCAAATGAGGTTGCTAAAAGGATGAACCACCTGCATTGCATTGCGGATGTGCTGCTGGACACCTTCTTATTGTTCCCGTATTATAACGATGTCTAAAGAGATGTTTTGCGAACCGCCGTTGGACAATATAAAAACACACCGTCCTCCTCTCTTTCTGCTTGTATGTAGTTTGTAGATCTATTGTATATCAAAATGGCCGACCATCCAGCCCAAGACGGCTTATTTGAGCATCATTCGTCCTCGAGTTTCGATTCGCAGGAAAAGCCCAAGGAACATTTTGTTCCAGGAACCCCAGATGACGACAGTAACATCCTAAGTCAATACTCGGAGGACCAGGTCATGTCCATGGGTAGGGCCTATGCTGTTAAATACGGTTTGGACGCAGACCTCTTCGCCAGAGCTGCTGCTGTAGCCAGAGCACCTACCGATTTCAACTCCATGGTGTTCTTATCAGAGGAGGAGAAACACGTATTGCATCTCGAAGCCACCAAAAGATGGTACATGCCAAAGAAGTTGCTTGCCGTGGTCGCCATGAGTTCCATGGCCGCTGCTGTCCAAGGTATGGACGAGACTGTCATTAATGGTGCTAATCTTTTCTATCCAAAGGGTTTGGGTATTGGCAGTGATTCTGACCGTGATTCGTGGTTGCAAGGTCTTGTCAATTCGGGGCCTTATTTATGTTGTTCCATGGTGTCGTGCTGGTTCACCGACCCATTGAATAAGAAATTTGGTAGAAAATGGACCATTTTCATCTGCTGTGCCATCTCCGCCCTCACATGTTTCTGGTCGGGTTTTGCTAATACTTGGTACCATTTATTCATTGCCAGATTCTGTTTGGGCTTCGGTATTGGTCCAAAGTCGGCAACTGTTCCTATTTACTCCGCTGAATGTGCTCCTGCTAAGATCAGAGGGGCCTTGGTCATGTTGTGGCAATTCTTCACCGCCGTTGGTATCATGTTTGGTTATGTCGCCGTGTTGGCCTTCTATTATGTTCCAGATCGTGGTATCGGTGGTGGTGGTTTGGCATGGAGATTGATGATTGCTTCTGCTTTGATACCCGCCGTGATTGTGTGTATCCAAGTTCCTTGGTGTCCAGAATCACCAAGATGGTTGATGGGTGAGGGTCGTCATGAGGAGGCATACGACTCTTTATTGCAATTGAGAAATGACAAGATTGCCGCTGCCAGAGATTGTTTCTACCAATACGTTTTGTTAGAAGAGGAATCCTCATATACGGCTATTCCTACCCTGACTAAACTTAAGGAAATCTTCACCGTCAGAAGAAACAGAAACGCTGCTCTTGCTTCTTGTATTGTCATGTTCATGCAACAATTCTGTGGTATCAATGTTATTGCCTATTATTCCTCGTCCATCTTTGTCCAATCTGGATTCTCAGAGATCTCGGCCATGCTTGCCTCGTGGGGATTCGGTATGATTAATTTCCTTTTCGCAATTCCAGCATTCTACACCATCGATACATTCGGAAGACGTAATTTGTTATTGACTACTTTCCCCTTGATGTGTGTGTTCTTGTTATTGACCGGTTTCGCATTCTGGATTCCAGAAGATACTAAGAGAGAAGCCAGAATTGGTGTCATTGCGTTGGGTGTTTATCTCTTTAGTATTGTGTATTCCGTTGGTGAAGGTCCGGTTCCCTTCACCTATTCCGCTGAAGCCTTCCCACTTTATGTCAGAGATTTGGGTATGTCGTTGGCCACTGCGGTGTGTTGGTTTTTCAACTTCATCTTGTCCTTGACATGGCCAAGATTGCTTAAGGCCTTCAAACCTCAAGGTGCGTTTGGATGGTATGCTGCTTGGAATCTTGTGGGCTTCTTTTTGGTATTATGGTTCTTGCCAGAGACCAAGGGATTGACATTAGAGGAATTAGATGAAGTGTTCAGTGTGCCTACATGGGAACATGCTGCTTACCAGAATAAGAATTTTATCAATACTCTACAAAGACGTGTCTTTGGTCAGGATGTTCCACCATTAGCTCCATTATACCACACTCATAGAATGGCCGTTACTAATCCTAAATGGAACGAGAAGAGCGAAGTGACACATGTTGATTAGGCGTTTCATGGCGCTTATTTATGTCTATTACGAAATATATCAGTATTTGCGGTTTTGTATACTAATATTTGATATTGATACATGTTATGATGTAGTCTATAGTAGGATCGGCACGGGCTCGTAATCTTCCACGTGAGAATTAGAATCTGCACGACATTCATATTGATCACGGGGAAACCGATAAGATATATCATCAATTAAAGGTTTTTGTATTGAGATTGTGGAATACTTGCAAATTCGAAAAAATGAGCACCGTATTAGCAAGAACAGCCCTCAGTGGGCTCTGGTTTTCTGTAGGATTTGCTGCTTTTGTGAGACCATGGGCAGATGAAGTGCCCAATCTCAAACCAGCATCCTTGACTAACCAATCTATTATAGCGGAATTGGAACAAAACGAAGAATACCAGTCCCTCTTCACCAATAGCGATTTCGAGAGATCCGAGGCTTCGGCCCGAATCCCGCGTAATCACCAGACGAACCATGTTAGTCAAGGGTTGTTATTTGGACCGAAGCATTTGGAGATTGATCCCATATTCTACAGAAACTTGAAAACAAATGAATTGTTCAGTTATTATCATCTAGGAAAACAATTGGTGGGACATGACGGTAAAATACATAACGGTGTAATTGCTACATTATTGGACGAGGGTTTGTGCTCGTGTGGTTTCCCTACATTACCCTCCAAAAGAGGTGTGACGGGCAGATTGACAATTAACTTCTTGAACGAGGTTCCACCAGATAGTACTGTCATTTTGAGAGCAAAGGTGAAGGAGACAAAGGGTAGAAAGTCTACAATCTACGGTTGTATCGAAACCGTCCCTCTAACCCCAGGTGCAAAACCAGTAGCTATTGCTGATTCCGAATGTATATTAATTGAACCTAGATGGTTTAAGTATTTCCAATGGTTGCCTCTTTTTGATTAGGGTGAATGATGGTTCAGAGACAAGAAAAACAAATAATAATGAAAAGTACCACATGAACCGTGTAGCAGGAACGATTGTCAAAGAATTAAAATACTTTTATTTAAAATACATTCTTCATACGCGCCAGAAACAAAATTCGGTAACATAGATTATAGTTAAAGGTTTTGAGCCCCGTTGCTTGATATGTATCATCCACATTTTCCTACAATTTTGTTATTCTGGGCGTGTGGCGTAGTTGGTAGCGCGTTTGCCTTGCAAGCAAAAGGTCACTGGTTCGATTCCTGTCTCGTCCAAAACAAATTTTTTTGGGACCCAACAATTATAATATTTGTTAATTTGGTTCATTGAACATTCCAATTTTTATTACAACTTGAAAAGAACTTATGTTTTATTATATGCAAGTTATTTAATAGGATAAGCATTATGAAACATCCTTAATGACACCTCTCCAATAGCATCGAGAAAAATACATTAAATTGAATTTACTTTCGTTAAAAAATCGTTAATACCATCTCATTAGACTTCAACATGAATTGGAATACCACCATCATGGATCTCCTTTCTTCCATTGGCTCCAGGAGGTGATTTGATGACAGGATTCGAAGAGGTCTTCGCCTTGTCGATAGTCTCACCTCTGCAAACTCTCTCTATCTCATCTTTGGTCAATGTTTCATACTCTAGCAAACCCATGGCTAATCTCTGTAATTCGATTTTTCTGTCCCTTAACAATTTTCTAGTTCTATTTTCAGATTCAATTAACATGGATCTAACTTCCTGGTCCGCTAAATCTCTGATCTTTGGAGACCAGGATTCCCAATCATCCGCTAGTCTAACAGGGCCAATCTTCTCTGACATACCATATTGGGTCACCATGGCTCTGGCAGTAGAAGTGGCACTAGCCAAGTCAGAACTACACCCACTGGTGGTGTTATCTGGACCATAGATCATCTCTTCGGCAATCTTACCTCCCATACAGACATCCAACCTGGCGAAACATTCCTTTTTTGTGATGTCCACCTTATCCATCTCTGGCAATTGGAAGGTGATCCCCAATGCTCTCCCTCTTGGCAAAATGGTAGCTTTGTACAAGGAGGTGGCACCGGCGGTGAACATGGCCATAATGGCATGTCCTGCTTCGTGATAGGCTGTGGTCTTTCTAGCTTCCTCGGTCATCACCATGGTCTTTCTAGCAGCACCCATAAGAATCTTATCCTTGGCCCATTCGAAATGGTTCATATCAACAGCCAATGCATTTTGTTGCGAAGCATGCACAGCAGCCTGGTTCACCAAGTTCATCAACTCGGCACCAGATAAGCCCGGCGTACCTCTGGCGATGATACTTGGGTCAACATCTGCAGCGGTTTCAACGTTCTTCATGTGATGTTTCAAGATATCGGCACGGCCACGGACATCTGGAAGGTCGACATTGACAACTTTATCAAAACGACCCGGTCTGGTAAGGGCCTTATCCAAGGATTCGGGGAAATTAGTAGCACCAATGATGATGATACCGGAAGTTTGCGAAAACCCGTCAAGTTCAACTAATAATTGGTTTAGCGTCTGTTTGGCATATGCCTGGTCCTTTGGATTACGTTTCCCTCCAATAGCGTCCAATTCGTCGATGAAGATAATGGCAGGAGAACGCGCTCTGGCCTGGTTGAACAATTCACGCACTCTCTTGGCACCAACACCAACATACAACTCATCAAATTCGGAACCAGACATGAAGAAGAATGGGACTCCCGCTTCCCCAGCAGTGGCTCTCGCAAGTAACGTCTTACCTGTACCTGGAGGACCGGTCAATAACACACCCTTTGGCAATTTACCACCCAAACCAGTGAATTTGGACGGATCCTTCAAGAAATCCACGATTTCCTCCAATTCCGCCCTGGCCTCATCAACTCCACGCACATCGTCGAATCTCACGGTGGATTTCGACACATCCACCGATTTGTCAGTCACCTCGGACGACTTGAGAATGGTGCCATTCTCCACCAAATACGAAAAGCCCTCAGAAACACCATAAGTGAGCAATCCGAGCGGTATCAACCATTTCAACCATCTGGAGATAATCGTGAACACCGATTCGGTGATCACCACATGAATGGGCTCTTGACGACTGCCATATCCGCCAGGAAAGCCACCAACTCCTCCCAAACCGCCAACGGCTCCTCCAGTAGCAAGGGAACGAGCAACAGCTTCAGCTTGACTGGTCTGGCCCGTTTTATTCAACGCATTCATATAGAGCTCGGCACATTCCGGCGAAGAGGCGATTCCCGGGGTCTCGAACCGCGAGACCACAATCTGCGGATAATTTGCGTTCAACAACGCCTTGTAGAAATCCGCCTGAACTTGCGAGTTTGCCAAGTCACGGTTGGCCACTTGTTCCTTCGACGCCAATAGCGAGTTGGTCTGCGCTGAGGAGACACAACGAACACCCAAACGGTTATTGAGTCGGCCTATGGTTCCGGCTCTAACAAGCATATGGGGCTTGACCCCACCCTGTATTATTCTTAATCCGCGCAACATCTATGTACAATCAAAATTATAGCGCACTTTGCAACTCTTCTGTTACCGCCACTATACGTTATAAGCTCGAGGTCAAAGCTAATTCGCGCTCACACTACCTCACAGTCTCTCAAAGTCAACTGTATCTCAGTGAACTATTTAACTCGTTGCAACTTCTTGCGGGTCGTTTGAAAAAGAAATATTTATTCATTATTGGTAGTTGGAGTCTCGACTCATTTGGGGACAGAACATTCGCGGTCACGGGGTTACCCGCGTGAAAGTTCAGTGCTACGTAACCTAAAAAATAGCCCCATATATATTAACACCTTACCCAAACCATATAACCCATATAAACTCATTGAATGTGTGTCATTTATAGATTCCATTGAGAAGTTTAATCTGATATTACTTTTATAGCTTTCATATCATTCTCATTATTGACATCCATATAATTATTTCATAAATCACACCTCTTCATTTATCACCTCTATTTATCACCTCTTCATTTCTCACCTCCTCCTTCATCACTTCCTCATTCATCACATTAAAACCCCTTGATATCCAAATCCTCCAAATCATTTGTCTCTGTTATCTCCAAATCGTGCTCGTTGGCCAAATGTAAAAGACAAATGAAACAAAAACTAGTGGAAAGATCCTTCTTCTGGTCAGCCCCATAATATTTACCTATGTCCTTGACTACTCCCTTGAATGTCTTTATTTCTGGCTTTACGTTGGCCTGTTCTTCGCTATCTGACCCCGGTGGCTTCCGGTCTTGCTGTGATATCGATTTCCAAATGTTGTCTTTAAGAACCTTCACATCCACTTTCTTTGCAGTTCTGGAAAATTTTACATATTCGGGTCTTATCTTGCGACTTTCTGTGACCCAAATATTTCCAGCTTCTTGAGGTTCTTCCTTGATCTCGATCTCATCTTTTACTATCGGGAGCGGAGACCCTTCAGTCTCAAAATTGTCGAAATTATCAAATGCAACAGATAAATCAAAACTATCATCATCCATGGGAGTATCTTCAAAGAATGTCGGATCAGAACGACCGGAAATCACTTCAATATCATTTTCATACCCCTGGCTGAAAAAGTTCTCATCAGCAATATCCAGTCCATTAGAAGTAATGATCACAACGGATGCTCTTCTCTTGAATGCTCTCATCTGTCTATTTGGTTTCAAGAAGAAGTTGGCCAACCGCGATGAGTTGTATTGGAGATCTTCGGGTAATATATTCTTATTACTCAGATCTTCCATTACGGATTCCTTCAATTGCACCTGACCCAAAGTTTTCGGCGCCTGAAATAATTTGTCCTCATCTAGCTCTTGTTTACTCATAAAATCGATTGTAAATTCGTCTTTCGAACTCTTTTTTCCTTTTGCAACAGAAGGTGTGGGTGATTTGGAGCCATCGGAAGCAGGTGCCCTTTTTTTCTTAATAGCCTTAACTCTCCAATGTTCAGGTCCCAGCCAATTACTTTTCAAGGATTGGTCAAAATAAGCC
Organism: Nothofagozyma chilensis; assembly: GCA_030573195.1. Classification (NCBI taxonomy): domain Eukaryota; kingdom Fungi; phylum Ascomycota; class Pichiomycetes; order Serinales; family Cephaloascaceae; genus Nothofagozyma; species Nothofagozyma chilensis. Next base: position 147,276 of record JAJMCV010000040.1, read on the forward strand.
ATAAGATCTTTATCTGCCACCTGATTCACCTCGTCTTCTTCCTGAACCGCGGGGGATTCTGAAGAATTGGGTGGAAGATCGTCTTCAATGGCTCCATGGTGGTCTAAGCCTTCGTTGAATACAATATCCGCAGCATTGGAATCCAAATCACTGAAATTATCGTCAACTCCTAGATCGAATTGTTGCTCATAATCTGAAGCTAAATCGTCATTCTTAGTTTCATCATTTGATAACGTCTGATTCACATCCTGAAGCACAGTTTTGGCTTTGTTAATATCATTTAATACTTCCTTCAATTGCTTTAATGAAGGACAGAGCGTGATTTCTTCAGTATTATCCCAAGAATCATAAGCCATACGTTTCAAACCAGATAAATCCAACTTGGGAGCTTTCACACTCAAATCGAGATGTTTGTTGTCTTCCTTTTTCAAACCTGGGACAATTCCCAGTAGCTCCCTTTCATCAACTTCCATATGATCTGAATTGGTAGTGGTGTCAAATACCACTCTTCCGGAACTGTTAATAAATAATGTGTTCAATAATAAACTCTTGGCTCCACCTTCGTCAAATTCGGCCAATGCCTTTTTGAACAACGGATCAATAGCCAATTCTTGTTCAAGTTTCCTGATCTTGAGAGCGTGGAAATTAGTTACTAATGTCGATTCTTGTTTTATGTTTTTCTTCTTTCTCTTGGTCCCATGTTCATTCAGTATCGGCCCATCACCATTGGGAGAACCCCCACCATCCAAACCGTTAGAATTCTCATCCTCCTCATCATCATCTCCATCATGGTGATTCGTTGCCAAACCACTTAAAAGTCTACCTGTCTCTGTAGCGATCGAATCCACGCGGGAAGAATAAATCTTTACACAACCATCCAATGTCGCAGACGCCTTCTGGAAATTAATACTATCTCCGTCTCGAATCACATTCAAATCGTGGAAATAATCAATCAAGGCAAAATTCCAACTGTTCTTCGAATTGATCTTATTATCCGTAGCCAATTTGATCCATTCTTCAAAATTCTCAATTATTTTGCCTCTACTCTCCTTCAAAGCACCACCAAATGAATCCGGCTCATCCATACCAACCCTATTTCGTTGGCTATTCAACTCCTCTCGCAAGATATCCGCCCCACTTGGGTTAGAATTACCATAACCATTTCTATTTAACATGGTTCAAACGGGATTTTTTGTGCAATATTTTAATAATCTATTAATTGTCTATCTTCATCCATAAATAACCAATTATCCCTCTAAAATGTCTATTGGAAGGTCCATTTTCTTGCTATAAGTGATGTTTTGTACAAACTTGACAATTCAATGTCGTGTAATGACCGTGGCATATCGTCTAATCCGGTGCTCATAACAAATTACAGCCACTATATAATCATTAATAAATTATTTTTGATATATTTTTTGTATGTATAATAAATAGTCGCCCCATCTAGATATTACAACATCTCCTAAATCGTCCTTATTACTCTCACCCATTCGCCCCTCCTAATTAACACTTCACTAATCGGGCTCCTCCAACATAATATCTTGCCACACAACAACATAAAAACCCACAAAGACATAAACAACTAGTAAGAAGCACCATATTATGGTATCCCTCTCTTCCTCCATTACCTATCACAAGCGAACCCAAAACCAACCCTATCAAATTGATAAATGAGATACAGAAGTTAATGGTCCCATACGCTTTGCCGAACCTCCTTGTCTCTACGAGCTGTGAACAACAAACAGGAACCAAAGCCAACACCGAAGCGGCAAAAAATCCGTAAAAGAAAACAAACACCCATAATGCCTTCATATATTGTCCAAAGGGATACCAGATAACAAGGTTTGCTATAGTGATAGCTAGAGCTGACACGATCAAAACGTTGAATCTCCCAATTCTATCCGCCGCCAAGCCGGGAACACAACGTCCTAACATTCCAGAAGCATTCAATAAAGTCAACAATAAAAAGGCTGTGGATTCGTCACTGCCTTCTCCGATCACGTAGGAAGAGAAATAGGTCATAGTGAAAAGAATGGAAAACTCAAGAAAGAATAGCCCAACAACCATACTGGTGTATTTCTTATCCAAGAAGAGCTTGAAGTCCAATGATTGAATCAACTTGTCTTTTGCTCTAAGAAAGAATGGCTTCTGGTGTGTTTCTTCGACGTTGTCCCCATGGTTTCTGTCATGACGATTCTCTGCAATACAGAAGTAAGTAATGACTAGAAACACAAAATAGACAAGTGCTAAAGCTCGCATACTCCATTTAAATCCTATCTTTGGATACAATGATCTTAAAAGTAACGGGGTAATAACACCACCGAGTGAGCCGCCTATCAGGGACATCCCCAATGCAGTAGCCCTTTTCTTCTGAAACCATTGACCTACTACTCCGATGATTGGCGTCATTAACAAGGCATCGCCAACACCCGTCATGACTCCAAATGCCAAAACGAATTGATAGACAGAAGTACATTCACCGGTCAATACTATCCCCAAACACAAGGTGATTGTCCCGATGGGAAGTAGCCATTTGGTTCCATACATGTCAAATATGGGACCAGTATAAATACCGCCAAAATAGGCCATGAAAGCAAAAACCGAGAAAATCCAGGATCTTTCAGAGATTGGAACATCTACTAGTTGATGACTTGAAACATATGCCTCAATCGCACCAACACTATTAACCAACCCCAACATGACGATGGAACCAAAGAACGATCCACATACTACGGTCCATGCCTTGATCCCACCTTCTGGAAATTCGGCTGAATCCTCCAATTCCATGAAATTGGCACTCTCATCCGATGAAGACTCCCCCAACGTTCTGCCACCTCTATTGGTGATAACCGACGTAGTTTGGTCCATAAAGGTATCATTTCTACCCGAATTACGTCCTTCCAGTTCTATATCTAGAGATGTTCTTTCTACGACCCGTGGCTTGACCATGGTCTCGAGAGCTACAGAGGTCATGTTATTTTTAATCCAAATTCACTTCGTTTTTGGCACAATCGGTGTTCAATTTATATTGCAACCTCTTCGGAATTTCAATTTGACTCACTCTTCTCTCTATCTATGTGCATTGCTGCACATAGGACATTAATCCCCGGACAGGGTTCCAAAAATATTAATCGAAACGAATTGATAGATATATTTATTATGTATATACAAATCAACATTTAATCCAACGTAAGCCCCCGACGTAGTATCGCGAAATAGCCCATAATATCGTGCCTAGAACACCCAAGATACTTGCTAATAATGCTACATTATCATATCCTTCGGCATTTCCGCTGCCAATAACAAGAGAACCTAGCCCTAACCCCACCAAATTAACAAACGAAACACAGAAATAAGCAGTCCCATAGGCCTTTCCAAAGTTCTTGGCCTCGACTAATTGGGAGCAACAGGCCGGTGAAAGAGATAAGATGGAGGCACTCGTGAACCCATAGACAACTGAGAACGCATACAATACAGTCCCACTGTGTCCAAATGGATACCAGAGGAGAAACATCGCCAAAGTCATTGACAAACACGCAATGATCATGATATTGAACCGACCAAATCTATCGGCCAAATACGCAGGTATAAATCTCCCCAAAATACCGGAAGCGTTCAATATCGTTATATATACAAAGGAAGTAGACTCTGTCTGGCCATGTGCTATGGAATAAGATGAAAAATATGTCAATGTCAATACCAAGGAAAACTCGGACAAGAAAAGGGCACAGACAAAAGTCGAATACTTGGGATTTTTGAGGATCTGGAAATCAACTGAACCAGCTAAATTATTTCGTATCTTGACTAATAAAGACTTTGGGGTGGTTGAAAGTTGTTCCTCGTGGTGAGACTGTTCTGGGTTCACTTTTCTTTCGCTCAAACGATCCTCAACTAACCAGAAAGCTATAGCCAAACAGATAAAATACAACAAACTCAAGGCACGCATGGACCATTTAAATCCAATTTTGGGATATAAAGACCTGAGAAACAATGGCGAGATAATGCCCCCAACTGATCCACCACAGGATGCGACACCGATTGCCCTAGCTCTTCTCTTGAGAAAATAATGACTCGAGACACCCACTAATGGTGTCATTAATAAGGCCGCCCCTATCCCTGCCATCACACTGAATGCTAATATGAATTGATATACCGTGGTGCATTCCCCGGTCAAGAGCAAGCCCACACAGAAAAGGACGGTTCCAAGGGCCAACGGGATTTTAGTACCATATTTGTCAAAAATAGGACCAGCATAGATTCCTCCAAAATAAGCCATGAACGAGAAAACTGAGAATATCCAAGAGGTTTGCGAGATGGAATTCTTGGCCAATTGGTGGTGGGTGATGTAGGATTCAATGGCACCAACCGAATTCATGAGACCAAAATCAGCCAATAATCCAAAAAACGCCCCCAAAACAACCGACCACGCCTTCAACCCGCCGTCTGGGAAATCATCAGCATCCTCCATTCCATTCATCAAATTTGTGGATTCGTCATTATCACCGGCATCAGACAAAACTGGGGTATTGAATCGATTGGTGATATTTGCGCCACTTCGCACCAGACTCGTCTGTCCGGGAATATAAAAGACATCGTGATCCAATGGTGGCGATGGAGTCGTGAGCTCTATAACCTCGGTTGAGGTTTTCCTCTTCGCTACACCAGGAGCTACCATTGTAGGAGGGATCATGGTAGAGGACATAATGGGGATGTTTTACAAGATATGTTCAATTAGATCGCAATTTTGTTTACAATTTCAGAGAAATATCTATTTTATATTATAGAAACATTTTCTCCTCTCCAAAATCCTCCACAGTTTTTTCATTATACTTCTATCCGGAACCTCTTACGGCATTATCTATCCGCCAATGTCCCGAATTGTATAATGTCGCAGTATGAATGCGACATTATTGTGATGCCCATCTGGAAATGTCGTACAATTTAAATGTGTCGTGTATTAACCACGTTCTCTACTATTGATGTAAACAATCACAAGCAATGAATTGGCCCATTAAACCGTGAATATTAGCGTGTCATCGGGGTTCAAAGAGCATTTAACTAAAGGAAACGTGATTGATAATGCCAGGGTGAGTTTTTTATTGTTTTTTTCGCCGCGTGATTCCTCTAACATCCAGCGAAATCATCACCATACAGGCCGGTCAATGTGGTAATCAAATTGGTGAGCAATATTGGCAACAATTGGCCCTAGAACACGGAATTCTACCCGATGGAACCAGCAAGCCGTATCCCAACGCTACAAATTCGTCTTTTTCGCGAGAAGACCAACCGGAGGTGTTTTTCAACGTGTTGGACGACAACCGTTATGTCCCCAGATCAGTTCTTGTAGACCTAGAACCGCGAGTTATCAATAATATCCTCAACCAATCGAGCATGTTCAACCCCAGAAACGTCCATTTGGCCAGCTCGGGCTCCGGGGCCGGCAACAATTGGGTCAATGGCTACCAATATGGGATGAACAACCAACAGGATTTCATCGACATCTTGGACAGAGAATTGGACAAATGCGACAATTTGCAGCTGTTTCAATTGATCCATTCTATTGCCGGTGGAACGGGGTCCGGTGTGGGCTCCTTCATCTTGGAATTGATCAGCGATAGATATGGAAGTAAGAAGTTCATGAACACATTCTCGGTGTTCCCTAACTCTTCCAACGAGACAAGTGATGTGGTTGTCCAGCCTTATAACAGCATATTGGCGTTACGAAGATTGATAGACTTCAGTGATTGCTGTTTCGCGTTCGATAACGGTGCATTGAACAATATCGCCATGAATGTGATAAATAGTAGGAATATTTCCTTTGGCGACTTGAATAATTTGATCTCTATTGTCATGTCCACAATCTCAAATCCTTTGAGATTCCCCAGTTACATGTACAACTCTATGGACTCGATCATGAGCACATTGATACCCACACCCGAATTGAAATTCTTGTCCACCAGCTTCACCCCCTTCACATCGGACTTGAACTCCAATTTCCAGAAGAAAATCAACTTGAATGAATACGATATAATCCTCGAGTTATTGAATAACAAGATTAAAATGAATGAAACCATATCTAACAAACCAACAAAGTATATCTCAATATTAGACTTTCTTGTCAGTGACAGCATTTCCAATCAATTCGAGATAAGGAAGGGAATCATCAAGGCCCAACAGAGAGTTGAATTCGTTCCTTGGAGCTCCTCTTCGATTCATCTCAATTATTGTCAGAAATCTCCATTTTTGTCCAAAAATAATCAACAAGAACCCACAGTCACACAAGGATCACACCAACAAAGAAAGAAAAGAGATATCAACGGGTTGATGATTTCCAATAACACTTCAATTACCGAATTACTCAATAAGAACATAAAACAATTCGATAAGCTTATCAACAAGAAGGCGTTTTTGAGAAACTTCATTGCTAATGGTCAAGAAGAATACGAAATGTTGGAAGAGTTTGCTGATTGCAGAGAGATTGTTAGTGGGGTAGTGAAAGAATATGAAGACTGTCAAACTATGTCTTACTTAGAGGATGATGGAATCATATGATAATGAAAAGGAAGACTATTGGGGTTTAAAATAGTCTGTGTATTATTAATAGACATGTACATTCGTGAATTTGTTGTAGCTAACTTTGATATGCAATTATTTGGTGACCTAGTCAACTATATCCGCAGTACTAATGAAATCAGGCTCCTTCTTAATCACCTCAGAATCAATATCCAATTCGCCCAAGTCTTCCAAAAAGCCACCATCATGTTGTTCCTCTGAGTTGAATTGTTTCTGTAATTCTGCAAATTCATCCTCATTCTCCAATAATGCTTGAACACCAATGACTTGACTCTCTTCGAAGATTTCTAAGATTTGCTCGGCCTCTTCCACTGGCATAGTGGCAAATACTTTATTGATCTCATCTAAGGATTCGGTCTTCAAAGCCGCTTGCATTTCTGCAGGCAACGTCAAGAAAGCCTGATATCTTGCTTGTTCCTCTGGGTCAGAAGAATCACTCTCTGGTAAGACCACAACTAACTCACTGTCAGCATCCAAAGATCTTAATTGGATCTGTTCTTCTCCGTCAACAGATTGCTCTTGATGTTCTTGTTTGATGACCTCGCATCTTGTAGCTATGTGGTTATATGTGAAATCCACATCCTGGAGAAATCCCTTCGATGCAGGATGATCCTTATTAACGATTTTTCCAAAGAACATATCCACACCTTTCTGGATAGAGGATCTCAATACATTACCCGATTTTCCATTTGGTTGGGCCAATTGTGCAACATATTGGATCAAAAGACTTTGATGAACGATTTTCTTTGCCTCGACTGCATTTCCCTCTAGTTGAAAGTCGAAGGCCTTCATTATCAAGGCGTCCTTTTGGTTTTCAGAGACAATCCAGTAATGTTCTTCCAAAAATCTGGCGGAAGCAGTTAAATCCTTAGGAGATAAGGTACCGAATTTTTCTGTGTCTTTGAATAAAGAGTCGATATCTTCCTGTTCCAATGGGGCAGATGTTGAAGAAGAAACAGATGGAGCAGGTGTCGTAATGGCAGCAGATGGAGCGACAACAGTTGATGTGGATGGGATAGAAGGAGCTTTGGCTGCAGCAGATACAGAGGAAACAGGAGAGCTGAGCTTCTCAACAGCAGATTCAGGTGATTTTTGCGCCGTTTTGTTAAGAGCAGCCTTAGCTTCTTCGGGGGGTTGAATAGGAGCAGATTCGTTTTTGTTCAAAAAGGATTTGTCGAACCCCATATGCATATCTTCACTGGATATGTGTAAACTCTTTTCTTTGTACAATTCCTTCAACTTCTCCTGTTGGGTGTCAAGAACGCCATCGATCTTGGCTCTATGGTTCAAGACCAATAGTCTCAATAAGGGCGCGTTTCTCGGATCTTGTTTGTCCTTGACCATGTCTTCCGCCACCTGGGTGAAGAGGTCCTCGATCATTTCGTTGTATGGCGGGGTGTTGTCGCTTTCCGAGGGATCAAGCTTGATGTCATCTGGCAACTTCTTTGGGTCGAACTTCTCGTTTTTGTCGAAATTAGCATCCAATTTGGATATTCTGAGCGGTTCTTGGATCAATTCCGAGTCATCCATGTGGTCCAAGAGATAATCCACTCTTCTGTTCAATTGGATGTACATGTCGGTTTGGATGGTGAGCGCCTTGATCTCCTGATTTCTCATGATTCTCTTCTCGTGGATGTCTCTTTGTTTCCATTTGATGAAGGATTTTTTGTCGACATTGGGGTGGACCTCGATGTCCGAGTCGTCCGATAACTCGATCTTATCCCATTTGGAGTAATCGATCGGCATTTTGGTTGGTGGAGGCTGTTAAACAGGAAATATATTTGATTTGGTGGTGATGTTTTTGAGCTTGTCATGTTGGCGGCGTGCCAATACCAAGGCCGGGGCTCATAATATAATACAAGAAATTACTCCAATTTAAATGGATCAGAGTTATGATCATATATAATCATATATAATGGTAGATGATCGTAGATGATCATATCGATGACAATTGGATATTCAGAAATCGATAAACGTCATATTTCTCGATATCACTCTTCTTCATCTCTGGAGTCATGTGATGAGGACCCTTGAAACACCGAACAAACAATATCACACACTCTCCCCCCACAAAATTCCTCATATTCGTAATTATATATACAATATCATTACACCGCCGCCACACACATCATAACCCACCAATTCACCACCACCCACACTTCACCACCACCCACACTTCACCACACACACCACCCTCCTCTCCTCTCACGCACAACATACCGTCTCACGTTGTATCTGCATGCCCGACACCGAAGAAGCTGAAAATAAATTACCCACTTTCACTCTAATTGCACAATTGAGCACATTCCCCTCAATTGATTGACCCCGTGACCCATGAAATTGTCCAATTTGTTATTATTACTCCCTGTTGTGTCGCTTGTCTCCGCGGAGGTGTCGCAGGACATAGTCGCCGATTCGGACTCTCTTGAATTGGAACACAGCTCTGTGTCCAAGTTCCAGGAGCTTTTCCACGAAAATGGGCTCATCAACTTGCAATCGTTGAAGGCCCAATTGGACGAGCTTGATTTGGTCAAATATTTGAACAATGTCAGACTCTTGGAGGCCGAGGGAAAGGAGGAAAGTTACATCGAATGGGTGTTCGAGAGATTATTTCCCTTTGGTGAGTATCAACTTTTATGCAAAACGAACATCTTCTAATGTCTCAGGACCCGCGGCAAATGCCCTCTTGGCCACGGCTTATATCTCCGGTCCGCCTAACTTCATCTTGGCTCTCATTCCCGCATCCATCAAGCCGTCGTCCTTGTCGTATTTGGTGAGTTTCGCCATTGGGGGGCTTTTGGGTGATGTTTTCTTGCATTTGTTGCCCCAGACCTTCTTGGGCGAGCCGTTGGAAAACACTGTGGATCTTGTTCTTGTGGACCCGAAGAGAAACACCGTCTTGGGTTTGTTCATTTTCATCGGATTCACCATCTTCTTCATCATCGACAAATCCTTGAGAATCTTGGAACATTCCGGTGAGGGCTCCCATAGTCATGGCCATTCCCATACCCATTCCGAGGTTGCTAGTTCAAATGACGTCGAGATCATCGACAAGGAATCCTCGAGCTTGAGAAACAGAAAGACCGGTAAGGCTGAACCAAAGGACGAACCTGTCATCTCTGAGCCAAATGCCTCGACCAAAACATCTGCTTATTTGAATCTTATCAGTGATTTCACTCATAACATCACCGACGGTCTTGCCATTGCCTCTTCCTTTTACATCAGTAAGAGTGTTGGCTCGACTACCACCTTGGCCGTTTTCTTCCACGAAATCCCACACGAGATCGGTGATTTCGCCTTATTGATCCAAGGTGGGTTCACTAAATGGCAAGCCATGAACTCCCAATTCGTCACCGCCATCGGTGCCTTCTTGGGCACCTTCATCGGGATTGGTATCCAATCCTTGGCTGCCAGCACCACCGACGTGGACGTGATCCAGGGCCAATCCTCGTACGCAGGCTTATACGGTACTTCTGTTGAAATTGGCGATTTGACCTTGCCATTCACCGCCGGGGGGTTCTTGTACATCGCTACAGTGGGTGTGATTCCCGAGATCTTGGAATTGGGGGAAAGGTCCACCAGAGGACAAGAGATCAGAAAGGGGTTGGTTCAATTGTGTTGTATTTTCGTCGGTATTTCCATCATGTTTTTGATTTCGTGGTTGGAATAGAGACGATGTGGAAAATATCATTCAAAATTTATTAAGCATAATAAGAATTGGAAGTCGTCCATACAAAATTAAAGAAACAAATAAATGATGTTAATAACCATAAAAGTATATATCAACATAGCCACATCACGCTGTCACCCGCCAGCTGGATCTGTTATCCGCCATTACATGCATCTGGAGTACTGCATTGGGGTCGCATCGACTGTCTTGGTATGACTATTTGACAGCTTCTCCACACAAACACTGAATCCCAACGAACAGCTAACAAACAGCTCATTGAATAACCCATCAAAATCATTAAATATCTACAGACATTGCATCCACAATCCTCAATATTTCTCGTTGCAATCCCGGATCCCCCCATTATCTCACCTTAGTCAGACTATACGGCTTCATTGTCTCCTGCAGAATACCCGAATAAGCACCGACAGAGATAAGAAAGCCACCATTTTACATCATAATTCCACAGTTATTGCACTCATAGGTCTGACTAATGCTCGGTATTATAATGAGCATTGTCCCTCCACAAACCCCATCCTGTCCGATCTTATAAATAGTGCTGGACTCTTGTCCCTCCCATTATGCAGCACCCACCCAAAGGAACCTTCTTACATACATTTGCGCTCCAGAGTTTATCTCGAGTGGATCAGATTTGAGTTTCCCTTATCGGCACATTTCATCGTATATAAACTGACAATTATCCGCTTTCCGAACTACACCATTTGCACAACCAACAACCATCAATGTCGGAATTTGACTTAAAACAGTTTATCTCAGCCAGAGCCGGCGCCAGAGCCATAGAGCACTTCAGACTCATCGATTTGCCCGATTATGTCAAGCCCCATCCAAAACCCATCAGTTTGGGTGGTGGGACCCCGAACGACGGGTTCTTTCCTGTGGATTCCATCTCCATCTCCATCGTGGACCAACCCTTCCAACATCTCAAACTCAAGGAAAACGCCTCGTCGTCCGTGGAATCGTTGCCCAACACCACCGCCACAGAGGAGGTCAAGGTCGAATCCGTCAATGTCCCCAGATATGCCTCCACCGAAAAGGAGATCGATTTGAAGTATGGGTTGCAATATTCTGCTGTCGGGGGTCTTACTCCCTTGAGAACCTTCACCAAGGACTTCATCACCGAGGTCCATAAGCCTGGTTATGAGGAGTGGAACACCCTTTTGGATACTGGTGCTGGTAACGGTATCGACAAGGTTTGTGATTTGTTGTTGAACAAGGACGATGTGATCTTGATCGAGGAGTACACCTTCACCCCGATCTTGATGAACGTCAGAGATAAGGGCGGTATTCCGTTGCCTGTGAAGTTGAACTTCCGTGGCGATGGTATCGATGTGGAATATTTGGCCCATCTTTTGGACAATTGGGAATCCATTTATCCCGAGAACAAGAAACCAAAGGCCTTGTACACTATTGCCACGGGTCAGAATCCAACCGGATTGACCCAATCCTTGGAATCAAGAAAGAAGATCTATGCCTTGGCCGAAAAACACAACTTCATCATCATTGAAGACGACCCATACGGTTACATCTCCATTCCGCCATACAAGAAGGGTGCTGAGATCGAAGACTTGTCCACCGAGGAATACAAGAAGACCTTGACTCCATCTTATCTCACCATCGACACCAAGGGAAGAGTGCTTAGAATCGAGACCTTCTCCAAATTGTTCGCTCCTGGTTTGAGATTAGGGTTCATGGTTGGCCACAAGGATTTCATCCAAGTGATGGAGAATTACTCTGTCATTGCCACTAGATCGCCATCTGGACCATCGCAATTCATCGCCAACAACGTGATCCAACATTGGGGTGGTGTTCAGGGCTGGATCAACTGGATCAAGAAGATCAGAAAGGCCTATATCCACCGTCGTGACGTGTTATTGGGCGTCTTGTTGGAATCCGAGGCTTACGAGAAGAAATTGATCGAGCCAATCGACCCACTGGCCGGTATGTTCATTTCTGTCCATATCAACTTGCCCGCTAAATACACTGCGGATCCAAAGGACATTGCGCCAACCTTGAAGGGATTGACCTACAAATTTATTGAGAACGGTGTGATTTGTGTTCCGGGTCCAAATATGGCGTTCCATCCCGTTGCTGCTGAACACGGCTCTTTCTACAGATTGACCATTGCAGCCTCAACTGATGATGCCGAATTGGAGGAAGCCGGAAAGAGATTCGTTAAGTCGGTTGTCGAGTTCTTCGACGAGTTAAAATAGGCCCAAAATAGATTTTCTGAGTTTGTATTAGATTTGTATTTTGTATTGTAAATTGCGGATATCCATGTCCGCCATTTCGAGCCCTGTTGCATGAATGAAACGGCTATATCACAGCGATGTGGTGATACATCGCTGAAGACATAATTAAATATCGGCGAACATGACAACACAATATCTCTTGGAACCAACTATAGACCAATACATCATAGATTTCACTCGAATCAATAATGGTGTCACTTGGAAGGGCGTCTTGACCACGGACCAATATGTCAAGAGAGATTACGAATTGAGCTTGTCGTCGTTGTGTCAGCCCGGGATAAGGGAGGGAAAGCCGTATTATGGGATGGTTAATTATGTCTTCAGAGACTTGAGTATCTCGGAAGAGGGGGTTGTGGACAAAAAGACCTTTAATATCGTTTCTTCGTGCGAGCTCTTGATTCGTAAATCGTGGAGAATCTCGTATCAAGATGGAGAAACGGTTGTGGATGAGGTTCCTTCGGGATGTATTGGAGCAGTATTCACCATTCCAAAATATAGAGGAAGAGGTATTGCGGGCAAAATGGTCAATGAGTTGAATAAGTGGAGTGTGGAGAATTTGCAACATCCTCTTGCTTATAATTTCTTGTATTCGGATGTGGGTGAATATTATGTGAGATGTGGATATAAATCGCATGGTGTTGATCTTATTAAGGTTCCTTTGGATTCTGAGCCGGTTGGATCTGGTAAATATGATGCGAAATACGTAGAATACCAGCAATTCGAACCATTGATGCAATTGTCCGCGAAAAAGACACTTCAACAGATGAAAGAGGAAACGGTTGGAGACAAGAAGACGAGAGTCTCCTTGATTCCAGACGCGAGGATCTTGGATTGGTTTCATTATCGTTCGATTCTTCTTGGCAAGATGACGGCCGATAATTCTCCTTCCATTTATGGTGTGACTCTTGAGGAAGACGGTGTGGCATTGGGATATGTCTGTTGGTTCTACGATTGGTCCGAGGATGAGGTGATCATCCTACAATTGGAAGTTTTTGACGAGAACAAGAAAATTGATCTCTTGTGCCAATTGATTGACGAGACTTATAGATATTTGCACCAGAATTACGTCTCATTTGGCTTCAAACAGATCAAGATCTGGGATAGCTCATTGGAGACTGAAGTGAAGGAACAAGTTTTGGGCCATTTAAGACACAAATATGTTGGAACCATAGATGGTATAGAAAACAGCTCTCGTAGTGCTATCTACATGTTTGATGGAACCAACGAAACCACAGAATGGGTCAACAACAACAAATGGGGGTGGTTTTAGATATTAGAATTATAAGAATTTTGCTAATTAATTAAATTTATCTAAATCAAGTCGTTTGTTCCAATAATTGGATCAATTCTTTTGCTGTGATTTGTTTTTTTGTCCTATTTTGATCTGCGGAATGAATCAATAACAACACATAGGACGGTTTTAGATATTAGAATTATAGAATTATTACCAATTATCGTTAATTCCTCCATAGCCCTAATAAATATCTCTCTATAAGCCTTAGACACCTCGTATTGAATCGGTAACGGCACGCACATCATATGGACCCAGCGATAAAGAATAACCCTTGACAGCGATGATACAACGAATGACAATCAATAACGCAACAAATAATGTCTTTCAACTTCTCCAACGCCTTGAAGGACTTGAAGTCCATCGGAAACAAATTATCCTCCGAATTGAACAATGAGCTCTTGCCATTGGCCCAAAGAACCCAAAGAATGGTCCAGGAGAGATTGGGTAATGTGGATGACATCTCGCAATTACCTGACGAATATTTGCTATTGGCTGCTAAATGCAACAATTTGGAGAAATTGTACACCAACATCTTGAAGATCTCCTCCATATATGAAACGGAAACCTATGATTATCCCTTGAATGTGCAGGAATCCTTGAATGATTTCTCCAAGAACATCACCTCGAAGGTGCTGGACTTGTCCAAGGCCACCTCCACCAGCGAGGCCCAAGCCGTGTTCACCACCAACACCAATTCCGCGCCAAAGCCGCCAAAAACCTTCTATCATGCGTTGGCCAGAGCCACCGACCCGTCCATCTTGGCTGCTGACGAGACTAGTCCCTTGGTCAGGTCCTTGGACGCCTATTCCAAGAACATCAACAAGATCGCCAATGCCAGATTGGGCCAAGATCAATTGATCAAACAGAAATTCAACCAGCCCTTGAGAACCACCTTGAGAACCCTCATCAACCAATCCACCAAGATCCAGAAAAAGGTCGAACAAAAGAGAATTGATTACGATTTGGCCAGATACAATTTGACCAATTGTAAGCCGGAAAAAGAGGCCCAATTAAGAGTGGTGATGGAGAATTGCGAGGATGAGTTTGCCATTGCTGTCGAAGACGCCGTCAGCATAATGAAGAACGTCTTGGACAACGCCAAGCCTATCCAAGAATTGTTGGAGTTGATCAGGGCTCAATTGGCCTACCATAAATTGGCCAATGAGTTGTTGGGCAGTTTGGTTACAGATATCGAGAGTTTGAGCTCCGCAGCCGGGCCCGTCAACTCCAGTAACCAGGAGTTTGATATTTGAGATGTTATGGGTTTTGATGTTGATCGCTATTTTTGTTTGTTTGGATAAATAATACACGTGAATATGAGATTTAAATCTCCCATGATCCGGTAAATTATTATGATTCTACATCGCCAAATAAATCAGTTAACTTTTTATTCGGTGTCATGTTCTCATTTTCATTGTCGCTTTATGTCTATTTTTCAGTATCATCACTTTCTTCTTCCTCTTCCTCCTCTTCCTCCTCTTCCTCCTCCTCCTCGCCATCATCTCTCACATTCCAAGAACAGGTAATATCCCATCTAGATGACTTCGCGTTTCTACTAACATATTTAACAAACTTCAAGACAGACTCATCTCTAACCATCAAACACAACGTGTTCCAGGATACCTGGTTATTGCTTAAAACGCTGTCCTTCTCATCATTTTTGTAAATAGCAGGATCATCTTCCTCGTCTTCTTCCATCATCAAACACAACTCGTAGCCTCCAAGCTCTCCAGAAGACCAATTCTTGGGATTTTTGCCGCTCGGGGTTAAGTTGATGGTGGCTTCTAGGACGTTATCCATATCATTTTCATTCCCATTAATGCTTGGTGAAGTTGCCAAAATAAAGTCATGTCCTGGTCTGAATCTTCTGACAAGTACCTGTTGGCTTGTTGGGGTCAATGAGGTGACCAAAGTGAGCCATCTATTAAATTCCTTTGATTTCAAAAACTGGGATAATTCTGTTAGCTTGTTTGTTGTCTGATCTTCTGCATTCTGAGAAAACGTTGGAACTTCCATTTCCTTCTGTTCAGATTCGTATTTGATCCCATCTCTGGTGATGGTTTCCTTGGATTTACCATCAATATACATGAATCTATGTTTATGGGGAGGAATGGCACATTTCCAAGGATATGAAATCTCATCAGAAGTGTTTGGCATCTTCTCAAGCTCAGTTTCTTTAATGAGTCCAAATAGTTCATCGGCCACAGTTTCGTTGAAAAGTTCTTCTATGTTGACAATAGACTCGTTCAAGAAGATGTCGTTTAACTTCTTGATTTGAGAATCAATAAGTAAATATGGATTCAAAAACTTAGTGAGATATTGTATTTCTGATGTTGTAAGCATGTTCTCTGGGTTGAAGTCTTCGACCTCTGTTTCACCAAATCTCGTTCTAATCACTTTTGGTAGATCAAATTCTTGTAATTCCTTGGATTGCAATTGTTGTAAGGTAGATCTAGCTTCTGTTTCTTCTTGTTCACCTGGTATAAACCCAACTTCACCTTCTTGCGGAATGTGGAACCATCCCTGGATCGAAAGTCTTTGTTTATCTACTACCACCTCCTCGACATCATGGAAAGACAAGCCAGGCTGCACAGTGAAAAATGCGATCTGGTTAAATTGTGGAACCAATTTACATTCAAAATCCGTTTTAGGAACGTTGGGAACAACAGACGGAAATAACCTCAAGGCACCACCATAATGTGCTTTCCATGGCTTGTCTGGATCTGGCAAATACAAGATGAAACTAACTCTTCTAGAGCCTATAACATCGTCATGAGTCAACAAATGGCATCCTTTAGTGTAAGTGTTGATGGACATGTCTGTCTTAATGCCACTCAACTTCCCACATCCTGTGACTTCGCTGATGAAGTCTCTGAATTCTTCACTGTAGATAGCAGATCTCATTTTGTACAAGGAAGGTAATCTAGACAAATCGTCCCAGTTCAAGCCAGAAAGATTGGCCAAATCACCCGATTGATGCACCTTATAAATATCTGTTTCCTTTCTTGTGAAGACAATCTCGTTCTCCACTTCTTTTCTGACTTGTCTAAGTAAGGTGTCGTCCATCAACTGAGTGATAGTACCCCATCTGTAAGGAGAGCTGGATTTTATTTCTTCTCTTAGTTTTGAGGCAAATTCTGTATCCCAGATCTGGGAGTTGAAAGACGACTTAACATCTTCATTATTATATTGGGAATCCAATCTTTTCGATGGTTGCAAATTATTTGCAGCCTCATCTACAATGCCAATGTCTCTCTTTTTCTCTTCAACCATTTGTCTCTGTTCTACCGCAAAATTTTCTGATTTCTAAAACCTACAATACCGAATCCACAGATACTCTCTATAGTGTTGAAAAGAAGTTGTCACTAAGTTAGGCTGCACTTTACCTTACTTCTCCATCTGTAAACTTTTCAACATGTGAATAAATCGACTGATTCTGGGCCATCGGTGTCAACACGACACTCCTCACCATATCCTATCTTAATAATTATTTATTGAACTAATATATGAATTATATTGATATAATTTATATATTCGCTTGATTCAAATTAATAAAAATTCTGTTGATTTTTCCAGTTGATTTATGATTTCATTCTTCTGTTGAAGTCAGATCTGTGGTTGGATCTGTCTTTTGGACACTTCAATGAAGCTTAATAATATTTGTTGGGAGGGTATTTTCTCAAATACATATTTTATTTTAAAATATTCCTTATAACTTAGAAATGGTTATTGTTTATACAAGTATAAAGTGTAGCAATTTTCCTATTGAAAATCGCTTCTGCTCGTGGTTTTCCTACTGTCACCTGGAGAATTGACTTCATAAATAGAAAGAAGAAAGCAGAGACTAAAACAAACTCCAATTAATATAGATAATACAGCTTAAAAAAGTAAAAGTGTTAATACAAGGGTAAAAAGATGACTATCATTGTATATCCCCCTTTAGACTCCCCAATTCTTAAGTGGTAAGCCTTCAATAATCCCGAGTACTTGGAAAACACTCTCAATCCCGTGTACCCCACACCCTACCATCCTTTATGCTCTTAGCTCTATTAAGTCCACGATAAGGTGTCTGAATATGCTGCAAGAGCCAAAATAGACAGACCTGTATCTGATATCCCATGTCTGTGGATGAATGTGGAACTTAACAGAACTCCCCTCTTTCCAAATTAGGAAACCTAATTAGTTGCTTTAATATATTAGGTACTTAAATATAAATCTTAATTACAATGGAAAAACGCAGCAACTGAACTTCTGGAACAGTGCCCCTGTTTATAGTTTAAGGTTGCAAATAATCCGCATTGTCTGCTTCCAATTAAGACGAATTAGGCACACCTGAGATTCCTATTTAGATCTCAAACTATTCTCATACATCTAATAGCACCAAATATAGTGGCACTATGCATAACATATGAACATTAAAAAGCGTAAGTCTACTCTAATCGAAGCATGTATCATTCATCAAGATTGACATCCTTACAAACTCTCGCTGTAAGAACACCGGGTATAGAAACCTTATGCTGCAGATGGGTTATATCTATAAATTGAAGCAAAAGCCATTGTTATTTGCAAAAAGAGAATTGTTAGCTAATATTCAAGATGCTTGTCAATTTCCTCTCCATAGTTATCAGTCTTGTTACTTTGGTACATTCCCATCCGATATTTGAGTCAGATATCCTGCAATCTGGATTATTCAAGAGAGACGTCAATGGTTCTTCCAATTCCACTGGTTTCTCCAACTCATCAACAGTACCATTAGACCCTGGTTTGAACCTCACTGCAGCATATGGGAAGCCATTTGCTCTTTTCAAGCCAAAAGTATTCATAATTTCTATGTTTGAGTATGAACAAGGTCCTTGGATCAAGAACTTGCATATGGTTTACAATATTTCAGTCCCTGGATTATCTCCCCTCTATCCTGAAGTTCACTGTGTGTCTAACTTCACAATCTGTCAGTTCACTACAGGAGAAGCAGAAATTAATGCCGCATCCTCAGTTATGGCATTGCTTCTGTCTCCATTATTTGATTTCTCCCTGACATATTTCATGGTTGCTGGAATTGCTGGTGGTGAACCAACACAAGTAACCATTGGATCAGCTACTTTCCCCAAGTTTGCAGTGCAAGTAGGACTCGCTTATTTAATTGATGAAAAGGAAATTCCATCCAAATATCATTGGGCACAAGGCTACTTCCCATTTGGAACTGATAACCCATTGGATTACCCAACTACTTTCTATGGTACGGAAGTGTTTGAGCTTAATGAGAACCTTAGAAATCGTGCAGTTTCTTTGGCAAAAACTGCTAAGTTGAGTAATGGTACCACTGCAAACCAGAAATATAGAGAGTTGTATCCATATGCCCCAGCTAATCAACCACCAACGGTCGCCAGTTGCGACACTCTCTGTTCAGACACTTATTGGACTGGTGAGATATTATCAGCTTATTTCACCAACTTGACAGAAATCTTGACCAATGGAACAGGAACTTATTGTTCCACTCAACAAGAGGATAATGCTTCATTGGAAGTGTTCATCAGAATGGCCAAATTCGGAATAGTCGATTATTCGAGGGTGGTTATCTTAAGAACAATTTCTGACTTTGCTCGTCCACCACCCGTATATTCAAATGATACCGTTTATTTCTTCAATGATTCATATCAAGGCGGATCACAGGTTGCAGTGGATAACATCTACTTGGCAGGTTTGCCTTTCATTAAGGATGTTATCAAGAACTGGGACACTTTGTACAGTACCAACTATTTCAAGCCTTTCAACTACCAAGGGGATGTGTTCAATACCTTAGAGAACTTGGGCGGAAAGATCGATATTGGACCTACCACTAACAATGTCCAATGATATTTATACAGTAATATTTTTATTTTGAAGGTTGTAGACTCATGTCGTAGGGTGCAACAGGATAGTCGCTGGGGCAACATTTGACCTGCGCACGACAGATTGCAAAAGAGTTATCACACGTGACTTCACATGTTATCAGATGCGCGCGAAGCAGTGCGATACCGGGCGTATATCTGGGTGAAGGAGTCAGGTGGAGGGAGAGAGGGAGAAAATAAGGAGAATGGTGGTGAAGAACGCCGTAGAAAGCCTATTATCTCTGATTGGCACAATAAACTGAGCTGACGTAATGGAGGATGCAGACCCCAATCACCATTATGGGTTAGTAATAGGCGAGACCATATGAGGATGTAGAAGGTCGTACGACAAGTAATGAGCGATTTTTTTCATATTACACACACAACTCGGAAATTCTTCGCAACTCAATACCAATAATTCCATTTCTAATTATATATATCCCCGTTTAAGGCCCGCGAACTGGCCGGGGACATCTTTCGGTTGTCGCACACTTTGACTCATGAGGCCTGAAAAATTTTAGGCCCGTAAAGGATACGGTACCAATATGTACGCTGTATCTATGACACAACCAGCGGAGGTCTTGAGTCAGTGTGTTCGTTGAGTAGTAGAAACGGTATAAACAAACGGCATCGTCGAAGGAATTTGCGAGTTTCGTTGTATAACCAGAGATAACCAGAAATAGGTCTCAATAGCCCGAGGTATTATATACATACAACAGCATGAGCTTCGTATCGTTGGCAGCATCCGCTGAAGCTTCGAGGAAGATCGTAGTACAAAAGTTTGGAGGTACCTCCGTGGGTAAATTCCCCGAGAAGATCACGGATGACATCGTCAAGGTGTATTCCAAGACCAATAGAGTGGTGGTTGTCTGTTCTGCCAGATCCGCCCACTCCAAATCTGAGGGTACCACCTCGAGATTGTTGAAATCTGCCGAGATAGCGTTGGATAACGGTGATTTCGAGGCCATATTGAACTTGGTCAGAGTGGACCACATAGAAAACGCGAAACAAAGAATCACCAACAGACAGATCCAATTGGACTTGGTCAAGGACACGGAAAAGGAGTTGGAACGTGTGTTCGAGTTGTTGAATGCCTCCAAGGTGATTGGCGAAATCAGCGCAAGAACCTTGGATACCATCATGTCAGTGGGTGAGAAGTTGAGTTGTCTTTTCATGGCTGCCTTGATGAACGACCACGACATCCCAGCCAAATACATCGATCTTTCCGAGATCATTCCTATAGATTACAAGTTCACCAATGGGTTCGACACCCCTTTCTACAAGTTTTTGTCGGATTCGTTTGCAGCCAAGGTGAATGCCTTGGATGAGGACGTGGTTCCCGTGATGACCGGCTATTTTGGTACAGTTCCTGGTGGATTGTTGAACGGTGTTGGTAGAGGTTACACCGATTTGTGTGCTGCGTTGGTGGCTGTTGGTTTGAGCGCCGACGAATTGCAGGTGTGGAAAGAAGTGGATGGTATTTTCACGGCTGACCCAAGAAAGGTCCCAAGAGCCAGATTATTGGACTCGGTTACGCCCGAAGAGGCTGCCGAATTGACCTATTACGGCTCAGAGGTCATCCATCCCTTCACCATGGAACAGGTCATCAAGGCCAAAATCCCAATCAGAATCAAAAATGTCGAGAACCCAACTGGTAGGGGTACCATCATATATCCTGACAACATCGGTAGAAGAGGTGAGGACACCCCACCACATCCTCCAACTGCGTTGGAAAGAATCCCCCAGCAAATCTTCAACAAGAAGAGATCAGCCACCGCAATCACCACCAAACACGATATTTTTGTCATAAATATCCATTCCAACAAGAAGACGTTGTCACACGGCTTCTTGGCTCACATCTTCTCCACCTTGGACACTTTCAAGTTGGTGGTCGATTTGATCTCCACCTCAGAGGTCCATGTTTCCATGGCTCTACAAATCAATAACGACACCGAAAAGGGCTTGAGAAACGCCGTCATAGAATTAAGAAAGATCGGTACGGTGGATGTCACCAAAGACTTGGCAATTGTCTCCTTGGTTGGAAAACAAATGAAGCACTTCATTGGTATCGCCGGAACCATGTTCCAGACCTTGGCTGAAAACGGCATCAACATCGAAATGATCTCCCAAGGTGCCAATGAGATAAATATCTCTGCCGTCATAGACCAAAAGGACTCATTGAGAGCCTTACAAGCTATTCATGGGAAATTGTTAGAGGACAAAGATTACATTGACGCTAGATTAGAAACGTTGAGGGTTTCAGCCTAGAAGAAAAACACCATAAAATTTCAGTTTATTAAAGGGATCATTAAAAGTGCATTTATTGTTTTAGTTCTTGTTTATATCTTTGAATCAAAAAGAAAAATTATCATTATAGATTCGTCGTAGCTACATCGTTGCAATTCCTGATTACCGTTTTATCTTCTATACTCTATCAACTTAAAAGACGAAGATTTGGTCACCCAACTTGGAGACTGGCTTGGCCTTGGCAAAACCTAATTCTTCAACGGCAGCCTTCTTGATGGCGGAGGTCATTGGTGGTGGACCACACAATAACAATTGGATATCATCAGCAGCCTTAGGAAAGTGTTCCTTCAAGAGATCTGAGGTGATGAAACCAACACCTTGAGTCCAGCCTTCTGGTGGGTTGTTCAATACGTGGTAGACCTTGATGTTTGGGTTTTCAGCCACCATCTTTTCCAATTCAGGCTTCAATAAGATGTCCTTCTCAGTGACATTACCGTAAAGTAAGGTGACCTTGGTCTTGTCTTCCGGGTTGTTGACAATGGTGGTCAAGATTTGGTACATTGGGGTGATACCAGTACCACCGGCAACCATAGCGAACTCCTTGACCATGTTTGGGGTGTAGGTGAAGAAACCCTTTGGTCCTCTCACCTTGATGGTTTCGCCGATTTTCTTGGAATCAACATGCTTGGTGATGTTACCTTGTTCGTACACCTTGATCAACAAGTCGAAGTAGCCCTTTTCCTCGTCTGTGGAGACTGGGGTGTAGGATCTGACCACTTCCTTTCCGTTGATCTCGGCCCCGATGGAGATGTGTTGGCCAACCGGCAAGCCCAATCTGTCGTTTGGTCTTGGCAAACCGAATCTGTAAACAGCGGTGTTATGGGTCAATTGGGTCTTTTGAATCAACGGGAATTCTTGGAATTCCTTTGGATCCAAGATCACTCTCTCCTTGGAGGAGAAGAGGTAGAAATACGAAGCAGCAGCGGCTGCAACGACGGCAATACCAGCAACGACGGCGGTTGCGCTAGATGAATCACTCATTATGTATCAATAGACAAGTTATACAGCACAAGCAATAATCCGGTCCCAAGATATATATAGTTTCTTGGGTGTCGTATATATCGTGTTACCAAAATATTTCACCAGGGGACACTTACCCTGCCATTGATCCGAAGCCTGTACTTTCGCCTAATTGGGCGAAGAAACCCGGTGGAGTCTGTCAATGGGCGATGGAATGGCTATTGAAACAGACATAAGTCTGGCCAGAAGCCAGTTCCATTGACTTGCCCTATATGGAATTGTGGAGAGTCGTTTTCCTCTGAAACTCCACACCCTCTTCCTCAGAAACACAGCGGTGGCTCGCTGACTGCTGGAACATGTATTCTCCGAGCACGCTGTTGCAACAAACTCCTTAACCCTCTCCTCCTTTCTGTACAATTCTTTTTTTTATATTTCATGCAATGCATTCCACCTATATATCATACACACTCAACACCGTCTTTTCAACTCTTTATAAACACCTGCTCATGACGTGAAAGAATTGAATTCCATGAGTTTGAATAGCTCGTTGTCATCCTCTTCAACATATTCGTATCGATGTTGCACATTCTCAACAGCCACAGAGCTGGCCCCAGTATTGGATGTATTTGCAGAGCTATCAAATTGTAATTGTTCGAGGAATGACTGCGTGGTACCAGCAGAATTGCCTCCATTCTGTTTCGATTGTTGTTCTTGTTTCAAATTCTTATGGTATTGCAATGCTTTTTCCCTCAATGTTTTGATCTGCTTCATACGTTGACTCCAATTAGAATCATATGAGCCATTCGAGTGCCATACCGACGCAAATTGATTCGCAAGAACTGCTAAATTTCTAACAAAAATAGCCAAGTTCTCTTCTGACACCAATTTGAAATGACTACTGGCAAATATCCCCGGAACCCCAGACCTTCTGAAAATCTTCACCTTGAAGAAATTCTTGGATTGACCACCAATGCCAATCTTGGCTTCCGAGCCTAACACAGCATCTCTGTAATTGTATATCGTGGTAGAATCTGTGTGTGGTCTGATCACAATATTCAAGAAATTAAACTGTGACTTGATGACATTAAAGTCAAATGGTAGACCAGATTCGTTGAAGAAGATGTTAACGTAATTATTTCCGATATGACGCTTCTTCAAAGAGAATACCTTGTCCTCTTCCTTATTGGGCATAAGTGTCGTGGTATGGAATATCACCTGCGATATCTTATCATCCCAAAAAATAGCATAATCACCATCCACATTGTCAGTGGTATCTAGACCCCCCACATATAAATTTTTACAGTCCTTCAACTTGATCAAAGACCCAATATCTTTCAAAAACTTATGGTAATCCTGAGATCCACAATTATTACCTAGAATTTCTTCTTCCTCGGATTGACCTGGACCAATATAGATCATACCAATCTTATGAAACTCGACAATTGGAGTAAAGTCAATGGCAGATATGGCCCTATTAGTCTGAGGGTCATCTTGTAGAGGTATTGGTTTACCCTGACTACTTTTATCCATATGCTGTACCAACTGAAGTAGCATATAATTCGGAGAGAACCACTCTGGCGAAGTAGAACTATCCAAATTTTCCTTCAGCTGTTTCTTATGTTTGACATATATCATAGGAACCATGGACTCATCTGGCTTGATCTTAAATATGGTAATACCTGTGGGTCTTCTTGTAGTTATAACCGACTCACCCGTCTCAATATTACTCGAGATAGTGAGAATACTGATACCAATAATCCATGAATTCGTGAGTACTTTTTGGTTATCGGATTGTCCCTTCTTCGTGGAATTAATCCTTAGGTCCAAGTCAGAATAAGTGAATCTTGAAATCAAATCCAAAAATGCCATACTTTGATCACTGATATTGGTAATATCTGTTTCATTCTCAGTTCCACCGGAAGTTAAGATTAAGTTCTTCATCAAAAAAGATGAAAGTTGTTTTCTTTGACTTAGCTTCATTTTCAAGAACCAGCTCGAAATCACGCTATATGACAAAGTCAACAAATATTGAGCCATCATAGGAGTAATTGCAGTACCCTCTGTCGATGGCTTGCTTTCTACGGTGGCATCTACTCCGTGTGTTTGGATGAAACTGGAATTTTGGTCCAGTTTCTTTCCAATAATCTGACCATATGTGTCATGTGAATACTGGATGTACTTGAAGGCAATACCAAATACTCTTTTGAATTCATCCAAAGTGAAATTCGAAGTTAAAGAAGGTAAATGAGCCAATGATAGTAAGAACTCCAATATATGTGCACTTGCAAAGGAACTTGAGATTCTTGTTTGCAATTTGGTCAAGATCGCAGACAAGAATTTCTTAATTGATAAAGGAAACTCATAGCAACACACAGTGAGACAATGTATACATGGAATTGCAGTCTTTTCCCACGATCCCAAACCAAATAATAAGGAGTTGATTATCTGATCTTCATCATATTTGGAAAATAAATCATGATATGCTATCAATCCAGATAATGTTCTAACAAAGGCAACTTGAAGGTCGGCCTTTGTCACGGCAGAGGGTAAGGATAATTTTGAAGGGAATTTGGTCATTAATTGGTCACAAATAATAGCTCTCAATCGCGTAATACCATCAACCTGATCCTTAAATAAACTCAAATTGGCCAATTGAGGACAAAAATGCGCCCAGATAAAGGAATAAATCTCCCAATCTATATATTGGTCCATAATTGAGACCACTATATTGAGCCATTTGCTTATATCCAAGGTATTCTCTCCACCGAAGTTACCAAATGATAGCTTGGCACTGTTATAATCAGGCTTATAAAATTTGAGAATTTTTGAGGGTTTATAAAAAAACTTCTTCGGCAAATATTCTTGATCATTCTCAGGATAGATCCATTTAAATGTCTTCGAATCAGAATTCCTTGTTTCAGGATCAACACCAGTCATATTTCTACCCAATGTAGATGCCAATCCTTCCATGTCTCCAGGAGTGACAAACATGGCAAACCCCTCCGATGTCGTTCTTAGTCTAATCAAACACCTCGAAACTACCAATAAAATCTCAATCTTCTCGTTAACCAAAGCATAGTCACTGATAGTTATTAGCATCTCATACAACTCTCTTGCCTTCTCCCCACTGGTCGTGGAGCAAATGATAAATAGTTTTACCACAGCCTTTGCAGTACTTTCCAACAAATAATCCGAAAACACATATTCACTTTTCTGAGTATTTGTGGAACTCAAGGAGACCAAGCTTCGTCTTCTTTCACTTTGCTGTTTCCTTTGGAAACATGCCATAAAGATACTAGTCAAGCCTCTAAAATGGTCTAAAGATGTGGAAGATGCAATTTCAACGAAAAATCTTAAGAGCAAGTTCGTTATATCCACATTCTCTTCCCTCACCGAGTTCTTGAAAATGTGAAGCATTATATCAAAAAGACTCTCATCGCCTAAAACTGAAACCGAGAAATCAAATGCCTCTTTGATGACTTCCAATGCCTTTAACTTGACTGAAACGTCTTTAGATTTTTCAAAGTAAAAATTATCTAATAGCTTTAAACAATTTGCTTTCCACGATGCATTCAAAGGAAGACACAATTTCTCTTTAGAATAACAATCTAAGACCAAATCTAGATGCGACTTGCTCAAATGTATGCTATGGGAAAGAAAAAAGTCCACCAACCGTTCTTTCAGACCTGGTAGTTGTCCCGCAAGGTACATAGACTGTAAAGAATCGAAAATTGTTCTCGTAAAGGCAACTTCTTCTTGATCTTGGATTACTAATTTGTCCAATATATCATATATGGAAAAAGTATTGGAATACCAAAATTGGAAGGGTAATCGCATTTCAACCTTCTCGGGTTCACCTAGAAGATCGACAAACAAGCGCAATATGGCCAAATTGATGTTTTTGTCATCTATAGTAGCAGCGGACGCTATAGACTTCAATATTAAATGTGAAGTGAGCTCTAAATCCAAATGGTCGATGTTGGCAATAAGTAGA
Source organism: Nothofagozyma chilensis (assembly GCA_030573195.1). Lineage (NCBI taxonomy): Eukaryota > Fungi > Ascomycota > Pichiomycetes > Serinales > Cephaloascaceae > Nothofagozyma > Nothofagozyma chilensis. The sequence goes on from JAJMCV010000040.1 coordinate 174,214, forward strand.
TTGTCGAACATATTGATACAACCAACATGACTATTCAAATCAAATTGAGAAGAAATTGGAGTATCCAACAACTCACAGAGCGCAAAAATGGTAGATTGAGGTGAATCGGTATTCACCAAGTATTGGATTATTTCCCAAGCCTTCCTATTGAAATTGTCGTCTATGACACTATAGGCGGTGATAGCCTCAATGGATTTGAATATTTGTTTTGAAGGGATAGTTCCATAGATCAGAACCGTCTCGATTAAAGAATCGCACGAGGTTTTCAACTTCTCAAACGTGCTTTTGTTGGAGATTTCTATTATATCCGTCATGAAAATATTGATCTCCGTGTCATGGAACAAGTTGAAGTTATGTTTGAAACAATCATCTATGAATTGGGTCAATTCAATCGCAAAGAGCTCGTTATTAGTGTTGGTGCTATTCTTTAGAGTTGTCAAGCTTTGACAGAGAAAGCTGCTGAGATTCATCTCGTCATATATACAGAAATCATGGATATCTCTTCCATCATTAGTCAATTTTCGCAAACATATCAAGAACAAGTTGAATTCCGGATCCATTTTGTCTCCCACGATGCAATTGGACGTGATATCCTTAAAATACACCAATCGTGCACTGATTGCGGTTTGTTCATCCTTCTCGATACAGAGTAATAGCAATTGTAATATAATTTTCCTCGTCGAAGCCAGCACATTATGGTCAAGGAGATCTCTGGCACAATACCATATCTCCGGAATGGACGAAATTGAGTACGAATTGAGCGAATCTACGAGTTTTGTAGCAGCCTTGGTTCTATTGGCTATGGAGCCCGATTTTAGACTATTGAAAAGTTCCTGTTGATCTGCTCCTCCACCAACTACGGTGGGGTTTATGAGGACGGGCGATGGTTTACCCGAGGGCTTGAATGATCTAGCAAACGACTTGAAAACGCTGCTTAGCCCGGATTGGGTCCCGTATTGGTTGGCTTGCGAACCCCGGGAAGTCATATTCAGATGGGGATATATATGACACTTGCAATGGACCCTTCAAGTGGAAACATGCAATTGAAGCCAAAAAAATTGGAGATCTCCAACAACAATACCGAACACCGTCACGTTTACCGCCTAACAATGCAACTTCTTGCTTTGTCCTTAATATCTCAGCACTTCATTGAAATATTCTTGTGACAGTTATAATCGAAAAAGTCTGCAACCTACACGATGGTTTCTACACGACACCCTTCAAACGGGAGTATAATATGACGTCAGATGACTGTGAGTCCAGAGAAGGCTACTCGGATAAAATTTCCGAAACTAATATACATTAACATAATTAACACCAGAGTTTGTAGAATCTGTGATAAAACGGCTTTTGCGCGAGAAGACGTTTTTCCTCCGCCAATTCTAATTTCAACGCCTCCAAGTCGCAGTCTTTTCTACCGGTATCCACATCTATGTTCTTGGCTCTAATAAATAAGATCCAATTTCTCTTCCATAACTTGTGGCCAACGTAACAGGCCAACAAGACACAGGCCCCGAGATAACTCTCGAAGAAGGCCTCGGCGTTTGGCGACCCTCCAAGCGGGAAAAGTGCGATCCAGAATTGAACAACGAGCACCAAGATCAAGATGAGAGATCCGTAATAGGAACCCAAAACACCCGGCTGCGAAACAAATGTCAATTCGTCGGCTCCTCTGTCTCTGACGCTCAAAGCTCTTCTGAATCGGATATGGGCCAAACAGATAGATAACCACGTGAAAATTGACGACAACCCACTGATAGATAATAACCAAGTGAACACAGTTCCCTGTTGTCCCGAAGCGGCAATGAAACTCAATAAACCAAAGACATTGGTGATGCAAATAGCAACCAAAGGTCTTCCAGCCTTGTCTATGTAGCCGCAAACCTTTGGTGCTAAACCCTGTTGGGATAAGGAAACCAAAGTTCTACTGGTGGCATAGACCGACGAGGAGCCGACAGAGACAACGGAAACCAAGATGACCGCGTTCATGATGGAAGGTAACACCTTGATACCGCCATTTTCTATAGCAATAACGAACGGAGAAGCGGTGATGTCGACACTTGAAGCACCTAATAATCTTTCGTTGTTGTATGGAACCAAGAAACAAATTAACAACAATGAAACAAGATAGAAGATAACCAATCTCCAGAAAACTTGCTTGATAGCGGTTGGTAAAGCCTTTCTTGGATTTTCAGATTCGGCAGCAGTCAAACCACACAATTCAACACCCCCAAAAGAGAAGGCGGCAGTGACAAAGACAGAACAGACACCTTTGAAGCCATTGGCAAAGGCACCGGGAACATGCCAATACAATGCACCCACATATTGGCTATTTGGACCACCTCCAGCAGCTAAAACAATACTGACAATGATGAAACCAATGACAGCAATGACTTTGATTGAAGAGAAAATGAATTCGGCTTCCCCATATGCTCTGACACCGAAGAAATTGATGGAGATGACAACGATGTAGAAAATAAGCACCCAAACGTCTGGGTTTATGGTTGTATTCCAATATTGGATTGTGAGAGAGGCTGCAACCAACTCTAAAGGCAACAAGACCAAATATTGCAAGAAATAGTTCCAAGCCACTGCGAACCCAACCGAAGGGTCGATGAATCTCGATGCATATGTGTTGAAGGATCCAGAAATAGGGAAGGTGACCGTGAGTTCACCCATGGCTTGGACCATCGAATAGATGGCGGATCCCATGAGTAACCATGCGATCATGACACCGCCAGGACCACCAGTGTTAAGAGCACTACCTGTACCGATGAATAAACCTGTTCCAATAGACGAACTAAGGGCAATCATCGTCAAATGTCTTTTTTTTAAATTTCTGTGTAAAGCGGTTCCATTGGAAGTCAAGATGTTTGCCTTCTCTATGTCTGTCAAGTTGGGGTCGATTTCTAAGGTTTCATTTTGGGGCTTGAAAGAGTCCTTGAATTTCTCCCATCCTGATAATTGTGTTTGTTGTGTTTGTTTTTCTATTGGGGATGACATGGAGTCAAACGCCGTGGTTTCACTAGGCTTGTTCAGTAAAGAGTCCATGGTCATTAGAAAAACTCTCTTTCTCGACTGCTCTCATACAACGCTCTACAGAAATACACATTCTCTACACGTTAATTTGCCACGGCCCAACTGACTCAGGTCCATTCAATTTCAAAAAATTTGCAGCCTTCCGCTTTAGGATATTGCCTTATACTTCTGCAGGTCGGCCGTTCATGAAGCCTTCTGAGATGCAAGGTGAGATGAGCAGCTCCCGAGACTGACAGCGCGCGGGCACACCACGTAACCTTCGTGATGATTGACAGATTTATGTCTATGATTTCTTGAAAAACAACGAGTTGATCCCCCAAGCAAGAGAGAGAATGATTACGAATCTCAACATCGGAAGAACCATGTCAAAATTGAACTTGAGCACCTCGGCTTGGGCCAAGTTGTCAATAAATGCATCCGTCATGGCTTCTCTTGTGAATAAACTGTGCACTCTTTTAATACCGTTCGAGCTGAGAATCTCTCTGTCATCATCGTTCAAGTTCCAATGTGAAGTCATGATTCCAGCCCATTTTTTGTCATCCGATTCCAGCAAATAGCCCGTAGCATTCTCTATATCGGTTTTGTTGGTTATGGACTTGTTGATAATCGACTCCTTTGGACCACCGTTATTGATAGCCAATACAGGAGTTCCCAATCTCATGGCTTCAATTGGAACGATTCCAAAATGCTCAAATGAAGGTGTATATAATAATAATTGGGTTTTTTTGATCAAGGCATCCTTCAAATCAGAGCTGATCGACGGTAAGAAGATGATATCTGCCATTGGAGGTAAAATGATCAATTTTCCACGTAATATAATGCTTTTTAAATTTAATGATTGCGTCAATTTCTCTAATTCCTGCAAATATAGAACATTTTCCTTTACTCTTGAGTCAAATCCACCGGCAATCACCAATCTCGGCTTGCATTTATTCGAAGAGGACTCGGTTAGTCTGAATTTGGCAAATGCTTCGATGGCCAACTCAATGTTCTTCTTTCTTTCGAATCTATTGATGGAAAGGAAGAATTTATTGGAAACAAAAAACTCGTCTACTTCCTTCAACGACTCTTTGTTCAATTCGATCTCCTTGTTCACACAGGGGTATATGACGCCCGGTTCGACGGACTCGAGATGTGTGAAGGTTTTATGGAAAATGCTTTTGGTGAAATTAGAATTCACCACGATTTTATCGGCCGACCCAGTGGTGAACTCCTCGACTCTATCGATGGGATATCTGTAGATCTCTCTGATCAATGATTTATGGCTCGCAAGCAATTGGTCGGGGAAATGACAATAGAACAAAACCTTGGCTTTGGGATGTTTGAAAAGATGCACCAATGGAACGCAGAAGGATAATTGGTCAATGATGAATACATCGTATTGGGAGATTTTTCCCGTGAAAATTAGCGTCAATACCAATACAACCTGTCTCAACATGGCGAACAAGATGTAGAATTTGCCCAAGAATTTTGTGGGGAGCCAATCTCCAATCACTTGGACATCTAGAATGGTTCTGGCCTCCTCGAAACAATGAGTCTTGTCGCAATGGGAGGTATAGATGGCCACCTCATGAGACCGTTCCTGGAGTCCCACGGCCGCGTCGATGACCAATCTTTCGGCACCGCCGATTCCGAGATCGGGGTGAATGAATGCGATTCTCATGAGTAAAGAAGTTCCGCCTTGACACGCTATAATGAGTTGTCTCTACTCGATATTAGATCACTTTGTTGAAGTACAAGAGACGTGTCAGTATCAATATGAATATTGGTGGGAACACACAAGACCCCACCAGGGCTTCGAACAATATACCCCTACTATAATTATAATAAGGGGGTCGACAATGGAAACAATTGATTAAAAGAAAAGGATCTCAAGGAATCTGGAGCAATCTAGAGCAAAGAGAAAGATCGAGCCCTTTCCTCTTCCACAAAAGGAACCAATAGAAGGAAAAATCCAATCTTGGCCATTACGACACATGAATCTAGAGCCGTAATGGTTGCCTCAATTGAGCAATTAGTGTGGTTCTCGGCACGAGTCGAAAGTCCCATACACCGTCTGGGGCTTCTATTATGCGAACTTCGAACCTTTTCTCCGCACTTGTGAGCTCCGTCAAAGTCCTGGTTCCGCCGTTGATTGCGCAATTTGTCGCCAAATTCTACCATATTGGCTGCGTGGGTGGAGGTGGTGGCCAGAGAAATAAGGTTGGACCCTATCGATAGCGACACCGGGCTGACAAAACGATGATTTATGGATTCGTCATCGTTTAACTCCAGCTCTATAAATATATCCCGCCAACGTATTCGTATTTGGTCTCGCTTTACCACTCGGAATCTCCACAGCTCCCATTTGCACCGCCGCACCACCAGCCCCCGCCACTGCCCATCTCAATACGAGCTCGGAAAATCCATTCAACGGTTGACACTACAATTGTATATAAACGACGCAGAAATCACAGGCCCTGGTGTTTACCGTCGCTCCCATAACCATGCCCATTTCCACCGAAGCCATCGAATCCTCCTTGTCCACCTTCAACAAGATCGTGGTGACGCAACGGAACTCCATTACTCATCTCATCAACCAATACAAGTACTCCAAGTTCTCCCAACGAAACTTGATCGACTCCATCCAGATCCTCCACGACACCGCAGATAAAAGGGGAAAGATCATAATATGTGGAATCGGAAAAAGCTACAAGATCGGACTCAAGTTGGTGGCCACCTTGAACTCGTTGTCCATCCAATCCGCCATCTTACATCCAGCCGAGGCCCTACATGGAGATCTCGGTATGGTTCAGGATAACGACTCCCTCATCTTCATCAGTGCCAGCGGTGGCACCCCGGAATTGCTCAATCTCTTGAATTACATCCCGGATTCCATCCCCATCATCCTCTTGACATGCACCCGAAGCTCGAAGCTCTCGACCCATACCAAGATCAAAAGTTTGTTGTTGTGCGAACTTCCGGCCCCCTTGAAAGAGGACAGTGTTTACGGTATCAGTGCTCCCACCATCTCCACCACGCTATCTTTGACCTTGGCAGATGCAACCATGTTGACGCTTTTCGAGATCATCTTCAACGACTTGGCCGAACGGAAAAAGATCTTTGGCGAAAGACATCCCGGTGGCTCTATCGGAGAGGTTTATTCGTCAACGTTGTGTTTGACCTCGTTGAATAACACCAATAATTGCGCTTCTACCGTAACCCCTACCCTATCTTCGATGCAATCATCAACCAACTCGCTATTCTCGATGTGTACCCCAAAATTCGAGTTTCTGGAGTCTGATACCTCAGATTCCGACGATTTCGATAACGAGTTGATCTCGAACATCAAACAATCCAATAGTATTGTCCGTTTGTCCAAGATGCCCCACGATGAATTGACTTGGTTGAGAAATATATCCCTCTACGAATTCATAATCATTAACGACGAACTTGCGGCACCCTGTGCCCTGTTGTTGAGTGTATATAAAAAGGGCTTGGAATACGATGATTGGGAAGAAATAAAATGGAGATTGGAAACATGTTTCCAGAAAATAAAAAGATAATGTGTATTTATTGGGTTAGGTTTGTTGTGGTTCGTATTTGTAATAATGATAATTTGTCTTCGTTGTAGTTCTACACCCAAAATAATATATACAAGTACTATTTATATAAACATGTCATCATAACAAATCAAAATCACTTCAACAATCCCAAGAAAAAGTCTTTATACAAAAAAATAAATATCTTCTAATTTATCTTCTAATCATCTAAAGCAGTCTCACTTAAAAGAATCAACTTCTCAATACTGGCCAAATGTTTACCAAAGTTCTTATTTGAGATTTGTTTCAAATACAACTTGATCTTCCCGATCAAAAACTTCTTGTCCTCCTTTCCAAGAACATCCACCAATTTCTGAACAACATAATTTGCAAATTGGTCCTTCATCATCAACGCCAAATTGGAATTGTCGTCGACAACATCGCTTTCCTTCGTATTATCTAATAAAACCTGGCCCAAGATTAACGTTCTCTCCTTTGGTGTACCAAAAACAATGCATTTCTCAACAACATTTGAAGCAAACTTGTGTTTAGAGAAGTTGACAACCTGGCTATCAAGAACAATGGTCAAGATATTGGAACGAGTCTCGGAGTCCCCATTCTCAATGATGTGTTGAATAACATAGTTCCCATATTGGTCTTGGATCAAGTAATAAATGAATCTGTTCAACTCGTCCAAAATGAATTGTTGATTGTCCGGTGAAGAATATTCTAATAATCTTTGGATCACTCTGCATCCATAAGGATGGGTTGCCAAATGATAAATTTGGTCATTGACAGATTCAACAATTCCGTTGATTTCACTGACAGGTAACCTCTCAATAATCTTCTGGATAACATGATTACCGTTTTGATCCTTAATAAGATTCAAAAAGTCATGTTTCAATTCATCGAGAATGGTCTTCTGATTTTCCAAGTCAACCGTTTCCAAAGCTCTTTGAATCACTCTACATCCGTACATTTGTAAGGATAATTCGTGGATATGAGTCTTCATAAGACCGAGTAAGATCAATCTTTGAGTAGTATTTCCGTATTCAAAGAACTTTTGAATGACGTAGTTACCAAAAACGTCATTCATCAAGTCTGGTGCAATGTTCCTAATCTCGTTGAAAATAACTTCTTTCTCTTCCATAGAAGCACTAGATAACTTCTGTTGGATGAATCTCGAACCATATTGATCTTTGGAAAATTCAATGGCATATCCGTAGATATCCTTCAAATGGTACGATGAAGTGACATTCTTATCGTTTCTAATAGTTTCCAATAATGGCGATCTGTAAATATGATTCTTCTTGAAGTTTCCGTTTGGAGAGTTCGATCTCTTCTTTCTTTCACCATTTCCATTTCCGTTTGAGTTTCCATTGCCAGCGTTATTGCTTGTATGGTTATTGGTAGAATTGGAAGGTGTTGATTGTGGTGGAGAAGGTTGGGGAGGAATCATATCAAAGTTCATTGGTGGTGGACCGCCATACATGGCATATGGATTGAATGGTGGAAACATAAACGGCATGTTCTGGTTTCTCAACAATCCGATGTTGGCGGTGTTGATTCTCTTGTCTTGTGATTCCTCATTCGACAACTCTTCTTTCAAATCCTCGGACACTTCGTCTTCGTCACCGCCTTCTCTTGATCCACCAGAAGAAGATTGTTTCGACATTGGTTGGGGTTGGTTCATTCCAATCAAGGAAGGATCAATCATGGGAGGAGGACTAGGGATCATAAATGGTGGAGGAGAGATGGAATTCATAGGTGGTAAGCCATTGAATTGAAATCCGTACACATTTGGAGGAAACATGGCGGGAAATTGTTCCATCATATTATTAGCACCGGCAACTGGGGCACTGTAATAATTGGAAGATGGGGTGAAAGAAGTGGCAGCAGCAGGGTTCCAAATGGTACTTGGATGCGGGTTTGAATGAGAATGAGAGTTCGAGTGAACCAGTGGCTGGACATTGCCATTATCCATATCTCCGGAAAGCGACAAGATTGCCGACGATTGGTTTGGCGAGTTGTAACTATCGATCTTATCACTGATGGATTGATGTCTCGAGGTGACGGTGTTCAAATTCTCATTCAAGGAGCCCGGAGAAGATAACGACTCCTTCAAGAACGGCGAGTTCGAGTCCAAGAAACTGGTTCTTCTCTTCGAGGTTGTGTTCTCGTTGATCAGAAGGGTCTTGAAGTTGTTGGAGAACTCCAATTCCCTGGTGGCCTCGGCCACCGACGAGAACTTCTCCAAAAAGCCACCGGAACCGCCGTTTGACGACACCGTTGACGGATACATGTGTTTATTGACGATGCCGCCGCTGATGGAGGTGCTTCCGAACACATTCTGGTGCAATCTGGAGTTGGTGCTGCTGGAGGTGTTGTAGGTGTGGCCCAACGGGGCCGAGATGGCGGAAAGTGTTCCCTTTTTGAAGCCAAAGGGGTTATTTCCAAAGGGATCGCTGTCCATGTCGGAGATGGAGCCGTCGTTGGCACTGAAGTTGGATTTACGTCTCAACCCGTGGTTACCCCCTGGGATCATGTTCATGTTGGAGTTGTTGAGCGACGACACCAACGAGATGGCGTTCTGGTCCAACTGTTCCAACACCGACTTGTAGCTCGCCGAGGTGGATGCCGGGGACGACATGGGGTGATTTAGCTCAAGATTAAGGTCATCTGGACATAAGTTAGTAGGGGCACCGAACATCCCAACAATATACTTACCGTTGGACGAGCCTGCCGTGTTCCAAATAAGACTCTCGGGCATTTTGAAGCTATATACAGGGATAATAAATATGTACAGGAAGTATTATGGTATGTATAGTTGTCTTGGTGGTGTTGTTGTTGTAGTTGTTAACAGAACAATTCTAAAATTTTGCCGAGAACAGAAAATATTGGGGGACGTGTGAGGGCGAATTGGGTTGTGGTGGTGCTAGTGTGGTAATGGTGGTGGTGTGGTGGTGATGTGGTGATGATAATTGTAATTGTGGTGATGATGTGTGCTGAGGGGGCAATGGCGATGGGGATTATTTTGTGAGTTGTTGTGGGGGTGGGGTGTCCTGATACCCGGTAATGTTACGTTTTGACCGATCGTTATACATGAACCGTAGGACGGTGCAATGGAGTGTGGCGGTGGAGGTGGAGGTGTGGTTGAAGTGTGTGGTCGTTGTTATAATGGTGTGGTGAAGTGTGTGGTGACGTTTAATATTATACGATATACATTTATTTATCAATTATATTTTGTAATATTTATAATATTTCATATATATCTCTCTACCCCCACCCACCAATGCTCCAAACCCGGTTCACACACTCCAACATCAGATTTTAATGTGAAAGAAATCAGTTGCAACTAACTCAACTTTATTGTCTATAGCACTCGAAACATGTCGTTCAAGGGAAATTTGCAGAGACAGACCTTGAACAGGGTTCTAGGGCTTTTGAATGTCACTACCAATAAAAACCTCATCAAAAATACCAGAGAGAAAACTGCACAATTACTAGATCGAGCTGCTCTTGACGAATCGAAGTTGAAGCCCGCATTTATAGATACAAATCTCATTAAAAATGATAATTACCGGAAATTCGCCAATAGTTTGCCAAATTCGCTAAATTCTGCCACCAAGAAAACTCTTGAAAGTGCTCTTCATGACCTACCAAAGTCTCCAAACACCGCCTTAAGCAGCAAATACAGCGTCTTATATTTCAAAAACGGACTCTCCACAATATCCAAAAATGATTTCGAACGGTTGTATCCGAAGGAGAACTTGCGAACGTACGATTTGGCTGCTTTACCGGGGAATAAGGTGCATTTTCAGGTGATAAAGGCAAGATCCAAGGACACCTTGATGAATAAAGGAGGATATTATCTTCTTTTCGATGATTGTCGTCAGGCGGCTGCTTATTGGATGGAAACTTTGAACAAGGAGATCAATGGGGTTCCCGTGAATCTACAATTTATTGACATAAACCAACACATCCATATGATGTATTCTCCTCTTCTCGGAGAAACATCCAAGACGTTCGAGAAATACAACAATGGCATGCCGTTGGAAGAGATCCCGGCGGATCAGAAGCCTCCTTCGGGGTTCCAGACCATTTCAACAGCAGAATCGCCACATATAGGCGATTTCCCGCTCCCTGAGATGAAGAGACAGCATTGTGTTCTTGTGAAGAATGTTCCAATGCATATATTTGAGAACGATTTGAAGAGTGAATTGTGGAACTTCGATTTATATCCCAACGAAAATGCAATTCAATTGTTGTATAAGAACATGTTCACGAATCAAACGGTGTGGTTGGTGCGCTTCGTGAATGAGACCGATCCAAGACGGTTCTACAGAAAGTACAATGGGTCGCATTATAGAAACTTCTACCATTCCAAGAAATTGATTGTGGAGGTTCTAGATTAGGAGGCGGTGGAAAGTGCATATGTATATAGATAATGGTATTGGGATTGCATGGTTGGTGTAGATTCTGTTAGATCTTGATTGGATCTGGACTTACAAATGATGAGAGATCCTGCAATTGTCAGTGATGAGAGATCCTACAACTGTCAGTGATGGGAGATCCTACAACTGTCAGTGATGTTACTTTTTAACTCCATCTGCATATTTCCAATTATATTTGTCATCTGCTTTATGGCCGCAATTGCGATCGCACAACGCCCCTGATATCTCTGATACGAGACCACAGAGATCTCCTTCTTCAACCCCAATAGACACTCGCATAACAACTACTCCCATCCGACATCTATGGCTACATTGGCTCGTATATCTCTGATAAGAATTCTCCGTCTCTTACCGGATATGGGTTCCGATAAGTAATAGCCGCATCCGGTAACCATTACCTAATACCGACATATATAAACCATAGGAATCCTGTCAATCCCCGGGTCCTGTAATAATAAGAAACATCTCGAAATGGCCATCCAAACTTCCTGGGAACAGCTCAATAAACAAGGTAATAGCTTGCTTTCGCCGGCTTACAAGACTAATGGCCCCATAGTATTCACCTCGGGCCAGGTTGGTGCTGATTCTAATGGAGTTTATCCGGATTCCGTCGCTGAACAGGCTGAAAACGCCTTCACCAACTTGAAGACAGTGTTGGAGGCCTCGGGCTCGTCCATCGACAGAGTCTTGAAATGCTTGTTGTTTGTCGCCCATGCTACGTATGCTTCCGAGGTCAACAAGGTGTATGCCAAACATTTCCCTGGCCAACCAGCCAGATCGTGTGTTGTGGTGGCCTTCCCTGATCCAAAGATCAAGGTGGAAATCGAGGCCATTGCCGAGGCCGACCCGATTCCAAGTAACTTGTAATTGTTAGAATGAACATAGATTCCGTACATCTTGTTGTAAACTTCATTATATTACCAACACCAATTATACAACAGCAATGACTATTAAACACAGAAATTAAATTAAATCCAACCCATCCTCATTCGTTCAAATCTCCTAGATTTCTCCAGCTCTCTCTTATGATCTCCCAATTCTTGACCGAATTCCCGTCCGTATTGGTGTCATTCTTCTCCATGATCACGTATTTCTCCCAGATCTTCAAGTATCTCCAGATGATGACGATGGAGTCGTCGTTGATCCAACCCAACTCGCCATGGTCGTTCTTGGCAAAGTCGTGGTTGATATGAATGGAGACAAACGACCATGTCGAATGGAAATAATTGGGTATTGGGATCGGAATCGGCAACTTATTGAAATAATGTTGTCTATTGTCATCATTATTGTTGATATTGAACACATGCAATGTCTGTTTATCTGATAAGACTGCCAATTTGGACCCCGAGGGCGAAAACTTCATGCAATTGATTATGGCTCGATCCAAACCTCTTCTGAACTCGTACAATAAAGAGGTGTTATTTGTGGAATGGACCCGGATGATGGTTCCCGTCTCGGAGGCAGATGCTATCATGGTTCCCGCCCTGTTTATGGCCAAACATCTGAGTCGCGATTTATGGGCTTTGATGATGCTGATCAAGTTTCGTTCCTGGCCCGAGGGAGACACATCCACCAATTGGATCTGACCCGCTGTTCTTCCTGGGAACGCCAAGATGTGGTATTTATTATCGTTGGTAGAGATGGAGAGGTCGGCGATGCCGTTGTCGTTGTCAATGGTCTCGTAGCTCGAGATCTTCTTCGGCGGAGACGAGAAGCCATAGATCACCACCTGATTCTTCAACACCACGATGATTCTTATTCTCGACAACAACACGTTCAACACGGGGCTCATGAATTCGAGCGTGAGACTCGTTTTGCGCTTCAAGTCGTCCCAGATGATCACCTTATTGATGGGATATTTGGGGGTCCTTCCACCCCCCACTATGGCCAAATAGTTTGTTCGATGTAGCATGGTGATGAGACCGATCCCCGAGCCGGTGTGGACCACTCCGTTGTTTGCCGGGTTCTGGGGATCCTCCAAATAGTTGAAGTTCCGCTTGACTCGCAACTTCATGGGCGAGGTGTTGTAGACCCTGAAGCCGTTCTCGTGACCCACGGCAAAACAGCCCTGATCCTGGTTGAAGTTCACACACAAGAGATTAGAGTCGTCCGGATCCTCCACTATGGGGATATGTGTGTTCATTGTGAGGTATTGAATGAGATATTCAATAACTGATGCAAATGACTTGGATATGATGGAGATTTGTAATGGCACGAGGGGTAGGGAAACGGTTGCACTTTTCGAATGGGTATGGCGCTATGGTTGGTTTGTGGTGGGAACCGTTCGACTGGCTGTTGACACTGTTTTTATGGGACTTGACTTGGGATGATGGTCAAATATGTTTCATTCCGTTTATAGATTGTTTACCTATAAGGAGAATGGGATGCTGCACGACTCGGGAATCTGCACGACTGAGGGTGCACGCTGTGGACCATGAGGTTAATTAAGCACAGAGGGTTATAATGCATTGGTGGGAGAGATGGTGAGGGCTTTTGGGGATGAGGGATTTGTGGGATTTGTCGCTTTTTGAGATATAACGATTGGAAATGAAAAAAAAAATTGCCGCAATTACACGAGATCAATTGATTCTGTGTGGTGCAGGAGTATGGAGGAGATGGGGATATTTTTTATTTTTATTTTTATTTTTTCGTATTTCCCTGTAATTGATTATGGAAGAAGTCATTAATCATATTTCTATGATTCTTTTTCTACAAAATTAATGGTGTCAAGTTATCTTGTAGATTATTCAAATGATTCCTGTAGCACACTTCACCAATAGAAGAGAGGTGTGAAGAATAGTCTTTTCCTTTTCTCGTTAATTACAAGATCCATTACAAGTTTATGAGCAACTATCTCACCATTATCATTCTCATCATCATTCTCACCATCATTCACTCTCTCTCCCTTTCCTCCTAATCACTCTCAACATCCATAATTTCGTCATCTTCGTCACTAGATTCCTCTCCTTCCCTCAATTTCTGTACAATCTCCTCAATATTTTGTGGTTTGTCATCCCTCTCAATGCTCACACCCGAAAAATTCATCACCTTCGACTTCTTGATCAACGGCGTGTTCAAATACGTATTATAATTCTTTGCGGGAGAGGTGAATTTTCGGTTTAATTCTATCAACTTGGAACTGGTGGAATTGAATTGGTCGGTATTGATAGCATTCTGTTCCAATGCTCTCTTCAAGAGATCGTTGGACACAGGATCAGTTGGAGAGATGGCCAATGCGTTGTGTAATATTTCTATGGCCCTGAAATAATCACCAATCTTCAAGTAAACCAAGCCAATGGCAGCATAGATATTTGGATCCTTTGTGGTGATCTTCAACACTTGTTGGAAACATTGCAATGACAATTGGAACGAGTTGGACTTACGATAAACATGACCTAGATTTGCGTGAATTGAGATCCATGTTTTGGAGTCTGAGTTCAAATACCTAGCTGCACTCAACGCCTCGTTCAAATAAAATTCAGCCTTCTTTAGATCATTCTTGTGATAATTGATCACTCCTAGCTCGTTCAACAATAACGGATCATTGGAACATATTGATCTTGATGTCAACAAATACTCCTCAGCTAGCGTCAAATTATTCATCTGTAGATATTGCATTCCCAAAAATAAATTGGGCAAATGAGTTCCAGGAAATAATCTGGCTGCAAATGCATATCCACTGATTGCCTGTTCGTGTTCTCCTTCCGCAGCAAAGGTATGGGCAAAGCCTATCCATGCATGGCCAAAGTTGGAGTTAATCAATGTAGCTTTGGAGAAATATCTTCTGGACTCTCCAACCTTCCCTATCGAAAGGTAATAGATTCCGATAGCCAACCATGTCATGTCCACCTTTGGATGATCGCTAGCCAATTCATGTGCCTTCAAGAACAATTTGTTCTTACCGCCCAATTCGTAGAGACACAGGAGATAATTGGGCAAAACCTGGAAGTTGTAATTATCCTTCATCAAGATCTTTTCACAAATTTCGAGACATTCCTCAAATTTGCATTGAATATACAAGAGATCTGCCCTGGCCAACAACAAGTCAGAATTGCCGCCCAAGTTGAACTCTTCCTTCAAAATGGCCTCGGAGTCCTCGAATTTGTTGACATTGACGTATTTCGAGAGCTTGGTGGTGTACAAGAGTTTGACTAGCTCATCATTATCATCGGCATCGCGGAAATTCAACGAATTGATCAAATCCCATTCCTCTTTGGATGTCATTAGATTGTTATAGCATAATTCTTCGAACGCCTCGAAACATTTCACATCCACTAATAGTGCCTCTTTGTAGCATTCTTTTGCCCGTAGAAAGTTATTCTGGTTTGCGTAGATTTTTCCTCGTAAATAGCACATGGAGGCCTCTAGTTTTATCCCACCGTCTTGGTTTCGGATCTGGTAGTTTTCATCTTTTTTGAACGGATTGGACTCGCCAATCAAGTCCAAGGCATCGTCCCATTCTTCCAATTGGACCAAACATAACGCCGCCAAATATCTACAACTTACAGATTGTTCGAAGGTGTGGCCCGAGAGCAATTGTCTGGCCCTTAGATAATTTCCCGTCGAATAATGGACTTGGGCCAACCAAAAGGCGTCGTTGGGATCGTTGGTCAACGCCAACACCTTGTCGCCAATGTATTCGGCAGTTTTGTAATGATGTTGCATCAAGGCATCATGTCGCCATAATCGCAATTTCTCGGCCTGTGACAAAGGCTCCTCGGTGAAATTGCTGGAGTTGTGGTTGGCGGTGGGATTATTCAATTGATGTGATAATGGATGCGGTTGTTGGTTGTTGTGGGGATTTTGGTCCAAATGGAAAAATGTCGTGGAATTCGAGCCCGGTGTGTCAAAGAGATTGGTGGGTGGATTTGGCGGCGTTATGAATATATCTGGCCGATTTCTGTTGTTGATCAAGGGCGAGATGAAGAGGGTTGAATTGTGTTGTGACGGTGTGTTGACCATGGTGTGTGTGGCTGTGTTTCGCGTGCAATGAGTGGCCTTCTGCTGGTGTGGACCGCTATGTCGTCTGTGATCTCACCACTTCTGTTGCTCGCTCTCATCTCATCTTCAACTTCATCGCTACTGTTTAAATCGGACGTAAACAGATATTGACGTGCGGGACCCGAAGATGTGTTGCAGCCATTTGACGGCCCCACCCTCGGTGTGCCGAATGACGGGTGGTGCATGGTTGCACAATTCTTTTGTCTTCCATTTTATATAATTAGAACATTAGAGAGATGTTGTCATGCATTGTAACATAATATCTTAAAAAGAAATAATAAATCTGCCGTTTCTCCCAAATTGTCTCGCTTCTCCAGTCCCCAAACCCCGAAACATCTCCAAACATGACTCAGATAATCCTTCTTTTAACATGACTCTTTCGTTTTCATATTTCCACAATCTCTAAACGCCGTGCAAATTATCAAGCTCATCCATTATCATTATCGTGCCAGCCATAGCTGCAGTCTCCAGCTAATGCATCAAATGTCGCAGTTCAGATAAAGCGTCCAAGCAGTTACTAGCGAAGAGTCTAAAATGTCCGCCAAAAAAACATAAAAACCAAAAAACAATCCCACGTAGAATTCCCCTTCTCTTCACCATCTGATCCCCTCTTCACATTAGCCAAAACCCATCATACTGCCCATCCTCAAATCTCCCCCAATCTCCTCCGATAACCGATGTCGTGTGAAGATTAGTCATTTTCCAATCTATGCGACATTTGAAAAATTCGGCCAAATGAGTAACCCTCATAAAATTATATATAAGTCGATCTATTATTTATAGTTTCTATTGTTTAAACATCGTCCTATATCAACATGTCTAAAGTCATTTTACACTTGAGAGCTGAAACCAAGCCTTTGGAGGCCAGAGCCGCCTTGACTCCTACCACCACCAAGAAATTGCTTGAGACCGGTAACTTCACCATCTACGTCGAAGAATCCTCTCAATCCATTTTCAAGTCAGAGGAATATGCCAAGGTTGGCGCTATAATCGTCCCAGAAGGTTCCTGGCAATCCGCCCCAAAAGAAAGAGTCATCATCGGTTTGAAAGAAATGCCAGAGGAAGCCACTTTCCCATTGATTCATGAACATATCCAATTCGCCCATTGTTACAAAGATCAAGCTGGTTGGGAATCAGTTTTGGCCAGATTCCCTGCCGGTAACGGTGTCTTGTACGACTTGGAATTCTTGGAAAACGACCAAGGTAGAAGAGTCGCTGCCTTCGGTTTCTACGCTGGTTTTGCCGGTGCTGCCTTGGGTGTCAAGGATTGGGCCTTCAAACAAACCAATTCCGACAGCCAGGAATTGCCAGGTGTTTCCCCTTTCCCAAACGAAGCCGCTTTGGTCGAAAACGTCAAGCTTGATTTACACAGAGCTGCCAAGAGAGGTGCTAAATTACCAAATGTTTTGATTATTGGTGCTTTAGGTAGATGTGGTTCCGGTGCTATTGATTTATTGAAAAAGGTCGGTATTCCAGACGCTAACATCAAGAAATGGGATATGAAAGAAACTGCCCCAGGTGGTCCATTCAAGGAAATCGCCGAGGCTGATATCTTCATCAATTGTATCTATCTTTCCAAGCCAATTCCACCATTCACCAACATTGAGTCATTAAGTTATCCTTCCAGAAAATTGAGAACCATTGTCGATGTGTCTGCTGATACCACCAACCCACATAACCCAGTCCCAGTCTACACAATTGCTACAATCTTCCCTGAACCAACTGTTCCAGTCGCTGCTACTCAAGGTCCTAAATTGTCAGTTATTTCCATTGATCATTTACCATCTTTATTACCAAGAGAAGCCTCCGAATTCTTCTCTGAGGATTTGTTACCTTCCTTATTTGACTTGCCAAAAAGAAATAAGGCTAACGTTTGGGTCAAGGCCAAGACATTATTTGATAGACATGTCTCTAGATTAAATAGACCAGCCAAGCTTTAGAAATAAAGAGTTTATTTTTGTTGAATAATTCCGCTTGGGTTATTCTCTATTGTTAATATTCTTGTAGAGGCTCGTTGATAGTAGTTGCATCTAATTTTGGTGATCCATGGGATTCCGTTAAACTTATCATATATACTACAATTTCAATATAAATAACAATTTTATAATTTCTCTGGTCTGAGTACCAATTCTCATTTATGGACTGCAATTTGCAACTTGTAATGTCTAGTGAGTCTCATTTCTCTTTTTTGGTTCATCCCATTAATCCTTTTTTCATAAGCAACATCAACTTGATCTCAAGACTGGTTGGTATCAAATAAGCTTCTCTTAAATTGAAGGTCCATCACTGGTATAGTCATCGTAAATATTAAAAACCAATTCTGCAAGTTCTAAAAAATCTTCTGACATCATCAGATGTATTTGCGAAAGGGAGGACTTAAGCTCAGAGAAGCTCTTCTCAAGGAACATGACTTTCTTTTGGGATTCTTTGACTCGATCTAAAAGTTCGTTGGACCTAGTTGGTTTATCAATAGCCATTAAAAGCACCTTGTAATAATAAGTAGTATTCTGTTATGAAGACCATCTTAAGGAATAATGTAGATCCTCCCTTCTTAGTGAAAGCTGTTAACTCCTTTTTTTGCTTCTCAATAATGTTTTTTTATTCTTTTTCGAGTTTAATTCCTTTTTCTACAATTACTTATTGGCTTCTCCGTCTTAACAGTTGTTTTTACATATTGATCTAAAATTCCAGTCAATTTATACTTCAAAGACAACTTGAACGAATTATCTACTTATCCAGTCTAGTTAGAACGTCTATTTTTGGTTCAGATGAGCTCCTCTATAGTGATGGTCCAAATCACTTATAAACATTATTATTCCTTCTCTTTTGATATACCTGAGTTTTATTTAAGTAATAAATGAAACAAAATATTCTTATCTTACATTTTTATACCTCAATTAATGAACAACATAATATTTATTCGATAGTAAACCGAACCAATAAAAATTAGAATAGCACAGCTCGTTAGTTAGGTCATATATAAGTAAAGTTGAATGAAGATCCATTATAAAACAGTTTTCACTTTGTCAGTGGATATATATTCTCCAAGAGTAGTTAGTAAATAGTTTTTGTAGCGGTGTATTTCAAAGGTGATTTCGACGTATTTTCTCCTTTCTCTTTTCGAATTTAATGTTATCCCAATTTGCTTGACAAGCAAAAAGATTATTTACCCAGCCATCAAATAAAGCTCTTCTGAGTCTCAATAGTTTCTCCATTCTTATGGGATCACTGCAAGTGATGCATTTTGAGTCTATCATGTCTATTCTTTCAGGGAATCGCGGGGATCTCATTCTTCGAGTACTAGGTTTATAGGGCATATTGAAGATGTCTTGTACTTGTATGAATTTTGAGTCTGGATGTTTGGCCTGAATGTTATTTATATAATGAGTGAGACAGAATGCTTTTGTATAACTTGTCTCCTGGTGTAGTAGGAAAATCAGATAACAGAAAGGTAAACAAGCAAGGAAATAATCATAAACTTCACTATTTAGTCAAAAGGTAGAGCTAACAATAGAGTGGTGAAAGTTGAACATCTTTAATTTGATCATTTCATTATGTGTTTTATCCCAATTCAACCTACAACGCTTACTAAATACTTTTATATTGCACCTAATCCTCGAGTTGAACCGTCACTTTGGTCTTGTTCTTACTTTTCTTGTTCTTCTTGCTCTTGGTCTTTGATCTCATCATCTTTTGCATTTCTTCACCATCAGTTTCATATTCTGACTCGCTTGGTGCTTCTATCTCATTATATCTTCTCTTCATAGTGTCCACCTTTTCAATGGTTTCTGGAGCAGCAGCAACACAGTTCAATCTTTCACCTGAGTTATACACAGCAACTTGGTCTTTGACAGACATGTCCCAGACGACAATGGTACCGTCAGAAGATACAGAAATCAAGTAAGGAATATTGTTGGTATCTTTGTCATTGATCAAGGTGAAACCCTTAATACGATTAGAATGGCCCTGTAATTTGAATTCAGGTTCAACTTCCTTAGCAGTTTCGTCCACAATCTTCTCAGTTTCATCATCTTGGTTTTCCAATAACTCTTCCAACTTGTAAAAGCATAATGAACCGTCACCATGGCCTGTTATTAAGTATTCGACACCGTTGATTTGGTATATTTCCATGTGCATCAAGGTCTTGGAAAACTTTAGCTTTTGGAAGATCTTGGCGTTGGAAGTCTTGTATATTAACACTTGGTTCAATAAACCAACGAGGAAGAATTTACCATCAGTAGACCATCTGACATATTCACCACATTGGCCCAAATGGTCTCTACCCTTTAATTTCAAGATAGCAGCCTTCTTGGCAGTCATCAAGTTCCACAATCTGATAGTCTGGTCAGTACTGACAGAGATGGCGACTCTACCCGAAGGATGGATGGACAAATCATTGACTTTCCCTTTATGTCCCTTCAAGGTTCCAAAGATCTCCCAATCCTTGGTTCTCCATATTCCGATATTACCATCGGCAGATCCGGATAATAACCATTTACCGGTTTTGTCGGTGTTTTGCTCCTTGTCCTTTCCGGTGAAACCTTCGTCTGAGAAACGTAAGGTGGTGATAGTGCCGGTGTGACTCAACAAGGTACCCAATTCCTTTCTCTTTTGTAAATCGTATATTCTGATATGTTCGTCGTTACTTCCGGTGACCAAGTATCTCTTGGCCAAATCAATGCTTTTGATGGATAAGGAATGTGCCTGGAAATGGAATATAGGTTGGAACACTGGGGTCTTGGTCAAGATCAACGAGAGACACAACAAGTTATGTTCGTACGACCCGACAATGATACGAAATTGTATGGGTTTTGTATTTTGTTTAACAGAGCTCATCTTCAACCTACTTCCTATAAGACTTGTCTAATTCGTGCGATATATTTTTTTGTTTCTATTTTCTTGATGCGGTTTAATGAAAAAAAATATATTTTGGCGGGTCGTCTGCCAACCGATGCGATCCAGATGACGGGCCCTTGGCACACTTACAGTGTCAAATATAATTAATTATAATTAATATTTATTGATATACATGGGATATTCTGCTCATATCGTTCTAACGGCTTGCAAAATCGAATCCTTCAACATGGATTTGGCGATGTTCCAATCCTCATCGGCCATGCTATCACCGTACAACTTGAACAACTTCTTAATTCTAGCAACCTCCAATTCATCACTTATAATTCCATTTTCTCTGGCCTTATCGTTAATCAAGAACGCAAATTCTCTGTCATTATTGTACAAGAACGACAAGATGACCGCTTCGGTCAACAAACCCGTTGGAGACACATGTTTCTCGTTGACGGTTTTAGAAACCTTTTGTATGTAATTATTGTAGATTTCCAATGCCTTATCTATATCGAATTCTGAATTGGCCAAAATCAAGCTATGGAGAATGCCTATTGGAATAGAGTCTAAGAGTAAGGTCTCGGCCACCTTCAAATGGGTTGGATTGTGTTCCTTGATAGCATTGTAGCAGAAGACCTGGACCATTTTGTTTTGTATTATTGCCGATTGGTATTTTTCATGGATTTGGTAATGGTGAAATAATTCCAAACTCTTTGGTAAATTGGATTGGTACATCCCCACCGTATCCAAGTATTTCAACCTCAATAATAAGGCTGGAACGGTGTCGCCTTTATCCAAACTCTGCTCGTTGATAATTTCAAAGATAGTTTCGTACGAATCAATGGCGATAGACTGGACTTTCTCCGTGACCAAGAGATTGAGATCATTCAAATTCTCACTATCCTTCAAATCAGCAGAATTCAAACATGTCAAACCTTTAATGATCAAATCTGCGTCTATTAAATCACGGTCTGTTTCGGAGGCTTTTTCAATGAAAAAATTGAATATCTTCATATAACTTTTGGCAGTGGCCGAGGTGTACTCATTGGTAATCAAAAACCGTTTAAGTTCGTTCAAATTGGAGGGAACCAATTGGATGGCCGAAGGAATATTCATCGTGATTAAATTATTCAAGAAAGAATCCCAATAAATGTGATTTGAGTCCTCCAATTTGTTGAAAACTTCGACAGATCTCATGATATTCTCCAAATCGATCTCAAACTCGCCAGCCTCGAACTTTTCACCGTTCAACAATTTCCCTAATAGCGCCAAATGCACTTCATTTGACAAGACATTGTCATTTTCTGACTTCTGGAATAATTCTTTATAGAAATCCCATGAAGATTTGACTCTTCCCGGATTATGGACAAGCAAATGACTCAAGGAATCGTTGGACAAGAGACTCTTGTCGATGGCATAAAAAATCGAGAAATCCTGGGAGAGATAATTGCTCACCAACCCGTTAATTATCTCCTTTCTCTCGTTCAAATCTTCCCTGACATTGACAATTTTTATAAAATTCTTCACGAAATCAGTGTCTTCTACAGGTTGACTCTTCAACACATCCGATAACTCGCGGAGTTCTTTGTTGGACAAGGAACTCAAATTAGTTCCGAATCGCTTGTACGATTCTCCGACAGGGACACTGCTATACTTCCTACAGAATGTTCTGAGCATCGTTCTTGCGGTTGGAGGAAAATGGTTGCAGGCTGCAAAATGAAATTTCTTTATCATTACGAGTGAAAAATTCGACCCGAACTTAATTAGCCGGTTAAATAGCCGCACACTACCAGCTACAATCATTCGTTATATATCTATTAAAACTTATTTTCGGACATCGATTTATCGTCCCCATATTAATTGTATTGCATTGTCATTGCGCTTTGTCATTCATTAGCGTGCCAATTCACCCTCCATCTTGGCCAACATGCCACAGGCCACGAAATAGTCCTCCCATTGATCAACAGCCTCGATCTTCTGGAAATCCTTGAATTCAAATTGAGATAAATATTCATTATAATTAATGAATTCGTTGGCGGTCTCGCACTTGTAACTCCAACTGGCCTTGTAAGCCCCACCCAAAGCACAGGCATTTGGGATATCAACCTTGTAATTTCCGTCCAAAGCCCCCAAAATGCTGCTCATCTTATTAACGATGTCTATGTTGTTGGATCCACCACCGACATAGAAACATTTGTGGGGTCTGGAGGTCAAGGTGTCGAAGGTCTGCGGTTTATCATCAGTAGTCAACTCACCAAATTGGCCAACCAAATCCTGATATTTACCAGCCAACTTTTCCGGGTCTTTCACAGGGTTATTCAACATAGGACCGGCTCTTAATCTACAACTCAAGGATTGAGATTCGACGATGGACACAACATCTTGCTCGATATCAAATTCCTTGACATCCTCCAACTTGTCACCAACCAATTTGCTTCTCTTGAATTGAGCTGTCGCGTTAGGAACAATCTCACCCAATGGGAAATAAACACCCAATTGGTTATCAAATTGCTTGTTGGTGGTGGCCTTCAATACCTCACTGAACTTGTCCCATGATCCGTCGGTGATGTTGTATTTGGCATTCAAATCATCCTTCACCTTTTCTCTTGCCAAAGCACCGTTACAATAACAAATCATCCCCATGTAGCTTCCAGGTAATGTGGGATGTTTGAACAAATGGTATTGGGAGGAAGGATTGTAGTTATTTGTGATCAATAAGACGGTTGTTGAGGTCCCCAACGAGATCAACAAGTCATTGTTATTCAAAGGTAACGAGATGATTGTGGCCAAATTGTCACCAGTGAAGGAATACACCGCACAATCCTTATTGAATCCGTATTTGGAGACAAAATAGGACGAAACATTACCCAAGGACTTGTAAGTGATTGGGTCAACATGACCCAATTTAGAGCGCAAGTCCTTGATACCCACTTCTTTGGCTGATTTATCTTCATTCTCCACACCGGCAGCCAATTCCAACAACTCGTCATTGAAGTCGTTATTCAAGATATCGTACAAATTCATTCCACAAGCATCACTTTCCTCGATGGATGAGATGAACCCCAACAAGACACTGGACAAGAAGCTGGACACAAGCGAGATTCTTTCCGTTTCAGCATATATCCGTGGGTTCTTTGTGGCAACCTTACGGATCTGTAAACCTGTGAATCTGTAATGAGCCGTCGAGCCGGTGGCTCGGGCCAATTTCTCACCATCGCCGAGTTTCTTCTCGAATAGCTTCAATTCCTCGCCAGTTGAATGGTCCTGCCAATTGGGTGATTTGTCCCAACTGAAGGCCGTTGGTAACAATTGTTCAGCCAACGAGGACGAGTCGTCTAAATGAGATAATACCTCTTCAGCCGACGAGGACCAGAACACCGAACCGTGTTGTTGACACGAGCCAGAGACACCCTTCACCTTTTCGAAGGGGAAACCGTCCTTCTTCATCAAACCAAAAATAACATCAAGCGATTCCAACCAAACTCCCACCGGAGTCACCACCTCCCCCGTTTCGTCATTGGCGACCACGCCCTTGTTGATGTGGTATTTCGACTTGAATTCCTTGTCGAATTCCACATGATAAGTCTTCAAATGGGCCAAAGAGGCATCAATAACAATGATCTTCAATTGTTGGGTCGACAAATCGAACCCCAAAAATAAGTCGTCCGACATTCCTCGTGTATTAGATATATAGAAGGTTCAATATTTGAGTTGCAACCAAGTCACAGGATTCTTGTTGAATGCGGGCCAAGGGGGCAATACCAACAATAAAACCACAGCCAAACCAAACGCAAAACTGTACACAGTGAGGGCCAAGTCCTGTCTGATCAAACCAATCAAGAAACTTACGACAGCAGTGACGTTCAAGCCAAATTTCAACACCGATTCGGATTTTTGCTGACCTTTGAAATCAATTGGAAACTCGAGAAACTCAACAATACCGTCCATTGTCGCGCTTATATATGCTGAGAAGAACTGGTGATGGTTGGATGGTGGTTCTTGTTTTCTGGGGTGGATCTCGAGGAGTTTTTCGGCCTAAACGAGTAGTTCTGCGCTGGCGGCAGAGTTGACTATTTGGGAGGTGGGATTTTATGAATTTAAAAAAAGGAGAATGAATAGAGACGAAACGGTGATAATGGGCAAATTAATTATTCTGTTAAATGGCTCTCACAAACGCAAGACGTTGAGTTTTGTTCTCCTTTTGCAACCCTCCTACATGAATCGGCTCCGCGTGCATCCAGAACTAATATGGTGAGAGGGATCATGAGATGGCTTATTGCACTGGTAGCGGGGAATAGGAGAAGGGGTATTATCAGGGTCCTGGATGTTGAATGCAGGAGTGAAGTGTCATATTAAGTCCGTTGATTGTGTGTGAGGATATGTAATATCATTGATGAACCATGACTATTACAGTCACTATTACACTTAGTATTATAGTATACTACACTCACTATTATAGTATACTACACTCACTATTATAGTATACTACACTCACTATTATAGTATACTACACTCACTATTATAGTATACTACACTCACTATTACACTCACTATTACACTCGCTATTACACTATACTAATACACGCATTGCTATAATCTCAATCACACTCATCACTATAATCACAATTACTCTCACTTCGAAATTATCTTAAAAATCTTTAACTTAAATAGTTCTAAATTACTTAAACTAATATTAAACGAGCTTAAAATTTGAAAGATTAATATTCAAATTGGCAACAATTGAAATAATTTACTAGACTCACTACTAGACTCACTACTAGACTCACCACTAGACCAACCACTAGACTCACTACTAGACTCACTAACACACTCACCACACCCACCACACCACCTCCCTACACTCGCCAATAAATATCTATCATTATTCATAACTATCATAACCACTCCATACCCTCCCTAATCATCAATGTAATAATTCATATCGTTCTCGATCAACTTCTGCTCGATCAATTCGTTCACATAGTTGTAATTGTCAAAATTCTCAAACTTGAACGAATAATTGTTCAAAAACGACCCCGTCGGATTGATAATCGACAAATTGAGAAACTCGTCGTCTGTCGTTGTCGTTGTCGGCGTGGTTGTCAAACTGGGCAACTCGTCGTCGATGTCCAAGTCCGAGTCAAACTCCTCGAGATTGGTCTTTCTCTGCTCATTCTCGCCATTGTAGCTGTTGTAGATCTTTTGGTCGCTGAACTCGTCGCTGAATTGCCCGTACGTCTCCTTTTCCTTGTGCTCGCTCTGTCCGATCTGGCTCTGCAAATGCTTGAAGTTCTTGATCAAGTTGATCAAATCGATCTTCAAGTTGTAATTCTCCTGGTTCACGTCGGTGATCAACAGACTCAAATTGTCGCTATTGAGGCTGTTGAGCGTCTTGTATTTCCGTTTGGCACTCGGACTCGTCTTGCCACCTTCCCCACAACTGCCTCTCTGTGTGTTGTCGCTCCTCGTTCTGTCCATCTCGTTGCTGGCCTCCAGCGGCTTTCTTCCTGGCTTGGGTCTCGGAGGTAATGTCCATTTCTTGGACGTCTTCACCGTCAACACAGGCTCCATGTTCATCTTGTCTCTGGCTGTCTTCCCATACAAACGGAATCCGTCTCCATACAACCCTATATATGCCACACCCAAAATTCTTCACAAAGTATATATAGATGGTCCCATATACACGCATAAAATTTTCACGGAACAGCTCGGGTGGAGTTAAACGCCGATGTGGGCTCGAAATGTCACAATGTGGAGACCGCGACACCGGATGGCAATATTATCTGGCTCCTGTTATCGACATATTATCATCCGTCTTCACATTTCGTCTGTTGGCCTTATATATAATCCCCAGAAGGCGCGGGGTTTATCGACTGTTGCTGTCTGACTCGAGTTAGTTCAACCTGCATCGTGGTATGATTCCGGTATTTGGCGTGGGAGTCATGAAGAAAGTGGATGGAAGGCCGACTCTGCGACGCGACTAGCCTTTGATGTAATATTCTACATCGACGCACCCATTGGACCATATTATCGTGTCGTTTGGCGAGATAATATTCCCACATATCCTCGACTTCTAGCGTCCCACTAAGCTTTTCCTCGCCTCAACCGAAGTGTTGAGGCTTTAAGGTTTGACCGCCATTGTCGCAGTGCTCTTCGGTTAGGTCCACGCATATAGAGTTAGGTTCGGCTCTTCCTATCGTCTCTGGGCTCCCTGTCGTCCGCGGGGTCTGCTTCATTCTCTTGTCACATCTACACTCCTCGCTAATATTAATATACATTCACTATTCACCCCTTGCTCACAAGTCATCCTCGTCGTCAGATTGTAAATATTGGGCATATGCATCGGCATCGGCGAACACTGGCAAGTCCTTGAGCTTTCTTCTCTTTCTGGAGCTTTCCTCCTTTTCTTCCTCCTTCTCTTCCACGGCCTCCTCCTCGTCGTCGAATTCGTCGTCGTCTTCGTCTTGGAAGATTCTGGCTTCCTCGTCGTCGGAAGAGTCTTGGCCCTCTAATTCTTCGTCCTCGACCTCGAGCTCCTCGTCGAACTCGCCAGCTTCCAAATCTTCGGAATCCTCGTCTAACTCTTCGTCGTCGATTTCACCGTCCAAGTCTTCATCGTCTTCATCGTCTTCGTCGTCCAAGTCACTCAAATCCTCATCGTCCAAGTCTCCATCTTCCTCTTCAACGTCGGGGTTGGACTTGACTAATGCTTGCCAAACTTCCTCATCGTCTAATTCATCCTCTTCACCATCCTCACCAGTGGTCTTCTTCTTGTTCTTCTTGATTTCCTTTAATTTGTCTTGTTTGGTTATGAAGTAGTTGTAGAAGAATTCTTCGTCTGGTCTGATCTTCTCCTTCAACCATTGCTCGGTGTTGATAGGGATTTGTTTATCGTTTTCCTTGATTAACAAACCATGAACACCACTCAAAGGTTGCATAATAGATGCATTCTTGACAGAAACCTTTTCCTTTGCATTTTTGTATACAAATCTGTCCAAGAAATGAGATAAGGTGAAGAGAGTCAAATTTGGCTTGGCTTGTTGAGTACCATCGACAAGAGAGTTAGCATACACAGAGATAGTTGGATGGTAGTGATTGGCAAAGAAAGTCCATTCCCAGGCTTTGGTGGTATTTGCGTTGGCAAACTTTGGATCTCTCTTTTTACCGTCGTAGATATCTTCCTCCAATTTCTCATCATCAATGATGCTCTTTAAATCAGGCTTCAAAGAAAACAATTCGATCAATAAGTACGACATACCAACAATACTGCCGATATTCAACCAATTGGCACAGTTTTGCAAGATTCTCTTTATGAATGCCATAATTCTTCCGAGATCGGAATCATCCTTCAAAGACTTATATAACAAGTTCAAGTAAATACCTTGTTTTGAGGAATTGATTAATCTGGTGTCCAATAAGGATTCGTACAAACTTCTGTAATATCTGTCTAAGTTTTCTGGACTCTCCTTGGAGATTTGATAAATCAAGATCAAAGCTTGGACAGAGGTGTTGAAGTTGGTAGAATGGATGATTTTGTATAAATTGTTCAAGTTCTTGATCAAAAGCTCATTATTCTTGCTTGAGAATGGCAAAGATCTATTGATACCAGTTAATAATGCAGTGAAGATCTTGGATTGTTTTTCTTCAATCAATTCGTTGTCACTCTTGACAACTTGCTTGACAGATTTACCACCCTTCTTACCCTTCTTTCCGGTTTTTCTATTCTTGTTTCTGGCTTCAGGAGCTTCCTTCTCTTTTTCGGCCTTCTCGGCGGTGGTGAGCTCTCTCTCTATCTTGTGGTTTTCGAGCAAAATCTTCTCAAAGACATTCAAGTAGTTCTTGATAAGTAAGTCTGCCAACTCGATGTCCTCACGAAGCAAAATGGTTTGGTTCAAAACCAAAATCGAGTAGTATATGGTGTGGTAATCTTTACTTTTGTACAATAAATCAACGACATTTTCGATGACAATCTTCTTCATCATAGGATGTTGTTGTTGCAATTGTAACAACAAGTAAGAACTCTTGGAACACACCTTATTGTCGTTGTCACCCAATTTGTTGATCAACAACTTCAACAAGTTGTATTCTTGTTCTGGCTTCGAGGCCAATAAGTCAAAGACATGTTGTATGGTGTTCATTCTAACGAACACAATGGAGTCATTCAACAATCTCTCCAAAACCATCAAATATTTGAAAAAGAATTTCTTCAAGAAGTCTTGGAAATATAATACAATCAACGTCTTGTCGTCGTCATCCTTGTGGACCAAGTCCTTGAAATAGCTCAACTTGTACTCAGGCAACAAGTTGTTGATCAATAAATCGTTGATGACGTTTATACACTGCAAAGAAGCATTACGGTTTTTCTTGTCACACATTTCCAATAAGTTGGTTATGGATTTCAAGTTATGGATTGGCGATTCCGTGACCAATAAGGACAAGGACGAGATTTTATCGTTAAGAGTACCTTGGTTCAACATGGTGTTCAAGAAATTCTTTTGAGACGAGTTTGCGCTGAATTCCTGGTAATAGGTGTCGTTATCCTTCTTGATCAAGGCCTCGGCCTTTTCGAACAATTTGGTCACTTCGAAGTTGTTCAACTTGACAATAGACCCATTAGCGACTCTTTTTTCAACATTATACCATTCGACATTACTGTCCACAATTAGCTTATCGGTGACAACAGCCTTTAAACTGGTGAGTTTCTTTGGTTTGACCAATTCACCCTCCTGAACTCCGTCGTTTCTGGCCATTTTGGTTGTGTTAGTTGCTTCTTTCTCGTCGGCAAACTTATTGATTAACAGGCCCATCGCTATATAGATCAGATGCAGCACAAAAAAATTTATTTATTGGGTAGGGTAACCTCATTAGAGGCTGCTTCCGGCGGGTACGTGAGACCATGAGGGTGGTTTTTCGCATTGGAGGGTTGGCCGAGTGGTCTAAGGCGGTAGACTTAAGATCTACTGGACTGTGTCCGCGCGAGTTCGAACCTCGCATCCTTCATTATTTTTGGAAGTTGTATAACCCAGGAGTTTATTTTTGCTATTTCCAGTGTTTCGCGGGATCGTGTGCGTTTTCGTCTTGATCAGGGACCCAGATGCAACAGCCACTGTGAGAAGCTTAAGTGGATGAAAATCTTAATTCTATGGCAGGGTTGGTGGGCTCTATTGAGACGATTTGTGGGTGAAAAGACCCGAGATTCCGTCATACCATTCTTCTGGCACTGCCGATACTAGATCATATCAGTATTTGCGTCTCATTTGCATTCCAAATGGAGTATTTGTTATCGCGATACTCACGAGCCATATGCACTTCAATCTGCATGTCGGGATTACTCATGGACTTCCCCATGTATGATGTATGATACAGACAATGTTGTGTCTATAAAAAGGTCAAGACTTCCGTCCCCAGATTAAGTTCAGCGAATTGAGATTCGACTGGTTTAACATTCAACCGTCAATCACCCACTCATTCGATAGTTGCATTCGTCATGAACGAAACTACCCCGTTAATACCCCAACCTAAGAAATATCCTTTACGGAAAATTATCCCGGCATTATGGATAGGCTCCTTTATTTGCGCTATGGACAGTACTATCGTTGCTAACATCATGAACGGGATCGCCTCCGAGTTCAACCAGGTGGACCAGGTTTCTTGGGTAGCCACGTCGTTCCTTTTGACTAACACAGCGTTCCAACCTCTATACGGAAAAATCAGTGATTTATTGGGCAGAAAGCATGTTTTGCTCTTTGCCCAGTTTTGGTTCGCTTTGGGCTGTTTCTTGTCGTTTTTCGCACAATCCGTGTTCCAATTCAGCATAACAAGAGCTATCTCGGGAATCGGTGCTGGTGGTATCTCAGCGCTATCTGTGATCATCGTCAGTGACATTGTCAGTCTCCAGGAAAGAGCAATGTTCCAGGGTTATGCCAATATCATGTATGGTGTGGGTCAAATGATCGGTGGACCCTTGGGCGGCTTGTTTTTGCAGACAATTGGCTGGAGATACATGTTTCTCTGCCAAGTTCCCTGTTTGATCTTCTGTATGTATTTGACATATCAAAACGTCAACATCGAGCTTGAACATGTGCCAGAGCCGCATGAGAGATATACCAAGGCAAATCTCTCCAGAATTGATTTCGCTGGTTCTTCTTTGTTGGTGTTGACTATCACTGGAGTCTTATTCCTATTATCGGTTGAGATGACAGAAACCACTAAATTGGCCTTAGAAATCTCGACCGTGTTATGTGTGCTTGGGTTCTTTTATGTGGAGAAATATGTTGCCGTTGAGCAAATAGTTCCTCCAAGAATCTTCAGGGGTGTGTTAGGACTATCTGCCGTGACTGTGGGATTGGGTATAATGGTGACATACACGGGGTTGTTTATTGTTCCTATCTACGTGCAAGTTGTGCAGAACTACTCCCCAACCAGCTCAGGTGGCTTCACTGCATTCTCTGTCATCTCGACATCTCTTGGCTCCTATCTTACGGGTTTACTCTTAAACAGAGCCAAGAACTCGTCCGACGGATACATTGTTCAGAAGGCAGGTGTTTATTCCTTGATTGGTGTTGTTATACAATTTGTGGGAATCACCACCATTTACGGGGTCGTTAAGATCACCCCTCATGATTCTCCTGATTTAAGTTGGAAAATGCTCATTGTTATGGGCTTGACGTTGGTTGGTTTCGGGATCGGCTCCTTCTTGGTGTCGTTGATGATTCTTGTTATTGGGTCTGTCAGTAAGGCTGATCAGGCTTCCACCATAGGTATGAATTATCTATTCAGAGCCACCGGTGGTGTTTTGGGGGTTGCGATTGATTTGGCGATTTATAACAAATCCTTGTTGAATAAATTGGCAAGCTATCTTATCAAGAGTGGAGAAGTTCCCAATGGGAAGGAGATATTCTCGAGTATCACCAGTGATAGTTCGTACTTGAGAAACTCGGGCTTGGACCAGAAGATCATAGGGAAGGTGTTATACATTTATAGATTGGCATTGACCGACAGTTTCATGCCGGGTATTATATATTCCATGTTTGCAGTTGTGTTGGCCATAATTAGCATCAGAATGAGAAAGGCTATTTAGAGAATATATGGCGGTCTCATTAATGTGATTGTAGAGGATGATATATACTTAGATTATTTAATAAGTATAAACTTAATTAAGTAATAATTTTACGTTATATATTATATAATGAGTAGATTATATCTTTTATTATGTGGTTTTATATTAAATAGATTCTATATGATTTATTAATTAAATGCTTTCCTAATTAATTCGAGAAATTGTTCATCCAACAGCCAAATCTGATCCTCGAGTGACAGCTCACCAAATGTCGAGATGTCATGTTTCAAGAATAATAAAGTCAAATACGACTTCTGTATTGAAGACAAATCCATCTGGTGGATCATAATAGCCATGATCATGGATTTTGCAGCAATTTCTACAGAAACACCACCATAACCGGTTCCCAAGCCGGGAATGACAATTGTGTCGATTTCACGCTTTTTCTCGTTATATTGCTGGATCTTGTTGAGAAGGTTCCAGGTGCAATCGTAAATATGTCTGCGATGCGCTAAATCGTCCAGGACAGTGATGTCTGGACACCGAATTGTGGGGAGATGAAGCAATTTATTTGATTTCCAGCGAAGCCAGGCAATGGACTCCAGATTCAGGTTTTTGAAGTCCACGATATTAGCAATTGTGGGCGAGATGTAGCCACTGTAGGACGCCAACAATTGGGTCTGGATGAAATGTTCCGTCTGTTTATGGTTGTTCGGATCGTTACTATATAATTTACAGATAGAGAGATCGATGCCTCCACCGAAGAAGGCGAGCGAATTTCCTGGGGAAACCACGATGGTGGAGGTCGCAATGGGGACATTGAGGGTATCCAACGGTCCATGATGGATAGAGACGTCATAATTGTGCAAGAAGGGAGCCATTAGGGCCAATAATTGCGTCCATTCTTTGCATAATTGGACATTAGTGTCGAGGAGAATTATCGACATTGCAATTACCATTGAGTTGAGTTCACGCAATTACAAAAAAGTTGAGTTCACGCAATTACAAAAAATTTGAATTCCTTCATCCTCCAACATCCTCCAACATCCAAGTATATAATGGAATCATTAATTATGACTTCCTAAGAAAGTAATATGTTGCAATTTGAACTACAAGATAGCAAGAATATAGAGATATCAATAAAGAAAGGAGTGGAATCGCTGTGAATTTGCTCCGTTATCAGAGAATACGAGGTTCTTACGGATAATTTATCTCAATAATATAATCCACATGGCAATTCTGACACGGAATGTTTATTATTTTCGGATACATCGAAGACATTGCAGATTTCCATAATCGCAGGCATTCATCGCTCCCTCCGTTCCCAGTGGAACTTCCCACCCTGAGCTAATACTTGGATTGAAGCCCATCACACCTCTTCTCTCCAAGATAAATTAGCCCTCCCACAAGCATGTGAACTTGCCCAATCGAGCCATATTTGCAACAAACTCCACATGGCTCTGCAACACGCCGGCCCATAGTTATCCTCCACTGTGCGTGTCTGGTCACCACCACACCCCCAAACAACACGTGAAAACTGACCAATGACGAGTCCCGTGCTCCAGTCTCAACATTTCGGCCACAATTTGGTGGGTGAAT
Organism: Nothofagozyma chilensis; assembly: GCA_030573195.1. Taxonomy (NCBI): domain Eukaryota; kingdom Fungi; phylum Ascomycota; class Pichiomycetes; order Serinales; family Cephaloascaceae; genus Nothofagozyma; species Nothofagozyma chilensis. Next base: position 207,732 of record JAJMCV010000040.1, read on the forward strand.
GATTATGCGCAGCTATATATATGTGATGGGCAGGTCGCGACTTCGGTGAAATCAATTGTATCATCTCCAGAAAACACTACACAATGGCTCCTCCAGCATTTTCCGACATCCAAAAGCAACCAAACGACTTGTTAGGAAGAGATTTCTTCCATTTGGCCACCGCCTCCGTCGACGTCAAGTCCTCTGCTCCAAACGGTGTCGCTTTCACCGTCAAGGGTAAGACCGCCAAGGACAACTCCATTGCCGCCAACCTCGAGGCCAAATACGCCGACAAGGCCACCGGTTTGACCTTGACCCAAGGTTGGAACAACGCCAACGCTTTGGACACCAAGATCGAATTGTCCGAGTTATTGACTCCCGGCTTAAAGGGTGAATTGGTCACCTCTGTCGTTCCAAACGGTGCCAGAAACGCCAAGTTGAACTTGTATTTCTCCCAACCATCTGTCAATGCCAGATTCTTCTTCGACTTATTGAAGGGTCCAAAGGCCTTGGCTGACTTGTCTGTTGGCCACGACGGCTTCACCGCCGGTGCCGAATTGGGTTACGACATCTCCTCCGCCAAGGTCGACCGTTACTCCTTGGGTGTTGGTTACACCAAGCCAGCTTACACCGTTGCTGCCTTGGCCTCCAACAACTTGTCAGTCTTCTCCGCTGCTTACTTCCACAAGGTCTCTCCTTTAGTTGAAGCCGGTGCCAAGGCCACCTGGGACTCTGCTAAGAACACCAACGTCAACGTCGAGTTCGCCACCAAGTACACCTTGGACTCCTCCGCCTTCATCAAGGCCAAGATTGCCGACTCTGGTATCGCTGCTTTGGCTTACTCCCAAGAATTGAGACCAGGTGTCAAGTTAGGTTTAGGTGCTTCTTTCGACGCCTTAAAGTTGGCTGAACCAGTCCACAAGTTGGGTTTCTCTTTATCCTTCTCTGCTTAATCGCGTGATAGGTAAATATGTGTATGAAAATGAATGTTTCTAGAAATAAGAGTAGTTCTACAGGTTTTTTTCGATTTTCCATATTCTATATTCTCGCAAAATCAGGCTTATGTTTCTCGTCGTAATACAACACGGGATTGAACACCTCGATGAACTCAATGTCGAATTCTCCTTTCCCTGCTGCAAATTTCTCGTATTCGTCAAATATCCCACTCATGGCCCAGCCCTGTAGTATCTTCCGTATCAACCCCACCAACACCCCGATTCTGTGTTTGCCCTTGTTCGAGTGCACTAACACCGGATAGTTCCGTTTATCTAGTATTATGGTCAAGGCCTGTGTGAGAGCGTCTGGATCGTTGATGATGAACGGCTCCGACGACGACTCCATCTTGATGTATTGGAAATTGATGTTGGCCGCACGGATCCATTCGTAATACCCCTTCATGTCCTCCTTGTCCCCTAAATATATAATCGTCTTGAGATTCAAGTCCGAGAGAAACGGATAGTTTATCGCCATGGGATGGCCCGATCGGTATATCCCGTCCTCCACCAACGAGAAGTTCAACGGCGGCACATATCTGGCCTTACTGTTTATGATGATTAATTCTTTGTCTACCGACTCTTCTTGAGTCTCCTTCGAGATCATTTGTGTGGTGGTGTCAGAATTGGAGAAATGATAGAGAGCCACATGGTTAATGATTTATATCTGTAGATATGTGTCACGTGATGGGGTGGACTACTATAACGCAATGTAATTATGAATATTATTATACTTGTATATATATACAAGTATTATGTTATATTTGTATTATATGATTATATGTATATTATAATTGTATGATATTTTATATTATAAATTTCTTTTTTTCTCTATTTATGTACTTAATTCTCTTTATGTACTTACTTCTACTATCTCCACTATGATACATTTATGACTCTAAATACCCCAATCCTAAGATTGACCGGCAGCAGAAACCAAATCCAAAAACTTCTCCTTCGATAATTCAGTGATGAGCTCTTGTTTCTTACCTTGGCCAAGAATCTTCTCCTTGGAGATCTCCTGGTGGGTCTTGACTTGTGTGGACAAAACAGCATTAAACAATCTGACAACACCTCTTTGAGCAACCTTCTTCAATCTTCTTTCCTTTCCTACCGACTGTGTTATGTCACGACTCTCGTCGGTCAATAAGTCCTTGACTCTGCCCTTTTCGGTCAAAGTCTTCTTGTCGGCCGATAAGGCACGTTTGGCCTTTTCTTCCAATTTGTCGCTCTCCAACTTCTTCATTGTCTTCTTGGATCTGGCCAAAATAGGGTCCTTTCTGTCATATGCCTTCAATTTCGACCCGATGATGGCGGTCAAGGCTTTCGAGAACGACTCAGAACCATCGTCGGTGTTCTTCTTTTTCTTCAATTTAGGTATATTTTCGTCGTCATCGTCGTCTTCATCAGAATCAGAGTCTTCTTCTCCAGATATCTCATCATCTATCTCACTGTCATCGTCCGACAAATCGTCAAGAGCCAATTCTTCGGCACTTTCATCATCCCCTTCACTTTCAACATCGTCGTCTACATTCAAATCGTCCTCAACAGAAGCAACAGACTCCTTTTTGGTCTGTTGTCTCTCCTCTTCTTGGTACTTCTTCACTGGTTTTCCAGTGTTTCCTCTCAGTCTTTTTATAGCCATTTTTTTGTATATCGATTATTAATGTGGCTTTCGAGGGAGATCTAGATGTATAATATCCTCCTTTGAGTAATTTCTCTGTGTTCTGATGGTGGTGCAACTAATTTTATCGCTTCCTCATCCTGAATAAAATTATATGAATGATTCTAATCGAATACTGTTTTCGCGAAAAATATTCAAAATAAATTTATTTGCTGCGATGAGGTGTGGTTTACACACGCCATATATTGATGACATAAGTTTGTTTACATCAAGAAGTTGAAACATATATGAAGAGGAACTGAAACCAGCTGAGGAGATTTTATATTGAGAAGAGAAGATAATGGAGAATAATTGAAGATGGATATGAATAGGGAGTCGAAAATAAATAATGAAACCAAAAGCTCCGAAAACCCGTTATTAGACCCTATAGAGCTAAATATGGGACAATTTAATGAAATGATGGTAGAATCGCAGAAAACTCCCACAAAGTCGCGAATTCCCGTGTCTAACAGTCCTACACGGTCTCCAACGCCCTCGGATCTGCTGAGAGAGGTGAATAAACGGTTGACCAGCTTGGAGAAAGAACAAACGGTCAGATTGAGACAACTAATCATCCAATGCGAGACGAAACAAACGGAAGTGAATAATTTAAAGAACAAGATCATGTCATTGAAGACCAGTAAGGCCAATTATGAGTTTGAAAACTTCAAATTGGAGGATCAGGTGCACAAAGTGGCGGTGAACATCCAGATCAAACAGGACGAAATCGACGAAATACTGGCCCATGAGGCCGAATCTTTGAGAGAATTGGATCGAAGCTACCAATTGCAGGTGAAACAGATGAAGATGGACCATGACTCTAAGGTCTATGAGTTGGAGCGGTCGTCCTCGCAGGAGATCGAGGGATTACTCAACCAGAAGGTGAGCGAATATCAGAAGGAGAAAACAACCATTCAACAGCGGATAGACGACTTGACATCGAAGATAAACGAAAACGAAGCGGATTTGAATAAGAAATTGATCCGGATCAAGGAAGAACATCATCGGAAGTTGTTACGAAGTGAAGATGATCTGAAAACGAGTCTTGGCGACTTACGGGCAGATATTGACAATCTAACAAGACAATTCGACTTAAGAAGCACCGAGCTAAAACAAGTGAATTCTGAAATTGCCAAATCGGACACAATTCACACTGAATTACAAAGAAAACTTACTCAAAACGAGACTGAATCGAATTATTTCCAACTTGAAATAAATCAATTAAGAGCACTGATTGATGAATTTACCGCTCTACTCAAATCTAAACGAAACCATTACGAACACTTAAAACAAAATGTCCAAGATTCCGATTCGCAAACGAAGGACATTGCACGTTCATTGATAAAGGAAGAGACTATCAGAAGACGTCTCCATAACCAATTACAGGAACTTAAGGGGAATATACGTGTTTTCTGTCGTATCAGACCCCCATTAATCTCGGAGAACCAATCATTGATTGATATGGAGTTGGATGATGATGATTTTAACGAAGACTCAAACCAAGAGATCATTTTGAAAAATGCCAACACATACAACAGCACAGGGGCTAGTACTATGAACACCTTCAACTTCAAATTCGATAAGATTTTCGGGATGAGTTCCACAAACGACGAGATCTTTGAAGAAATCAGCCAATTGGTTCAGAGCGCATTGGATGGTTATAATGTCTGTGTGTTTGCGTATGGCCAGACTGGTTCTGGTAAGACCTATACCATGTCCTCAACCAATGGGATCATCCCAAAGACCATGGAAAAAATTTTTGAGACGTCGAATGAATTGAAACCAAAGGGATGGCGCTTTGAGTTCTCCGGAGAATTCTTGGAGATTTACAAGGAATCCATAGTTGACTTATTGGCAGGCTCCACAGGCACTAACGACATCAAACATGAGATAAAACACGATCCTATCACCATGAAGACGACTGTTACTGATATGACGCTGATCAAGTTGGCAAATATTGAACATATGCACTTGGTGTTACAGAAAGCATTGAATAGAAGGACCATTGCAGCCACGAAAGCAAATGAGAGATCCTCCAGATCACACACAATTTCTACTATACGAATTTCAGGTGTCAACGAAAGAACAGGAGAAAGACGTGAGGGTGTATTAAATCTAATCGATTTGGCAGGTTCAGAAAGATTAGCCAATTCGCAAGCTACAGGTGAAAGACTCAAGGAGACTCAGGCTATTAATAAGTCGTTGAGTTGTTTGGGAGATGTCATATATGCCTTGGGACAATCAAACAAGGAATCGAAGCATATTCCATATAGAAACTCCAAATTGACGTATCTCTTGCAAAACTCATTGGGTGGTAATTCCAAAACCTTGATGTTTGTGAATGTCTCGCCGTTCAAAACTCATTTCAATGAGACTGTGAATTCCTTGAGATTTGCTACGAAGGTGAATAATACAAAACTAGAGAATAAGGGGACTGAGAGTTCTAATGGTAGCAGATTATAATGATAGATGATGATACTAGTATTATGTATGTTAGTTTAAATGGCACGACAGAGGATGTAAGTACAACGATTCATCTATATATGTACATTAAATAAATATCATTCCCTTAACAAAAGAACGTCTTTCGTTCTAGTAGATAAGGACAAAGGTGGCAATTCGTCTGTCAACAAGTTGTTGTCTCTGATTTCCTGCCATAATTTAGGATAGCTCTTGTTAGCCCATTCATCAACCAACAACTTGTCTTCCTCGGCTCTACAGTAATTATATAATGAGCTCAAGATATCAGTGTCCATCTCGATATCATAATCTTTCATCTCACCCGCGACCTTGATGGCTTCGGGAATATCATGATAGTAGGAATGAGCAATAAGAAACTGTTTGAAATTATCTCTTGTAGGAAGCATTTTGATTGTGCTCAAGTCATCCCAATAAGTTTGGACGGCAAACAAACTCACGTTGGTATAATACTTTAGCATACAAGTAATGGTATCGTTATTGATCCCTTTGTTGCCTTCGATGGAAATCATGGTCTGCCACAAATATCTGACATTTGACCAAGACACCAAGTCAGCATAACAATTCAACATGGCATTTCTCAAGGAAAGGGTTCCTTCCACTGCCATGTCTGTCTTAACAAAAGCACTTATCTCCGTGGCGCCAAGGTCAAACCCACGTTTCCCAAACTCATCGAAAAGTAATATATAATGTTCCTCTGAAGGCCCAGGAAATCCATGAAGGAAGTTAAGTTTGTGGAACGCCTTGAATATCTTCAATGCAGCATCCGTTCTATCATTTTCAGTAAAGAATTTCATATAAGGCAAGTAACACTCCTCCGGAGGATGGAAGTAGTCATGTAGAATGGAGTATATCTCCCAATTCTCTGATAAATCCTCCCTTTCGGTTAATATAAACTCATTCAAAGCATCGAATATTGGTCTGTATTCGTCTATTGGTAGCTTCACCGCGGCATTTCTATCGAAACGAGTCAATTCGGCTTTGAGAACAGCAATGGCATCACCAACATATCCTTCATCCAATAATCTCTTGACCAAAGAGGCCGTGGTTGGAATCGTGACTCTGTTAATGATACGTCTTGCAGAGTTGAAACACATGGTTACATCAACAATAGAGATTTCTTTGGAATTTGCCAATAACAGAATAAGATCACTCAACACATTGATTCCTACAGCACTTTCTCCATTTGACCAAGAAACACCTTCCTGGATACTTTGGCTGAAGAAATCCATAGCTTGTTGGGGATTGTTATTGGCGATTGGTATTCTCAATAATAAAGCATATGAGTTGGCATTATGATTAAGTCCATAGTCATTTTTCAACGTCTCGATCAAGTTGGAGGTATATTCTTCCGATTTCCCTGAAACTATGGCAGGTTCTAATAAATGTGTGAGTAAATCTTCTTCAAAGGAAGTAGAAGATTGTTGCTGTAATTCAGGTTCATCACTTTCCACTATATATTCTTCCTTCTCTCTTTCCAGAAGAGCTTCTAATTTGGAGAGAACGAAGTTGAGACCCTCAACGGTGTCCGGTGAGTTATAAATCTCCCATTGGATCATGATCAAGTTAAGGATATCGTTATTTGGTTGGTCTATTGACAATTTCTCAGCATGAGCGTGGATCAATTGACCCAATCCCGTCTTTCTGTGTCTGATACAATTGGCGAACAATATTTCCAAAATTTGTTCGTTGAGTTGGACCTTGCTCAAGTCAACCAAGGTTTGGTCCAAATACTCAATAAGCAACTCTTGTGGACCATCAAACCCGTGTTTAGCGCTGTAAAGAAGGAACGAAATCAGTAGCGACAAACTAAGATCCTTCGAGTTCGATATTTGTTTCACCATATCGTTCGTGGCACTCTCGATCTCAATCAACTTTTTCTTCTCCTCCACCATTAATTTTTCTGTGAATTGTGAATAGGATTGGTAGAAAGAGAAGGTGAATGGAGCGTCGAGTTCAATCAAGATGGAGGTGAGTTTGTGGAAGAATTCGAGGTTGAGGAGACTTCTGGACTCCAAGATTCTAAATATAAAACCCAACAACGAGTCAACGTCCTCCATTTGGGGCTTTTTTCTCAAGAATCCTAATAAATGTTCTTCAAACACAGCCGATTCGTTGATGATTAACGAATATTCCAAAACGGCCTTCAACGGCTTCTTTTCGTCCAACTTCATGAAATACAAAAATATCTTCTCCATATACTCATATTTGTAACCCTCACCAACCTGTAAGTTCTCGATGGACATCTGGAAGAGTCTATTGAGAAACTCAAGATCAAAAACACCCATATCGTCGGTTTCTCCCAAAACCCTCAAGAACGCCAAATTGATGGTGGTTAGACTCGAAGAATGGAGAGATTGCGATTCATCAATATATTCATACAATTTCTGTTTCAAGAGATCCGTATTGTCTTCTACTCTCAAATAATGTTTGAGATCAGTGAGCGGTGTGTCGACCTCTGTCTCATCTATGACGACGCCTTTCTTCGAGGAAAACTTCTTGAAGGGCCCGAATGCCAAATTTCTTTTATATATGATTGAGCCGAAAGAGCCAGCTTTGAGATGGCTCGGTTGGACGCCATAATTGGCTCTGATTGCATGGAGTCCTACATAATGGAATCCTCTATTTCCAACAGCTTCCACCGTCTTCCAGGGACGCAACCCTCGTAGAAATCGGCTCCCGGACATCTACAACAGACCTTTTCTATATACAATCAGATCCTCACGTTTATGGCGGGAATACTTCTTGCAACTTGATTGTGCTATTTCTTTAGAGGGCCCGAATGAAAAATTCCTGGACGGGTAATGTCTGGCTGAAGACACGATTTGGGGGAGGTTCCTCGGGATACCTTCGGACACAGTAATCTGGTTTCTTAAAATAAAACGATTTATTAATTATAAGAGGCTTTGGAATGGTTTTCTGTTTTTTATTTTCAAATTTTCTTTAGTTCGCGTCGTTTAGAGTCTTTATATCGTATTTCTTTAATACCCGCCCGTGCATTTACCGAAATCACAACATAACCGTACAATCGTCGCACTGAAAAGAATATATAAAGAATAAAATAAGAAAAAATAATCTGAATAATTCATTCTTGTTGCTGGGTTTCCGCTGTATAACCACATTCTATCTGCATCACTCTTCTCTAACATTCTATAAAATAAACTCATGTTGATGCCATTGGGGGCCAAATCCCACGTCACAAATTCCACTCAAGTGCTATGTGGACTCTGTGAGGAAAACATCTCGAAATATTCTTGTCCCAGATGCTCGATATTATATTGCTCATTGACCTGCTACAAGTCAGAAAAACACAGTAATTGCTCAGAAAGGTTCTATGAGACTAATGTCAAGGAGACTCTTGTTCCAAATAAAAGACTACAACACACGGTCGAAGAGGCCAGGGACTCGAGAAAGTTGGTTCGTATACTCAATAAGTTTGATAATGACGATGCAGATTGGAAATACGAGATCCCCGATAACATTAAAGAAAGAAAACAAGAAGTGGAAAACACATTACGTCCGGGATATTTGGAAGATGAGGATAACAGACCGTTGACCGTGGAGGAGGAACACGAGTTACAAGCACTTGTTGAAGAGGCAGACGTTGACAAGTTGTTGGGTTTATTGAATCCCGCGCAAAAGCGAGATTTCGAACGCATGTTGCTGAATTATGAAGTTGACGACGAATGAATGCTACAATTAATTATAAATCTATTCATTTTCATTATTTACATGACAGTGTCTAATTCTTTCTCACCTCGCTATAATCAGGTAATGACTTTTGGTGTCTTCTTATCGCCCAGTTTTTTCCTACAAATTGCACCTCGGGCGCACTATCCCCCTCGGTGTTGGTGAACTCCTTCCAGAATCTTGGATCCTTGAATCTTGGGTCTTCTGGTAGGAAATCCAACGATTTACGGATCCCCAACACAGATTGTCTCAACACCGCAGCCAATTCGCTTCTCAAGGATTTGGCCTCGTTTCCTTCTTTCAACTCCTTCGACAAGTCGGTAGGCTTCTTGGGGTCGATGTGCTTTTTGCAGAGCTCTCTCCATCTTCTTCTGTAATCTTCGATGATCTCGTCGTCGATGGCATCTCCAACCTTGAGATGAATTTCCGCACCCATGTTGTTGGGCAAAAATCTCTTGATTCCCTGTTCGGCTGTTGATTCTGGAGAGATCTTCTCGAACCCGGTGGTGAAGATAGGCACCACAATAGGGGCCCTGGTACTTTCCAAGATCAATCTGGCAACACCCCATTTGAAATATCTCATGGAGTTGGAATGAGGTTGTTCCAATTGCAACACAAATCCCTCGGGGAACACATGGAACCAGGACGGCTTGTTTCTGACAAACGGTAAAGGTTTCATTGGATGTGTCGCAGGGGTCTTTAACACCTCCGCGATTTGCTTCGTATCCATGGTTGGGTTCTTGCTTATGGAGTTGATCTCTTGCATCAAGAGGGGCTTCTCCTCGATTTTGACACCAGGAGTGAACTCCAAGTCCATGGTATCATCTGGGGACAAGATTCTAATGGCAGCATCGACGGAGCCCTGGAATGGACCCGCACCAAATCTTTCAGTTCCGAGGATTTTCCCCAAACTGAAGAAGAAGGAAGAGTATTTATCGGCAAAACAAACGTTGGCTGCGCCAAACCCCCATCTGATATTATCGATATGTGTAGAGTATTTCAATGGCAAACAGGCCACGAAGAACGGATCATCAACCACAGACATGTGGTTCATGACCGTGAGTAACGCTCTGTTTTCACGCTTCGATCTGGCCATGGCCTCATCTAGTTTGTCTAGCCCCGACAACTTGGGCTTGTAGCAGGTATTTAAGAAGGCCTTGGACAGTAGAATCATGAAAAGACAGGTTGCATGTGAGGCAAAATTCCATAGTTTACTTTTTCTCGGACTTTCACTGAGAAAATCATCTCCTCTTTTCATAACATCCTCGAAAGACATCTTGGGTCTATATCATTCCCTTTACTGTGGGGTTTGTATGTTTGGGGGCTGTGCAATATAATGATTTTTCATCGAGGGATGAGTCTCTTTGGCATTAATCAATAAAAAATTAGATTGGTGACCCGAGAAATGGCAGATCACGTGTACCCGTGGGGATAAGACATCAATACACCAGTAATAATGATCCTTAATTATGAAACTTTGTGGTGTTCATTTGTGCTAGTTGACTTCTTGTCATTTGTGTGAGTTGACTTCTTGTCATTTGTGCTAGTTGAGTTGTTGTTAATTTTGTATTTTTATTTTGGAAGAAGTCAATAGTTGGATGAAGGTGACTAACAAATACACGCAACTCTCATATGATAAACTATATATACTGTTTACTCAATTTCATTGTGTGTATGCAAAAGTAGACATTATCTCTATAATTTTCACATGATAATCCAAATGACGTTTCCCGTTATATTTTTTAGGTGGGGATTCTCCTATCAACTGCTGCATATGCTCGTATTTGATCGATGGCCTTTGTTTAAGCCGAGAAAACAATAACCATAATTTACAATAGGGGAGGCCCACACATATCCCCTCCATTAGGCTATCCTCTAATATTAAATATAGCCCCTATCAGCTGTGTGATGAAAGTCTCATCATCATTTGTTCCAGTTTGCAGCCATTGGTCCACGCACTGCACTAGCATGAACTCCACTTTCCCTTTCCAAGACAAATATAGTCATGTGCAAAAGCTAAAAAAGGTTCAATAAGTATTTAAGGAATTGAAATTCTTGTGTGGGAGACGTTCGTTTTTGGACCACATCTCCAAATGTCCGCTCCCAAAATCGTGTTGCATTGGTAAGTGTATAGCTGGCCGAATCATGTATGAAGCTAATATCAGATAGGCTTGACGATTCCAGAAGTCAAAGACTTTTGTGGTTATTGGAAGAATTAGAACTTGCCTACGACTTAAGGATTTACAAAAGAAATGACGAAATGAGAGCCGATGCTGCCATCTTGTCAAAAGTGCATCCATTAGCGAAGCTTCCCTTGTTGGAAATCGACGGAAAGGTTTTGGCTGAGAGTGGCTATATCTTCCAGTATCTTCTTGAGCATTATGACACCGGGAATAAGCTCAGCCCCACTTCGCTTGAAGAAAAGGAACGTGTGACATATTACTTACATTACTCGGAGGGAAGTCTTTCCCCTTTCCTCACCCAGTTTATTGTATTTGATACTGCTAGAGCAAGGGCTCCTTATCTCAAAAAGGCAATTGCAAACACAGTTTTAAGCGCAATTGAGGAGAAATACCCCCGTCCAGAATTAGAAAGACATTTAATGTATCTTGAAAGCGAGTTGGGTGCCTCAGGCGAAGGTTTCTTTGTTGGCGGCCATCTCACAGCAGCAGACATAATGCTATCATTCCCGTTGAGCATCGCCATTCGGGGAAGGGGTGGAGTTTTCGAGCAGAGTAAGTTTCCCCGGCTTTATGAATGGTATCAAACCATTTGCAAGTATCGCGGCTACAACAAAGACCCACAGGTGTGATTTGTTAAGGGTTTTCTGGTTTATGTCGTCAGCCAATATGGTACACCAATGGGAGTCATCGTTCTGTTTGACAACGCATTGGATAAGTTAAAAGGTAAATGGCGCACATTCAAACTTAAAATTGTAGAATTAGAGTAGTGACGCCCGCAAACGTCTGTATTGGTGAAAATGATATTTGGCATGATGTGACGTAAGGTTTAAGGTTTAAGGTTTTCGTTGATTTACGGTGTCAGAAGCACGGAAATTCAGACTCTCGCATTAACACCTCAGGCAAAGATGTTGGCCATTTGTCAGCCCGTTGTGATCTGTTGTCCTATTTCAGATAACAAGAATGGGAGACTAGATGATAATGCTCCTCCACCAGAGCCCACCACGCCCACATGAAAGCGTCTCTGGAGGATGTTGCAGCCAGACTGTCACCCATAATGTTATGTGATGTGAATTCCGTGGTAATGAGACGAGCTCCCAAGGCTATAGGCGGGTCAGCCTAGGAATGACAGCCAAGGTTTGGCCGCCGGCGTAAATCCGACCGCACCTCGCTGCAATTCCGGTATCGTAAAGTCGTTTGCGATTTTCTATTTTCCTGTACAAAGAGGGCGGACAGAAGCAGGCAAGAATAGACGAAGGCTGCCTGAAACCTGATCCACGGCAGAGGTGAGAATGACTGATCACACCTCCTGGGAACCGATTGAGGACTCGCCAGTTATTTTTGGAATTGTGTGGTCAGATTCGCCCTGAATTGTGAGTATATCCGTGTTGTGCGGCAAGAAAGAGAGGGTGTGTGTATGGCGACGAAAGGTCGAGAGGCGACCCCCACATTCACCTGGAATAAGGATCTGAGTTAATTTCTCCCGTCGAAGTATGGACATCTTATCTGGGCAGGAGGTCGATACTTTGTGCCAATCAGAGTGCTCAGAGATATGTGACGAAAAAATTGATCGACCTTTCTCGTGGTAAAAACAGCAGGAATTGCCATGGGCATGGAGTTGCCGTGGTGAAACATTACTAAACTTTTATAAAGTGCAGCACCAGCAGGTAGCCAACCCAAGCGGAGGGAACACACGTTTTTGTGGTGTTTTCGCAGCGAGGATAGGACCGCAATCGCTTGCAAAAGACGAACACACAATTGTCCAGATCCTTTCCATTCCGGCGACTCTTTCGTACTGAAAATTGCCTCTGTAGGGCCTTTTGCCTCTCCCGACCACCAAAAGCTTTTGTCGTCCGGCATTGGCGCCAGCAGGTTTAGCCGGCGCCAGCGCTTCCCCAGCGCCGCCCTTCTGCACCTCACAGCCTGATTCATTGTTTTCATGCTCATTGCTCATCTCAAATTAATTGGGAGGGGCTTAGAGTTGGCGAAAGTGTGATCTCGCAAGCTGTTCGGAGGTCTAGATGAACTTTATCCGCAACATGCTAATCAGATCAACTGAGTCGCCCCAGTGCCAATCGCTGGTTTCAGATCCAAGTGCGGAGTGTGCGAGCTCCTCTGGCACGATATAGAGACGTGATATTGGTGGCCGATAATTTCAAGCTCCTCCTCATTGTGTGTTGCAGTAGACAATGAGGTGTGTTTTAGTTGGTGGCATGTACAATGGGTCTTGTAGCAAACAATGGCAGCTGGGAACAACTACGATGAGGGGGACAACGAAAACGGTTTGTTGTAACCGCCGTCAAAACCCAAACCTTATCGGTTGGCGGTATTTCAGATAAATATCATGATTCGCGCACAGAGATAGTCACGTTTGCATGTGCACTCGTCGTATTCCGCGTATCGGCTGCCACATGAAATGTCCCACTAAAAGAAATCAGCTACGACACTGGCGACTTGATATCAGTAACATGACATAATTCAGATATTTCCATGCTGGCTGGAGATGTTCCCCTGTCATTTTCGCGGGCAGCACTAGGATAGCGACGTACGCTCCACCGCATACCGGATTCTCTAAACTAACTGTTTGCGTAGTATCAACACGATGACGTCCTGAGACTGGGCCACGCGATGTGTCGAGCTGTCACCGCAAGCAACTCAAGTGTTTAAGTGCAAACTCTAAAGTCCTCTTCTGTCGGATATTCTAACACCTTTCCTGCCCGACAGTCACGGCTTGTGGTGTCTTTGTTGAAGCGCTGAAAGCATCTAAGGTTTAGCAATAATGGGGATTGTTCGGGTAATTCACTCTTCTGACCTCTGACAGCTCTATATCCAACAACAGATCGCCAACTTGACTCGGCTGGCAACTGGGCAATGCTGCCACTCGTATTACCTCGGGTGACACATGCGCTGTGTTTCCGTATCTGGCACGGAGACATTAGATTGCTTCACTACAGGTTTCTTTTGTGCTTCCAGATAGCATTCCGATATCTCTTTGTTCCATGACATGAACCCACTCAACATTACCGAGGAACATAGCACGGCCCACACGCCTGCTGCGCATTCCCCCTACGACTCTACAAGTCTTTATGCTGTGCCATTTATACATTATCGAACTGAACAAAAGCCTAACAATCACAACCCGTAGACCATACAAAAACTATTAAATAACATCTATCTTAAAATGTAAGCAAAAATGGTGCGCCCAAAAACCCGAAACATTACCGAAACCAATTGCAAAAAATAACCCGTTAGACATTACTTAGTTTATGATCTGAATTGATGGATGTTTATAGGTATCGAGTTGAGATCGTTGTAGCCAAACGTCTGACTGCCCAACTGTGGCGAGTAGTTCAACAACTCCATGCCTGCTTGGTGGTTGTTATTTTGCGAGATGGGAACGTAGCTGTAGCGCAATTGTTGTTCGTTCATCGAGTAGTTTTCGTAGCTGTTTGGCGACAATTTTCCGTCCAAGTTGACACTAGGGCTGTTATTATATGAGTATTGAACATTTGGCTGTTGGAACATCTGTTGTTGCTGTTGTTGCTGCTGCTGTTGCTGTTGTTGTTGCTGTTGCTGTTGCTGTTGCTGCTGTTGCTGTTGTAAGAATTGCTGCTGATATTGTTGTTGCAATAACACCAAGTATTGCTGGTTTTGCTCCTGTTGTTGTTGTTGCCTCAATGCCTTTTGACGACAAGCAGAACAGCCCTTATTTTTGCCAAATCTTCTAGGAGTGTATCTGTAGCCAGGATACTTCTCGGCATGCTTCTTCTTTTCCTCTTCAGCCAACCTATTCCAGTATTGTTTCTCTTCACCAGATAAACTTCTCCATCTCTTGCCCAATTCTCGAGACACGTCTGGGTTTGTTCTGATCACATTACCCTCGTCCAAAACCGATTGATGGTGTTGTTGACGGAACAATATGAAGGCGTTTCTTGGTCTAGGGATATGGTTGCCGTCTTGACGACAGGTGCACTTCTCCGTCTTCGTGGATTGCATGGAGCCAGTGGAACTGTTGCTGTCAGTCGAGTCGATGGATGAATGGTGCTGATAGCCATTCCCGTAGTTCATGGGAATGCTCTGAGTGAGCGACGGCGACGACTTCAGAGAATATTGCGTTTGGTTCTGTTGGGGGGTATTATATTGGGATGGTGGAGATGGATAGTTGTAGTTGGGGACCATTTGCATGGGCATGATTTGTGACAAAGATGGTAACGTATTTCTGTTCTTATCGTCGGATTTAGCCAAGTTTGAGTGCAACGTAGCCATGATGTTATTCTGTATAACACTCTATAACTTTAATTAGTCTGAATATGCTGGCAGGATTCACCTCCACTTATATATCGATTGAGTTCTGGAATTGGAACACACTTATGTGTAATGCTCTTCTAATGACATAGAATGTAATGCCACTCCTGAGATACAGAAACCAAAACTTTATATAGATCCCTTTGTAGTTAAGCTGTGTGATATACCTCTCCCATTGATGCCGTGCAAGTTTTAACGTGGATAACCGTGCAGTGCATGCGTATATGTGCTTCCGCGTTAGCAATTCTATGTAATGCACACACTTGATGTATTGTCACCATAACAACAGTTCCTTCCAACAAGCTCTCATGTTCAAAGCGGGAAACGCAGGTCACAAGCAGTTGCGACCGGTGTTGCAGAACTCTGACCGGTAAGTCTATAGGAGTTAAGACAGTGGAGAAGTTGGCGTTTGACACAAGCGATGGCGCCATAGCGATGCGAGTGGCTATGGCAAGGAAGACCACCCCTCGTTGCGCGGGCTGCTCAGTGGTTGCTCCCACTTAAGTTGAGTTTCAACGTTATCGGTTGTTATTGATACATGTGGCTCCTTTAGACTTTATGGTTTCTCCGAACAATCCTCGTCAGCACTATGGTGATGTCACAGCGAAGCAAAGGAGTTTATGTAATTTCACGTTGGTGGTGGTGGTGGTGTGTATGACATAGCGCTCCATAATCTGATGGCTCTCCTCTAACGATCCCCTGGAGGTGTCAAGCCCGCCGCTCTGCAACTTGACAGATCCGAGCGACGTCCGTGCCGAATTTCACTGTTTCCATACATCATTGTGATAAACGAGTGGCTAAAAAGGCTGCTGGAGAGTAGGTTTTGACAGAAGCATTTACGGTGGCAAGGTCCAACGGACCAGATTAGCAAGTCTACCGATAGTTTGGGCCCAGCAGCCAGGGCCAATGCTACCAACTACTCAGATTGGAATTAAGGTTTTGCCAGCGTATGTCCGCGACTCCGTATCCGCCTCTAATGTAGCAGCTCTTATTCTCATTTCACGGTATTCATGATATGGCTATTACCATGCGGATCCACGCCATTCGGATTAAGTTTGCCATCGCATCACTTGGCCAGCCGGGCGCGAGTCTAAATTTAGGCAGACAACGGAGAATACTGAAACGAAATTGTCACCATGCAGATGTCGGTGTGTCGTGAGGTCTTGCAACCGACAATGGGCTTATCATATAGCTGAACCAGGCAATTCAGATAGCCTAAGCGAGCGGGCCAGTGTCCCCAGTGTCCGTGAACAAAGGATCTTTGACACCATCGCCCGCACAATACCCTGAGTCGATTCTGGGTGGTGGGCGATCTCTTTCTCTCCCTCCACCTCCTCTCCCACATGAATGGGTGTACCTGAGATTGTGCCTTGATTAGCCGTAAAATATGAGTATAAACCTAATTGGCCCTTTATCTCGATGAACCGAAAAGTCTATTGCAACGCTTTGCCCTGTTCACGCCGTGTGATATGCTTATTTCTCAGACCATCCTGCTACATGGGGGCCCCGTATTCACTCCGTATTAGGTTACGACGCCCGGAAATAAGAGTTAACTTCCACCTCCCCAGGCCAATCGGGCATACCACACAATGGCATCGTGTTTGTTGAGATTTCATTATCTTCGAGATGTCTCCACATCCACTGCCTTGCCCACTCTGGTTTCATATTATGTGGATATTAGAAATGCTACTTGGAATTAAAGCCTAATAATACAGCAGGGTGAAATTTCTGGGCCCTTTTACTGCCAAACGACGTGGGCTCATTCCATCTTCATGTAGTCTATCGGCATAGGCGAAGGTGTCAAATGACTGTGACGCAATAGTGGGGCTGACATCCGTACACCGGCTCCACACGCATGTGCTATCTCTTGGTTAGTTTCCCAAATTTGACGATTCTCCGCAACTGGATGATGGTGTGATTAAAGATGTTCTTATCTGAGAGTATGGGGCATAATGACCAGTAGCTATATACGGGGGAATATGAGTTCGCTGTTTCACGAGTATAGGCCCTTTTCCCCTGATCAGACGTAATTGGGATAAACTTGGGATATCTTTCAAACAACTTTTCTATTCCTTTATTGAATGTATATGGACAAGCTCCTTCTCTTCGCCTCAGTATCGCTCGCGTGAGCTCAAGACAGTATCAGCTAGCTTCTAGGACAGCTTAAAGACGTGCCCTACTCAACTGTGTTGCATCGGTTAGGCTCACTGGGGATGAACCATCAAGGAACAAAGTTTGAAAATAAATAGCAATACAATTGTGTAATAGTATATTTAAAGTCTAAGAGGGCCTGGTTCACCACTTTTATAGATGTGAAATCAACTATGCCTGAAGTTTTATTCTCGGAAGAAGAATTTGATTCCCTCTTAAACTCGAGCTAACTGGACCTCAGGGGTCGTCTATCTGAATACAAATACGTCTCATTGGGACCACATTTTGTCAAAGTCTCTATTCTACATTTATTACGATCTTGAAGGACATGACTCGGCTAATGATACTAGTTTAGGATTTTTTGATGATTTTAGTCGCAAGGGTATGGATGCTGAATGTCTTAATGTTCCGGGGGTCTACATTACAATGGGAAAGCACGAGTATCTCAAGTGATTCAAGTACAGATGACACGGTTGTATATACATTTTTCTTTTGATACACATTATCTATCACCGGTCTCTGATTAACAAAACAGAAGTCGAAGAAGGAAGAGGGGGATACGATGGTTTTCACAACGGTTATGAGGAACTATATTACTGACTAACCATCTCTTTAAAAGAGAAAATTGGAGGAAAATTAAGAACTATTGTGATAAAGGGTATATTGATAGATGGGTGAAACGCGCGGATTCATAAGCAATTGTAGTTATCTGGTTACAAAAAAAATAGATTTAAAATAATGATGTGGTTTCTTCCAATTCTGATTATTGTGTAGTTCTGTAGATGTCTAAAACAATAATACATAATGGATTTCTGGAAAGAATTTTAGAGTATTTTGAAAATCTTCCAAACTTCAAAATTTTCAGAGAATAATATTAATATAATTACTACTTTAATCAGTTAGTTTAATAATTATCAGATATTCTGCAGAGAAGTGAGTAATTGTTCCGAATAAAAAGACATGAGAATATTCTGATATTGGCGAATTATTAGATATTTTAATCTAAATCTAGATTAGAATATTATTATCCCAGTATTCCCATCCATTACTTCTCTGACACTTGAACATCTTCATATTTAATTAGATATTGATTATAGTTACGGAATAAACATCACGTGATTGGCCATAAGTCCCACCATGGCTCCAAACCACACGATCAATTTGATCGTGTATAGCTGTCTCGATGTCGATAAGAAACAATTAAGCAGAGAACTAAAGCAAAACGAGACAACGGAAATAATGGCCGAGGATTTCGATATCTTGAACGGCAGCGAGGATTTTCCATTTCCGTCAAAACTTTCGCGTGGGGTGTTTCAAGAGTCGATCCACTCTTCATTTGACGTGGACCAATTCTTGTATAAATACCATAGATTCACGGCGTTGGACGATGCTAACAAAGAATTGGACGAGTTATTGGCCTCATTGAACCAGGATCTCTTGGATCTTGTCAATAACGATTATAACGAGTTCATTAAGTTGGGCCAATCGATCAATGGGGGGTTGTCGTTGATCAACAACGTACAAATTGAATTGAAGGGGTTCCAGAGCAAATTGACCGCCACACAGAAGGAGTTGAGCGAATCGAGTGATTTGACATCACGCGCCTTGAATACGAAGAAGGAGCTACAAAACATCAGAATACGGGCCAAATTGAGTCTTCTACTCCACAATCATGTGAACGATTTCGAGAGCTTGTTAGAGAATAATGTGGTGTATGACGAGAAGGAGGAGATATTAGTGGGCCATTTGAGATCATTGACGTCGTATTATCTTTCTATTCATAAGGTATATGGAATGTTGGAGCCGAAGAAGAAACAGGATGGCGAGGATTCGTCCGCGGATGTCAAGTTCATAATCAATTTGTACCCCAAAATCATGAGCTTACGGTTCGAATTCAAGTCGTTTTTGGACGAAATAGTGCGTATCCAGAAGAATCGAGTCGATCGGGACTCGAATCTCATGTTGCAACTCATGAACATCTACCGGATCATCAGCTCTGAGTCGGAATTTCTCGGGCTTTTGAAGGAGATGTGAACGCAGATGTATATTATCACGACAAAACACAAGGAAAAATGTATATTAGGGATTAATGGTCGTAGATAGTCTTTGTAGTCGGACCATGCTCTAATGTACGCTCGCGCGTAATTTCCTGCACCAACCATAACACAGAGATTTTCCATTTGTCAAGAAACATCACGAGAACAGAGCGGCCTAGAAGCGATCAAACCAGACCAACGGAGCTTGTTGCAGCACATATCGCAGTCAATATGAGTAAAGAGCCATCCAACAAGAACTTCTCGCTTTTGATCGACGAGACCCCGATGCCCGCCCACATCCCAGCGGTGGAGGAGATCGGGGCCTCATCCGGGCCTTTGTTATCGGCATCGTTCTTCATTGGCGCCAAATGTACTCCTTTCAACGACGACTTCATGTTGTGCAAGCAGGAAAATAACTACAACCCGGAATTGAACTGTTTGAGAGAGGGCAGAAGAGTGACCAGATGCGCACAATCGGTCATAAAAGACTTGAAGACCTATTGTAGCGACGAGTTCAGATTGCATTGGCAATGTTTGGAGACCAATAACCAGCAATTATGGGGCTGTAGACCGGCCGAGAAGTTGTTGAACAAGTGTGTTTTCAACAGCATGGGCTTGACCAAGACCGTTCCAGGTGTGCAACAACAGGTGCATTTGAAGGAAAAGCCAGTCTACAGACCAGATAACGAACACACTCCCAGTCTCGCTGCGTTGAACAAGGCCAAATCGGAGGGAAAGATTTAGGGAGTTGTATTCATAGATAAAATCACGTGAAGGAGAAGAAGTCAGATGTCATAATGAATAATTAGAGATTATGGGGTTTTGTTTTCATTTATTTATTCGGCAACAAGTATATGCATTTATAGGTGTAGGAGAGAGATGTGGGAGAGAGATGTAGAGGTAGACAGGAGGTGGATAGACAACAACACACAACATCACACAACACACACAACACACACAACATCACACAACATCACACAACACACAACAACGAGGCCCACGACAACCACCTCTCCACTCAACACCCTGCAATCTCCTGCAATCGCCATTAAATATTCTTCACCTCTCATCTCTCTATTCCCCCTCCCTAATAAGGAACATGGAAATCCCTATACATGCTGACGTAAGCCACTGAAAAATTTCGAAACATATACAAAGACATAACCTCCAACAACAACTTGATCACCACAGACACTTCGAGATAGAACAAAAGATGTTTGGAGCTTCGAACTCGGGTACTACTGGGGGATTGTTTGGATCTGCCAACACCAACGCCAATAGCGCCGGAACTGCGTTTGGTAAGCCCAATGGAGGGGGGCTCTTCGGAGGAAATACCTCCTCCAGCGGCTTTGGCCAAGCCAATTCGAATGCTGGTGGTTCCACTGGGTTTTCATTTGGACTGAATACTGCTGCTGCTGCTAAACCCGCCACCTCGGGCTTTTCATTTGGAAATAGCGCTGGATCAACTGCTAATACCCAACCCACCACCTTATTTGGACAGAACAATGCTACCGCCAATACGGCAGGCACTGGCGGGTTATTTGGTGCTAATAATGCTGCTACAAGCGCGGGTGCTGCTCCTGGTAGTCTTTTTGGCCAAAATAAACCCGCTGCTCCTGCGACAAGTGGTCTCTTTGGTCAAAATAACACCGCCAACCCTTCAACTGGCGGCGGGTTATTTGGCCAAAATAACACTGTCACCAACACCGCTTCCAGCGGGTTATTTGGCCAGAACTCTGCTACATCCAACGCCCCAACAAGCGGGTTATTTGGCCAAAACACAACCCCTACTGCAAACACATCGACCGGAGGATTGTTTGGACAGAAGCCTGCTGGCTCCACTAATGGTCTTTTCTCCAATAATGCCCCGGCTGCTTCGGGCGGTTTATTTGGTCAAAAAAGCTCCTCTGGCGTTCTGTTTGGCATGGCACCATCTGCTCCAACCAACTTACTTGGCCAACAACAAACACAGCCATCCTTTGGCTTCGCTCAAACACAACAACAACAACAACAACAAATACAGCCACAATCATTGATAAGAAATAACAACATTCTCACAAATTACACTCCCACCATCAACGATCAATTGGTCAAAGTGGTGGAACAATGGGACCCAACCTCGGATAAATGTCTATTAAAGACTCATTTCTACAACAAGGTCAATGACAACGAGGCCTTATTATACCAAAGACCCTCCAACGAATCTCCAGAGGACTGGGAATTGGCCATGTCCAAGAGACCAGATAACTCGTCCATTCCCATCAAGGTGGCTGGATTTGATGATGTTCAAAAGAGAGTGGACACTCAGGTTGATTATGTCAAGAACTCCAGATTTATCTTACAGACCGTCAGTGAGAAGCAAAAGGAACTCAGCAACAAGCACGATTTGGACACCGCCACAAGAATCACCGCCGCTAAAGCCAAACACGTCCAGTTGAGTAGAAGAATATTGAAATTGGCCACATTATTGGCCATCATAAAGTTGAAGGGTTATCCATTGTTACCAGAAGAAGAGCAATTGTCCAGAGAATTCGAGGAGTTGAACAAAACATTGATGTCTCCTACAGGATTAGGCAGAATAAACGAGATCTTTGCTCGATTATCCATTTTGAAGGACAGAGCCACCAAATTGTCCAGCAATTTGACAACCACACAATTGGTTATTTTGAACAAGGAAGAAGGTTCTGGCGAAGACAATGACGAGAAGAATTCCGAGGTGATCAACAAGATCTCGCAAATTCTATACAAACAACAAGTTGGTTTGAATTACTTGAACGAAGTGTTAGAGAAAGATAATGAATTGTTAGAAAAGTTGCTAAAGGAAAAGGCATCTTCCTAAGTGTTATATATGGGATTCACAGAGCGGTAAAGAAATGTACAATAGTTAATGCTAGACCATATGTAAATTGGACCTTTCAAGGTGTATGCTAATTTTTTCCGAATATCCCCTCGAATCTGCGTTCTCCTATGTTTGTGAGATGTTTCAACTGCTTCAGTTGCTCCATCTCTATGTCTGAATAATCTGTGTAATTTGCCTTGGAAAACCCTCGGAATCCCAAACTGATCGAGTCGAAGTTGTCCCCTTCGCCTGTTAGAAGATCAACCGCCTTCTCGCCTACGAAACATTGGGGCTTTAGACTGAAGGACTTATTGAAATCTACATGAGGAACGGGTCTTTGGGCAAAATGAAACGGTAGCTCCGGAAAGGCCTTAGTAAGCCCCACATTCTCGTATTGTTTCTGAAGACGAGGCAATATCGCCAACAGCTCAGATTCCATGTTCTCGTCTATCATTTGCTGATACACCGACAATCGAGGCATTCCAACCAAAGACTCCAAACGAAGCATTGTTTCCTCCAAATGGTGGCGCATTTTCGTTGGATGAACGTCCACATCTAAGTTAAAAAGCGCATTAATCCTGCCTCCAAACAAAACTACACCCGTCGGAGGAACACTCAGGATCTGAAAGAAATCTATTGGTGCTATCTTGGCGAGATTCTCGTAGATATAGGTGACTTCTTCCTGAGACCCCGGATTCGGCACAAGTTGGAGTCGGAGAAGGAGATGATTCCTGAATTTGTGGTAAATATGGCGCGACATTCTATTGGCCATGTTCTACACTTCGATTATAATCATAATATTGCAACTTCTATTTTAATTTAATTAATTTTCACATTTTCCCGAAACAGAAGGTGCTAATACTTGTTTTTAGAGTTGTATCACATGATCCAGCGTTGTCTGCACAAGACAATGAAGTATAAGCCGGAAGGCTTATGCAGCAGAAATGGGTCAGATCTGGTTCCCGATCTCTTTCATCAATAGCGGTTATCAGGAGTCTAGATGTTTAGAATAAGAGATCTGGGAATATATCGATCATTCTGATCAATGTGATGGACCATCTGGAACCTAAACGGTGGTTATCACATGGTTATCGTTGTCTAGATTAAACGAGATCACTTGTCGATCAGTTGTTAGACGAAGAAAAGTGGAACAATGGTTGACGGTTTCAGATAAAACCCATCGTCAAGAATTGTCGTCTTCGTTTAATAATCGAGGACCCCTCTCCCTGTCGTACTCATTACCTTTCCGAATCAGTTAAATTGTATGTCATTGACCCCTAATCAACAACCCTGGCCAACATGGCACGGCTTGAAGTTTAATTTAACCCCAATCAGGTAACACCCAAATCACATCAACGACCATCCTTATGTACAATATACTCTAAATGGCCCACAAATAGGCCCCGTCCCCTATTGTTCGGGCACCCTTGGCCTCGAATGTGGTAGTCCTCGACGCAACGTCTCGTTCTCGTTAATGCGTCTCTAGCACTTTGGACTGGAACATGTCCCAATTCGGCCCTTCACAACACTCTGCAGCCAATAAGGTTCGTGGATACTCTTTTATTCGTCGCTTGACGAACCCATGACTACCAGTAACTTGGGGAGTCTGCACGAAGCCCCGTTGCCGTCCGAAAGAATCATCTGCAACTTCCTAATTCGTTACTCGTTTGCGAGTGGTGCGTCGCACACTTCGACTGTTTCAATCGAACAATGCAGCCTGTGCAGATATCGCTGTACCAAGACTTAAATACAGACGGCGATTGGTCTGGAATCTCACAACCATACAGAACCATACAGCACATCCACGGAGCTCCCAACAAATCCGGCAATATATCAACACATGTAACGCCGGCAACGGCATGATTTCATGCGTTATACGAGTATCTGGAAATTGCACAGCACTTGTTGTCACTTGAACAAAAGCATCCACAAATCCATCAGGACTTCCGTACAAGTTTTATTATCGCATCTCACGAACACTCGATAATTATCTACCTTAACGAAATTAATTAGCTGTCACTCCGACTGTCCAGTCCGTCCACTCGTTCTTTGTTTTCCTCACTTTAGTCAATCATTTCCAACTCAAAGTCCTTCGTTATTGATATCCCAGATATTCCTTTAGAAATTATACCCGTAGAAAATTAGATTATAATGTTATTCAAACAATTAGCTCCATACATTTTATTATTAGGTGCCGTCATCGCCGACGAGCCAACGACCACCATCGTTGAAACCATCACCGTCACCAAGACTTTGTTGAATGCTGAGGAATCTGCCTCAGTGTTCTCAGTTGCCTCTGTCTCCAGTGAAGCCAGTGTTGCTTCAGTCGCCAGTGCTGCCAGTGCTGCTTCTGTTGCTTCTGTCTCTTCTGCTTCATCTGCCAGTGCTGCTTCCGCTGCCTCAGCCGCCAGTGCTGCTTCAGCTGCTGTTATTGCCAGCGAATCTTCTGCTGCCAGTGCTTCAGCTGCTTCCGCTGCCAGTGCTGCTTCTGTCGCTTCTGTCGCCAGTGTCTCTTCAGTTTCCGCTGCTTCAGCTGCTTCAGCTGCCTCTGCCGCCAGTGCTGCTTCATTTGTGTCTGTTGAATCTTATGTCTCCGCCAAATCTGCTGCTTCTTTAGCTAGCGTTGAATGGGCCTCAGTCTTATCAGCATCTTCGGCATCTGTCGCTTCAGCTGCCTCAGCTTCCTCAGTCGCCTCAATCTCATCTGTCTCAGCTGCCTCAGCTTCTGCCGCCAGTGTTTCTGAAGCTTCTGTCTCCTCGGCTTCCGCCTCTTTACTTGGTGTTAAGGGTTTGATTGCCGTCGCTTCGGATGTTACTAACTCTACTTACACTTTCTCAAATTCCAGCTCGTCAACCGTCGAGAGTTCTTCCAGTTCTGCTCAACAATCATCCGCCCAATCTTCATCCAGCCTTGAAACTACAAGTGCTGGCTCCTCATCTGCTGCCTCCACATCCGCAAGCGCCTCATCTTCTTCGAGTGCTGGTGCCGTCAACTTGGGCTTAAATGTTGGTCTTGGTGCTATTGGTTTAGCTGCTCTTGCTTTGTTGTAAGCCAAGCAAGCTTATTTTTCTAAGAACTAAATTTTTTTCGGTTTGGTTTTGCCTGTATTATATACCCACGGACATTACGTTGTACAATTTGTTTTTGTTGGAATTTAGAAGTTTTTGTTTGCTTTTACAGAATATTATTTTTTTGCTTTTTTTAGGAGTTTGTTAGTATAAAAATTTGAATGTTATTTACTTAACTGGTGTAGAATGCAAATTAGACGAGGTGACTCTTTACTATAATCACAGCTCTACACACAGGTTTCGGTAATTTTTATTATCCAATATGGATCATGCTATAACTTCTATTTTACATTCCTTAATCGTTTCTCAAGTCAAAAGTGCACGAATAGAGCGCACTTCTGCCTCCCTCAGTCTTTGGTAACCATCTACCTAATCTATGTTCCTTACTAACCACAGCAAATAATTTTATCACTCTCTCATCATTCTCGAGGTCGACGAGATCAATGTCCGTCACGCAACCCTTAACGTTGACGCTTCCAACCAAAGAGAATGATCTAAGGTTCTCGTCCAACTTCCAAATCTTGAGCTCATTGTTCCAGGATCCAGAAACAAAGATGTTGGAATATGGTAATGCACGGATACAGGTAACCCAGTATGGTTGTTGTAATGGAATTTGATTGGATGCAATGCTTTCATCTGCTTCAGCCGAGGCTTCAGATGATTGAAGCTCTGGTTGTAACCCGTGCGAAATTCTCTGTGAGAAGATAGGCTTCTTCTTAGCCAAGGACCACAACGAAATGTTACCGTTATCACTACCAGTAACGAAATGGGAATCGTCAATCATAGAAACACAATCGATACTACCCTCAGCATAGAATGTTTCGGTACTCTCAGTTGGTGCATCTGAACCATCCCTTCTAGACTTCTTTCTCAGCTTCTTTTCGCTCTCACCACCTCTGAAGGTCAATCTTGTTTCCTCGGCAATTTTCCAGAACATGGCAGTCTTGTCTCTACTACCAACACTGACACAAGTTTCCTTGGTCAAGGCACTGATCCCAGTAATGGCATCTTGATGTCCATATAACACTTCCAATTGGGCGTATTGGTTGATGGAAAAGGTTCTGATCTTCAAATCGCTGCAAGAAGCATACAATTGGTCTGTTCCTCTTCTGAAGGTCATACTCAACACCTCTGCTCTGGTGTCCAACACCTTCAAGGGAGACAAGTTTTCAGTGGACCAGATGATCAACTTCTTATCCTTACCCCCAGTCACAACATATCTGCCGTCTGGACTGGCGGAAACACATAGTATACTGTCATGATGTCCGTTCTTGGCCGGTTCTTTGTGTAAATTGACATATCTGGAGCCACCCTTGGTGTGTCTTATTCTTTTCGGCTTTCTATTTTGTTGCGACGACACTTGGGAAATGTCCCATTTGATCAATTCCATGTCCTTGGAAACTGTGTATAAGAAGGGGTAACGTATGGAGATCCCGGTCAAATGCTTGGATCCGATTCTTGTTAGTTGTGATTTGATGTCTTCGATCTGGGCTTCTATGCTGGAGGCGTAGAATTTGTAGACAAACCCCTTGTTCTCAGCAACATCCTTTTGTAGCCTGGTGGCCACAATGTCATCGTCCAAATCCTGCGCATCGAAGTCGTATTCGCCCATTTGTTCCGCCTTCAAGTTGTCCAAATATTGCTTGGCAAGTCTACGTCTCTTGTCGGCGGCATTCTCGTCGCCAAACTCCTCGTCACTGGATAATTCGTCTCTTTGGAATTCCTCCTCGTTATCAGAGCCCACAGAAACATTGCCCTGTTCTTCATCCGTGTCACTTCCGCCCGAGATCTCCTCATCGTACACATCTTGGTTCTTATTACCACCGTTATTAGGAGTACCGGATCTCTTCGAAGACTCACGCTTACGCTTTCTGCTTGTAGTGTCCGCCATTTATGCTATTATTTGTAATTATTAGCTATTTAGATCACTATTAAACTCCGCCTTATACTCCTTCTAGCAAGAAACTTTCTTTTTGGAGACCTCATCTCTTTGTTCTGTACATAGTGAAATTTTTATCAGGGTAGTTACCCTGTCGAGAAATGGTTAAGTATGGTGGGAAGGTAGGAGGTGTTGTGTTGTGTGGTGGCGGTGGGGTAGTGCTCTGAGTGTATTTATTTTCTCAAAGTATTGATAGGGATTATTGGATTTGGTTATTCTATAGTATAATAACCGGTGTATCGTTTTGGTGGGAAAGCAAAGCTGTATTGAAATCACGTGACGTAATACATTTCACACATACACTGATCACATATTATCAGTTTTTTATTAGATATGCTGTTGAGATCAGGTAACTTTGATAAAATCTGCTTGTTTATTATATAATATAATAAAAGGGATATCTCTTTTGATGAGAAAGCGAGACTATTGTGAAATCACGTGATGCAAAACACTTCCACACCACCACCAATACAACTACACCCCAATCACATATTATTATCATTGGATTAGATATTTATGGAGATATTATGTCAATTATTGCGTTTGAATCTTTTAATATATAATATAATACTAGACATATCTTGTTTTATGATGAAGATGAGACTCATGGGAGAATCACGTGATGAAAGAACACTCACACACAACCACCAATACAACTGCACACCAATTAGACATTATCGAAATTTTATTTGATAGCTCGTAATATCTAACATTTCTCAATAGAACCCCCAATAACAAATACACGTCTCCACCACTCCACCATCACACAACACCGCCCTCATCTTTTGTTTTGGTCGTCCCCTTACCATGTTATGGCGATGCCCCAAAAGTTAAGCTGATCATTCATCAACAACTTTGTCACCACCAATTGGAAAGTCCCACGGATTCCACACCCAAGACCATGATCACAGACGAGAACAGTTCATCGGATAACGGGACTGTCACGGCCGCGGACGGAACTTTGGTCATCATAGTGTGTAGGGCCAAACATCTACCCAACCGCAGGAAGTTTGATAAACAGAACCCATATTGTGCCTTACGGGTGGGGACGGTTGCTGAGAAGACTCCGTCGGATTTCAGAGGGGGGCAGACACCTGAATGGACCCATGAGGTGAGATTCCTACTCACACGTGAGAGGAAACCGGTGCTTAAACTCGATATCTTGGACGAAACCAAGAATGATCCAACGCCAATTGGCAGTGCCGAGGTCGACTGCACCTATGTTTTCCAGAAAAATGAGGACGGAAAGTACATCTTCGATCAATGGCACGACTTGTCGCTCAATGGCCGCACCGCGGGAATGATCTATCTCGAAATGACCTTCTATCCCAGTGCCCCCATCGTGCCAGGAAAGATCCATCCGGCAGATGCCTCTCCTGCGTTGAAAATTGCCCATAATTCTGCTTTACCTTCTCCAGAAAGAGTCCACCATTATCCCGACAACGAGCCCGATTATTACAGAGCCTCGACCTTGAGCGACTTGAACAAGGGTCTACCTGCTCCACCACCGCAGAATGACGGTGTGTTTGTCAGCGGCGATTACCAGGAGAAACGTAAGTCCTGGAAGCCAACCTTTTTGCAGAAACAACCACAAGTGCCCTCGCCTCCCGTCCATAATGTAGAAACCCATGGCGATGGCGTGTTTGTTCTGGCATCTGCTGAAGAAACAAAGAGATCCAGATTCCACAGATTGGCAGACAAATTCAATGCGTTCGAACCTGTGACTGTGTTGCGCAAATCGCCCACTCGTGGCCAAAATAACGATAGTGTGGGCTCTCTGAACTCAAATAACAACCAACTGAGAAGCTCTCTCGAGCTTTTCGAGCGTCCCAGAAGAAGTGCCACTCCCCAATCCATACCTAGTGACACTCTTTACAACAAATTCACGGATCTTGCAGATAGCCAATCTTCCGACGATGAGATCCCACCACCACCGCTTCCAAAACACTCTGTTTCGTCAGATTCAAGCAAACTCTCGCCGAGTGGGAAGAGACTTACCAGAAAGGCACCTCCCAGCTTTGCAGTTGGTCTAAGTGACAGCATGAATTCGCTTTCATTGAAGGATATTCCATTTTCAGCCGATGATATTGGACAAGATAAAGACGAAAGAGACCACGTTCTCCCAAAAAAGGTTTATTTATTTGACAAAGAGGTGTCATCTCTCCGTGATGGCAATGACGACGAAATTCTAGATTCTACTTATTATGCACCTACTCCAGATGAACATTTCAGCAAGTCCATGAGATTACAGCATGGAAACTTGAGAGATAGGGATCTAGATATTGACCCTGGCTCGTCTGGATATGTTGGGGCAGGCAAATGGAAGGATAGATCACCACCCAAGTTGAACTCCACCTATCAAGTAGATGCTCAATTTTCCCCTTCAGTTTTTGACAAGAAGCCCATTGTTCCGCCCAAGATCCCCATTGGCTTGACAGAAAGAGAGTATTACATACTAGAGAAGGAACAATTTCTAAGGGATCTCAACGGGAAACGAGCATGAAAATAAAGGACATTCGAGACTGCTGTAGTTTACATCCAATTAACGTTGTAACTTATTATTATACTTTTTTGACACCAAAACCCAACTATCTATACAAAACCAAACAAGAAAGAATGAAAAGATATGCACTAATGACGAGATAGACCTAGAAAGCCGCCTCATCTCCGCCATCGTCGTCATCATCCCCGTCCTCACCATCATCGAAATACTTTTCGGCGTTATAATCGTCATCATCGTCTTCTTCGTATTCGTCGTCCACATCTTCGTCATGTTCCTCGTTCTCTTGGTCTTCTCCACCTTCGTCCAAATCCTCGGCCATGGACTTTAGTCTCTCCAACATCGATTTGGTTTGATCTTCTTCCGACACATTCACCATGGTGACCCCTCCATCGGACTTGAAGTTACTGAGCGCAAGCAATTTCTTCTTCTTCTTGTCTATTCCCATGACGGAATACAATTCCTCGGGAAAAAACTCTAGCTGATAGGGATGTTCATCTATCGATCTTGTCACCTTTCTCACCTTTCTGTATTTATCGGAATATCTCTTGATTCCGTCATCCACGGCCAATTCGGTCAACACCTTGGTGTCCAGTTTCTTCGCAGCCCCCGTGTAAAAGGCCCCGTCTTTCACGGTATTCTGGAAATTAATGAATTGTTTGGCTATACTAATCTCGTTCTCACTCAAGGGTCCATTGACAGGTAACACCAATTTGGGCTTCTCCGACTCCACAGATGTGATATCACTGTATTCCAAGCCGAATGGCAATAATGTTCTCCCACTGCCTCCTCTATTGAAACTCATTTCGTCACTGTTCCCAGCTCTTCTCTTCTTTAACTTTTATGTTCTGTGCACCTTTAATGAAGACCTGAAAAATTTCCAGCGTGTGCAGCCCGATCCCGTGCGTGTGAGACACAGCCTGCCCAAATCGGCAGTTATAGTCAATGGAAGACATTACTATCACTACAACTCTTGCTCTATAAATACTACTTCAAATTCGTTTCATTTATACAACATACAACATGTTTCCTCCTTGTATTGGTGTTTTTTCTCTGTACAATTTCGCATTTTTTTTCGCTTTCCACCCTTTTTTTCACTTTCCACCCTTTTTCTCCTACTCTTCCAATAAATCGGCTATCTCGTCATCACTATCGCCAGCATTAGCAGCCAGTTGGGCCAATAATTCCGCTTGTTTCTTGATTCTGGCCTCGGCATCCTTGACTCCCTTTCTGGTTCTCTTACCCCATCCAAACCCAGTCTCGACACCGGTGGTCTCCGCCTCCTCGACAACGTTGTTAGGATCCTCACCCTCGAGTTTTCTTAGAGCAGCTTCAGCCTTGTCTTTGTTGTCCTGGTCGATTTGGGTCTGCACTTGACGTTTCTTGATGTGGTTCAACATCAACTTTCTCAATAAAACATATCCACCCACAATCATCACAAGTCTGATGAGCTTCTGTGGGTTTAATTGCTCGTAAAATTCGTAAAGCGCGTTCATTTTGTCGACTGGTGTTATTGGCTGACTCTCTTCTGGTCTCGTCTTACTTCTTTTTTACTCACTTCGACTGCGTTGTATTGGTGTTGATTCGAATTGTCGCCCGTGTATCTACCGTTTTCTCTCGCTTCTGTGATTAGAAATGTCGCCCGTGCATCTACCGATCTCTCTACATGGTGCCGTAGACTCTCATTTATTCCTCATAATTCCTCGTCATCATCGTCGCTGAAGAGCGAAAGTTCGGGATAATCGCCGATTTCAACCTTTTCGGGCTTCACAAATGACCCATGTTTGAGTCTACAATTGAAATATCTCTTTGTCCCAATCGTCCCGTCGTTCTTCCCCACCGGCTCGTCAAACTCAATTCCAACCCACACAGAATCGTGGTCTATTTCGGGGATTTTTCCCACATATCTAACCGTACCCCTTCTTTCGCCCTCAATATTGAAAATTCTACATCTACTATTAACCACAATCGTCTCGGCAATCTCTACATTATTCAGCTTGACCGATTCAATCATGGCCTGGTATTCCGGGTCAAACCGCCCCAATTTGTTCTCTTCCTTCCATTTGAGCACGGAATCAGATCTTTTGGCATAATCCTCTTCCTTCAACACGAACATCTCGTCCTCGTTCAATTCGTTGTCTAGACTGTCCATTCTGGTCAACTCGGAGTCGGGTCTGATATCAACCACATGTATTCTGGAATATGCCGCCAAAGTAAGACTGGACAATTTTGTGTTCGGATCCGCCTCGATCTTCACATTATCATTGGAGGTGGAATTGCCATAATAAACCAATTCCTGGCATTCTGGCGGAACTCCCGTGATTTGTTCCAATCTCTGTTGAAAGTACTCCAAACTCCACAAAGGCGACACTCTTCTCTCGGAAGATGTCAAA
Organism: Nothofagozyma chilensis; assembly: GCA_030573195.1. NCBI lineage: Eukaryota > Fungi > Ascomycota > Pichiomycetes > Serinales > Cephaloascaceae > Nothofagozyma > Nothofagozyma chilensis. Next base: position 239,946 of record JAJMCV010000040.1, read on the forward strand.
TGTGACGTGATATAAACGTTAATATCGGCCATTTTGCTTTTATTTCCCCCTTTAGCAGCCTTCTCTCCATTTGATCTCATTATATATAATAACACGAAATGAATAATCCGGGTAACCCTCTTCCTCTATACCAACATTCAATTAAGATTGAACATGAAGAATGTTGAAGAGAGTCCAAACAAAGCAAATAGAGCCATAAATAAGATTATCAAGTGAATAATGAACGGGGTAAGTTAGTTGATTGTGGGCGATTTCGCCGCTTTATTGGAGAGCACTTGTTAACATCGTCAGCAACAGAGAAGAAATAGGGACACTCAGAAGAAAGACAAACCAGATGGTCCTAAAAAGGAGGCCATTTTGGATTTGGCCCGATTCAAGGGAAAAGAAATAAGAGTGAAATTTATAGGAGGACGTCAAAGTGAGTTCTTTTTGGTGGGGAAGTGCAATGAAACTATCCCTCTAAAACGTAATTGAGCAACCAATACTAATAATATCCAGTCATCGGCACATTGAAGGGTTATGACCAACTTATGAATTTGGTTTTGGACAACGTGAAGGAGAATTTGAGAGGTGAGTAGCTTTTTTGGCGGTTCGGAGAACGCCGAGAGTCCGTATTAACACAGTAACTAGATCCCGAGGACGACACAATTTTGGTTGAAGAGACCAGAGACCTTGGCTTGGTGATTGTCAGAGGTCCGTTATTATTGACTGTTTCGCCGGTCGATGGGAGTGGGTTCATCGAAAACCCGTTTGCCATGCAAGAAGAGGAGCAATAACGACAAAATAGCAAATAATTGAATGTATTATAGAAGGAAAATAACATGTAGTATGGCGCCAATAACGAGTCTCCAGCGTAATCGCAGTCTTGTCCACTGCATCTTATCATGCGACCCTGACCCGGAAATAGACTCTCTTCCAATGCTTGAAAACTATGAGCGATGAGAGAGATAAGAAATAAACTACTCACCCACCAACCATGTCGACACAACAGAAAAACGACAACGTGATCTTATTACCGCAAACAAACCAATTGCTTGGCTTGTATTCGATCATCAGAAACAAGGAGACCCGTCGTGGGGACTTTGTGTTCTATTCTGACCGGATCATCAGATTGTTGGTGGAAGAAGGGTTGAACCAATTGCCCGTGGAAGCCACCGCTATCACCACCGCAACTGGAATGCCCTTCACAGGTGTGGGCTTCTTGGGCAAAATCTGCGGTGTTTCCATCGTCAGAGCCGGTGAATCCATGGAACAGGGTCTCAGAGATTGTTGTAGATCTGTAAGAATCGGAAAAATCTTGATCCAGAGAGACGAGGAGACCGCGTTGCCCAAATTATTCTACGAGAAGTTGCCCGAGGACATCAGCGAAAGATACGTCTTTTTGTTGGACCCAATGTTGGCCACCGGAGGCTCTGCCATGATGGCCGTGGAGGTGTTATTATCCAGAGGGGTTAAGGCCGAACGAATCTTCTTCTTGAACTTATTGGCCAGTCCCGAGGGGATTGTGGCCTTTAACGAGAAATATCCCGCCATTAAGATCATCACTGGCGGTATAGATCAATGTCTTGACGAACACAAGTACATTGTTCCAGGCTTGGGCGATTTCGGCGATAGATACTACTGTATCTGAAACGGGACTTTATTAACATTGTGAATATATAGAGGGAATGATTCTATGTAATGTAGCTGCACTCAAAACCCACAATTTTCAATACCATCGAGTTCATCTAGAGACACTTGGAATGAACTATGTCTGGATTTTCCTGGTATTCAGAAGCACTCACCCACATCTAAACTGTTAGTAACGAATAGTAAAACCGTTTCATTATACTCACCCTTTTGAACGTTGATAATCCCGCTAGAATCGACCCTCCTATCCAAGTGCTGTACTTTCTCTCTGGAGGAGCATATATTTTGATTTTCATTCCCTTTGGAGACAGGACCTTCAATTCGTTCAACATTCTATCGCCAAAGCCTCGGGTCAACGTTGTTCCCCCACTCAATATGATATTCTTGAATAATGTGGCCCTCAAATCCATATCCACCTTGTTAATCGACTCCAACACCAATTCATGGAGTCCCAAGCTCTCACCCCCGACCAATTCTGGATTGAACAAGATCTCCGTTGATCTGAACCTCTCTGCTCCAATGTTGATCGTCTTTCCGTCGGGCAATTTGTACGATTCGTACATCTCCTTGGCGCCCGAGAAACTGGCGAATTCCTGTTCCTCCCGCGGGGGATTATTCGATATATAGCAATGTTTCTCTTTGATGAGTCGGACAATCTCCTTCTCAGCACTTGTTTGCAAGAGATATCCGTTCTTTCGCAACAACAATTGCAATTGTTCCGTGATATCTCTTCCCGCAATGTCCATTCTTCGTATAGCCGTGGGCATGGAAAAGCCCTCATAAACAGGAACTATGTGGGATACTCCGTCACCAGAGTCCAACACTAGACCCGTGGTTCTCCCGCTAGAATATAGCGCCAACACCGCCTGGATCGATATGTACAATGCGGGGATATTGAAGGTCTCGAAGAAGATCTGGGCGAGATGATCTCTGTGTTTCTTGGGATTTAAAGGTGCCTCCGTTATGAGAACAGGATGGTCCTCGGCCCTCGTCTTCAAATCTTGTGTATAGACACTGTTCCATAATAGCTCCATATCGTCCCAATCGTTCACCACACCATGTTCAATTGGATATTTCAACCGCAAAAGCCCTCGATTCTCCTGGGCCCTATTCCCTATGAAATAACTGTCTTCCATGGCTCCTGCCATCACTCTGGAATACTTGGGTCTTCCTATTATAGCAGATGAAAAGCTCTTGGGTCTTTCCTCTCCAGCAAATCCGGCCTTAATGCTACCAGACCCGTTGTCAATTACCACGGGTTGATTGAACAATATCGTATCCGACTCCATTTTCCCGTGCAATTGACCTCTTTCTCTTTAAAATTGCTCTCCTTCTGCTTATTTCTTCTGGTTTCCCTTTCAATGTTGTTCTGATCTGGCACCGCGTAACCACAAACGGTATCCGCACGAACAGCTTTTTATCTCCCCCAGCCTACAACTCACTACCTTTTAAACATTACATATAATACACAATCATATAGAACACCAAGCACATTATCTTCTTCTACCACCTCTGTTGTCGTATCTCGAACCACCTCTATGATCAGGCTTTTTCGAGTCATTGTATTGATTTCTACCATCTCTTGATGATCCATAACTCGATCCCAGTCTGTTATTGAGCGTTGGTTGACGTTTTGGCGGTGGCGGTGGAGGGGGTTGTTGTTGAGATCCACCTTGTTCTGGCTTTCTCACAGGTGATTTAGAACGCGACCGACTCGTACCTTCAGATTTCTTCAATGTGGCATTGATGGTGTTTGTAGCAGAGACATTGAGTCTGGGCCTAACCTCGTTATTCGACAGGTTAGAATATTTGGAGCTCCTGTCATCGCGATAATAATTGTTTCTATAATCCCTATCATCTCTGGCAAATCTCTCGTCTCTGCTCATTCTTACCTCTCTGAATCTGTCTCTTGCATTTGATGGTGCTGGATTGGTCTCATCACGCAGCGTTCTATATGATTCGTCTTTCTGTTGTGGAGCTGGAGAATCCGTGTTCTTCTCCTTTGGAACAACAGGATCTTCCACAGTGCTAGGGGGATCATCGTAGCTGATGGTGGTTGTCTTACTAGCCTCTGGCGCTTTTATTGAATCGGTTTGTTGTTCAATCTTTGACTCCTCTTTGGCCTCTTCTTTCACTTTTTCTTTTTCTGTTTCTTCTTTAGCATCTTCTTCAGAATCTTCTTTAGCATCTTCTTTAGCATCTTCTTTAGCATCTTCTTTAGCATCTTCTCCAGCATCATCTATAGCATCAACGTTAGCATCTTTAGCATCTTCCATGGCATCATCTTTAGCATTATCTTTAGCATCTTCCATGGCATCCTCCATGGCATCTTCTTTCTCGATAACAGTTGGCTCTGGTACTGTCGTTGTAACCACAGGATCAACATCCATCACATCCTCATCCGAATCGTAGTTGATTGTGATGGTAGCATCATCCTTCTGCGTAGCAGGTACGACATGAGGAGGTTCCACTTTCATAACCTCAACTGGAGGAACGGGAGCAAGTCGTGGAGCTAATTTGACTCTAGCTCTTTTCTTCTTTTGGGCAGTCTCAGCTTCATCTCCCATTTCATAGAAATCCCACATGTGGACCCATTCTTTAGATCTCGACTTCAAATGACCTATTAATGCACTTGAAGATAACTTCAAATCATCTCTCTCATCATTCTTAGTGATATCTTCAATACTGGCTAGAAGCTCCTCACAATGATCTTCAACATTAGGATAGACACCAAGTAAATTCTTTAGGAATGTAATGGTGTTGTGACGAGACATATACTCCTCTGATTGCAAGGATAAAACGACATCACTCAAAATACTATTGTGATAGCCAAAGAGAAGTTCACGGAAACCTTCGAACAGAACAGTGCTATCTGTCTGATAATCTATCATGGTAGAGTTTGCCGAATCTTCAAATTTGGATTTTTCAGTCCAAGCATGAAGCAACTTCAAGATCTCAGAGTAGAACAAACCTAAATTCTCAGCTTCAATAGCAGTCAACGTGAATAATGTAGAAAACAATACCTTTTGGTTGATTAACTCGTTCAACAAGATCAACAAAGAGTAATTAGGAATATCATGCTCATGGAGGAAAAATATAAACTTGGCAGAAAATATGGCATCAAAAGGTGAATGGATTGATCTGGGCAATACACAGAGTTCCAAGAACTTTCTCATCTGTGTAGTAGTATCTTCCTGAGAGTTCTTATCAACTTCGTTATCTAAGCTGAACCAATTGTGGAATTGGCTTGATAACCTTTTAATAGCAGTCTCCGAATTTTCCTTGTGTTTTTCTTTGTCTTGCGGAATAGAACTCAATATGGCCTCGTAGTTGGCCAAATCATCTCTAAACTTATCAACTTGTTCTTTGGTAACTTCTCTATCCCTGGAACTAAATGCTATCTTATCCTTCAACCCATGAATAATTCCGCTTACCTTATTGGAGCAGCCATCATAAATTTCTTCAGAATAATTGATATCATATAAAGACAAGGTCCAAAAATTGACATACAAGGACTTTGTTAAATATTTCCAGTGGAATTCAGGAATCATATGGTCCAAGTCACCAACAATGCTGCTGATATCAGCTTCGGCACTTTCAATACGGATATTATCCAAGATCCCTCTCCAAATCTCAAACGCCCACTCTGGAGTGACGCCATGAGTTGCACACAAATCACTCACTGAGCTCATTTGCGCTAAGAATATATCCTTATCCATAAAGAAGTTCGTAACCTCGCTGAAAAGATGAAGAACGTTGTTCAACTCATCATTCTTGAATGCAAGGGCCTTCAAGTGCTCTTCTGAATTATTGAAAATAATCTGATCTCCCAAACGAGATAATAAAATTAACATTTCATCCACAGCATTCAAACTCGATAAGGTATTGACCAACTTTACACCGGACTTACTTCTTGAGTATCTCACATCTTCAATCGTGTTATAAACCACCTTTCTCAAAGATGGCTCACAATTCATATACTCTATTTGCGTCAAGGTAAGATTGGTGATACTCTTGATACCACCCATGGAGATAAAGATTTCCTTCAATACAATTAACCCAATAGAATCGCCATCATGGAAGGACTTCAATATGAAATCAAGCAATGTTTTCAAATCCACAGCATTTGGGTATTTCTGGCATATTTTACCAATAAAGGAAGCTAGCGATTGGATCCATTGTCTATCATTCAACCCATCTCTTTGAATCAAATTTCTTCCAGTGGTAAGTCTCATCAACAACGCCAATGTCAACACATCCCAACCATAGGCATTGAAATATCTTGCAGTTTCAACAACCAAGTTATTCAAGTTGTCATAACTTTCAATTTGTGACAAAATGGCCAAAAAGCACGGTAATGGGTTACTGAAACTGATCTTAGCCAATCTCCTCATCATTGGCCTGATATTTTCCTTCGACAATCTCTTCAACACATCTTTTGTTTGCTTTTCAGCCTTACCGTAGCTGATCTTGATTAATTTGTTATTTTTGGATAAAACATTGTGTAATTCCCCATACAAATTGTAACGTTGTTCGATTGGATAGTTACTTAATAATGTGAAGGCACGATCAATTGCAAATGAGTTCTCTGCAATCAATGGCATTGCAGGAAATAAATAACTTCTGAAATACTCGAACCATCTCTTTTTGTTTTCCTCGTCAGGGTTTTCTTTCACATCTCTTACACCAATATCAGCAAGTTTTGTGAATAGAACAGCATTTCTGGATAATTTTGAGCCATTAAATCTGAGCAATTCTCTGGACATATTGAATAATTGCTCGACATTATTAGCAAACGGGATATCAGCACACCATCTATCGTAGAAATATATGAAATGTTTAGCACTATAACTAGGAACTAAAGGTTTGAAGTTAAGAAACTCGGAACAAGGGAAATTGTCATAATAGACCGTATTTCCATACCGACTATGGGCCAATTTCTTAGATGTTTGCAATAAAGAGAGATTATCCTGTGTAGTGGGTGGGTTAGCAATAGGATCTATCAATTTCTCGACAAATCTGTTTATCAAGTCACTGATCTCGTCATCGAATTGAGCGAGGTATGGGTATTGGGTCAATATGTAGATAGAGGGCCAATATAATCCATTTCCTAAGAAAATCTTCAAGAATTGATATTTCAAGTTTGTAGCTAATGCTGATGCTGATAATGGACTGGATGGGGTTTCATCTTTTCTCTTACCATCTCTGGTGTTACCTCTCCCATTGGCGGAACCAGAGGGTTTTTGCGTTTTATCATCATCTTCATCATCACCCAACGGACCAGATAAAGACAAGGCACTAGCAGTTGCCTTGAATGCTTCATCGTCTAGTTTCTTATTGTATTCCTCGTTCAATTTTTCCATCTCTTCGTCACTTGGTCCTAAATAATTATAAATGGAACCAAAACTGATGAAATTCTCCTTTATCAAAACACCAATGACCACCTTTGTAGTTTCCGGTAATTCCTTGTTCTTTGGAAATTTCATGAGTTTCAAGCCTAGCAATTTGGCAGCCAAGGCGCTCCCTCCCACGGAGAGAGTTTGCATGGAGCTGTTATCAGCCTCTATTTCAGGCCACCAATCTGACATTCTGAGAAATTGGAGGGCAAATTGATAACAATTCACAAAATTGTTAAGAAATACATCGAGAATGACGTCCAAAACACGGTTGGGGTCCAAACTGTAGTATCCAATCAATTGTTGCACCACCTTATGGACGTATTCTACCTGATATATAGCATCGTCGGAATTAAGGGCGCTTGAAACTTCCACTACAAGCTTCGAATATCCCTCGTTCTCTTCATGTAGCAAATTGAACTTCTTCTGGGTGAAAATGTCATCTCTTCTTTGTTTTCCCAACTTCTTCGGAAAGTCCACATCGAGCAATTTCAAATCGATCAACACCTTCGCGTCCAAATTCCCACTGAGCAAGAATTCCCGTATCACATTCTTGTCCAATATTCCTATGATCAAGTCCTTCAAATCGTCGTTGTAGGGGAACGAATTGAACACTTCGATGAACTCGAGACTTATTTTATCGTTCGACATTGTTTCCTGCAAAAAGCGAACGGAATCCCCCAAAGAAACTCGTTTGTCTAAATAACACATTAGCAATTCCACAAAGATCTCGCTATAGATCTCGGGTTTCTGGTCTAATATTAGTATGAGACCATCTCGTCCTTGACCATGAAAATTGTCGATAGTTTCGTCGTTGAAAAACTCAAACGGAGATTTCAAGGACCTTTCAACAGTCTCTTCACTCATCTTCGTTCAATTTCAACCTAATTGCACTATCTCGCTGTATATATATCAAGAAATAGATCCAACAACCCAGCCCAAAGTGTCTGTTTGGGAATTTTTCAAATAGGGAGGAATCGGTATGTGCACGAACAGGTTTTTTTGGCTGCAACTTCCAAGCCGCAGTGTTCCATACAACTCATCATATCCGCGGCAAACTTCAACTACAAAACATGCACCTAACCAATAAAATTATATTTTCAAAACGACATTAAATATTACATAAGTTTTCTAATCTAGAAAATTAGCACCAGAAGCTGTATATTCTGTACCATCTTGGCTTAGAGGCAATGAATGCCTTTTCTTCGGCGATTTCTTGCTTCAATAACTCTAAGTCCAATTCTCTTCTACCAGTGTCGACATCAATGTCCTTGGCACTGATGTATAAACCCCAATCTCTCTTCCAGAGCTTGTGGAAAATGTAGAAACCAATAACAACAGGAGCTGCTAAATAGACTTCGAAGAAGGCTTGAGCATTTGGAGATTCTCCAATTGGCCATAAAGCAACCCAGAATTGAGCGATCAAAATTAAGATGTTTAATCCCAATCCGTACCATGAACCCCAGACACCGGCTTGTGCAGTGAAGGCCAATTCGTCAGTACCTCTACCCTTAACAGCCAAGGCTCTTCTGAATCTGATGTGACAGAAACAGATAGAACCCCATGTGAAGATTGATGATAAACCAGATAAGGCTAATAACCAGTTGAAAACATCACCTTCCTTTGGAGAAGCAGAAACGAAACAAAGTAAACCAAAGATACATTGAGTAATAATACCAACTAATGGTCTACCCATCTTATCAATGTAGTTGAACATAGCAGGAGCTTGACCAGCAGCAGCTAATGCGGCCAAGGTTCTTGAGGAACCGAAAACAGAAGAGTTACCAACAGATAACACAGCAATCATGATGACAACATTCATCACAGAAGGTAATCCCTTAATACCACCGTTTTCGATAGCGATGACGAATGGAGAAGCGGAGGCATCGACGGATGATTTAGAAAGTAATCTTGGGGAGTCGTATGGAACCAACATTCCGATCAAAGTCAAAGAAATGATGTAGAATAAGGTAATTCTCCAGAAAACTTGCTTGGTAGCTTTTGGTAAAGACTTTCTTGGGTTTTCAGTCTCAGCAGCGGCTAAACCACACAATTCGGTACCAGCGAAGGAGAAGGCTGCTGTAACAAAAACATTACAGACACCCTTGAATCCAGCAGCGAAGGCACCTGGGTTGTGCCAGTATCTACCTCCAAGATAACCACCTTGTGGACCACCACCACAGATCAAAACGATACCCAAGATAATGAAACCAATGACAGCAATAACCTTGATGATGGAGAAAACGAATTCGGCTTCACCGTATCCCTTAACACCAAAGAAGTTGATAGCGATAATTAAGACGTAGAAAATGGCGACCCAAGCAACAGAGTTGATAGTGGAGTTCCAGTAACCAATAGTGATCGAAGCAGCAACCAATTCTAATGGCAAGATAACTAACCATTGTAAAGCGTAATTCCAGGCCATGGCGAAACCCCATGACGGATGGATAAATCTAGTGTTATAAGTAACGAAGGCACCAGACACTGGGAAAGCAATGGCTAATTCACCCAATGCTTGCACAGTGGCATACATCATGGTACCAACCAAAAGCCAACCAATCAAGACGGCAGCTGGACCACCAGAAGACAAAGCACCACCGGAACCGACGAATAAACCAGTACCAATGGATCCACCAATGGCAATCATTTGTAAATGTCTGTTCTTCAAGGATCTGGACAATGGAGAGTTAGCAGTGACAATAGCAGCCCTCTCAACCTCGGACAAATTCGGGTCGATATTCAATTCGACCATATCATATCTTCTGAAAGAATCCTTGAATTTTTCCCATCCACCCATGGGCTCCCTCTTTGATGGCTCCTCGTAAACAAGACCGTCGCCCTTGTCAAGGGAGCTATCTTTCGTTCTTATGTAGTTCAATTCTTTTTCGGGCATGGTTGTGTAAGACTATTACGCTATTAAAGTCAATGGGAGAACAAGCCAGCTCATCTGGGAAATACAACAGAATATATAGTGTCCACCCCAGATAAAGTTTCAGCCAGAAGAAACTATACATACATGAAGTAGCGATTGTGCAGCCACCAAGACGAAATGCGGCGTAATCTTAATTCGATGCATCAATGATTACTCTCATCTAAGCCGGTTCAATTAGTCTTGTCTGGTGCTATAATGATAGGGTCCATTCCACGCCTGAGACCACATCTTTGAGACTTCTATGGCACTATCAACTCCACAGTAATCTGTAGGCTGCAACACATCTCCCGCTAAACTAGTGTGTTTTTTGACATGATTGCAATCACTTACCCTACTGCTTAATGCATGTATACCATTTGGCAACAATAGGCATAACCATATTACAATGGCGGAGACAAATGGTGCCTCGCGCCTTACAATTATATCAAAGGATGACATTTTGGGATCAGATACTGCTTTTCGGTGACCGGGAGTGTTTGGCTGGTTGGCTGCGATGATTGAACTGAAACAACATAATTGTGTTATGTTCGATGAAAGCGACTTGGACAGCTCTTCTCTTCCGGTGTCCTTTCCGCCACATTTCATTCTCCCTCGTAACAGTGGTAATTAGGTACTTCCACGTCGTTTGTTTCGACATATACCCGTTTGACAGTCTAGATAATCTGATACCTATCACATGAGCCGATAAAGGTTGGCGCCGTTTGAAGTGGCTCACAGCGGTTATAATCCAATAAGATTACGCATGGCCAAAATCGGAGAGACAAACCCAAACCTTAATTCTCGTGATGATGCTCTCTGCGAGCGGCATGGTATGGTAAAAGTGGAATGGTTCCAAGGATTAGCTGAGACGGCCGTCTTGGCTCCTGGAGTCATATACGAGGCTTACAGGGTTCTTATAACACGATTCTTCGGTGTTTCTAATGTAATTCATTCGCTGTGCCGGATCCATCCAAATTTAGAGTTTTTTTCTTGGAAATAAGTACCTCTTTAGTGCAAGAAAAGAGATCGGATCAATGGCTCGGTTTTAGACGAGTGTTTATGTGTTCAGATTACCAAAACTTAACTCAACATGTGGCCCGAGATCGAATCGACGTTAATTCAAAAAAACGACCTAGACCTCGAGAAAGCCTTTTCCACATGGTGACGAAGCACTTGGTGTTAATATCGATCACCGCACGAAGAAAATATGTGGCGTGCGAAACTCACTTTTACCGCTATAAGCTCAGATCTATCAAGCTCTACAACAAGGTGGAGATAATTTGCGTCAACAAGAGCAAGCCTCGGTTGTTTGTTAGTTCCAGATGCTTATTCTTCGACGTCTTAGACGATCCTACAAGTCGATTTTCGTCCTCATAACCATCTTATATGTCATAAATCGCATCTCATCGCGTGTATCCCTATATGGAACATCTGTTCCTATCAAGTATATTTCCTCGGAGGTGCTAGATCTGACGCGTCGTAGCCAGGAGTTCCCGTATTCGACGGCAGATTTGGCTTATGTGCAATATGCAACCAGTATCAATTATCTATGCCAATGTCTCTTAAACTTCATCAAGCTCCGAAACACCTCCTCTGCTATTCCCAATCTCGTGATACTATACAGCTCGCGGATCAAAAAACGGATCCCCTCGCATTTTCTAAACCATGCCAAGGACCATTTCATAGAGTTACGAGAGGTGTATCCCATCTTCAGAGATTCGCTGGATACCACCTGGTCCGACTCGTTCACCAAGTTCCATATCTGGAACCAGGTGGATTTCAAGCGAATTGTCTATTTCGACTCGGATAGTATGATCATGGCGCATATGGATGAATTATTCCAAATTCCAAAAGATGTCAGATATGCCTCTCCGATCGCCTATTGGTTGGACGATCTCGTTGGAAATCAGTTGGTTTCGCCTGTGGATGTGTTGACGATTTCGGAAAAAGACAGACAAGAACAATATCAACGGGGGAATACAATTATCCCATTCGATGCCAAATTGGCTACACATGTGATGGTCATAGAGCCGGATGCGAAGGTGTTCGACAAATTGGTCTCGTTGGCCAATTGGAAGAGAAAGGACCAATTCGATATGGAGCTCATCAACAAATTTGTGCTGAGTAGATCAAATCAGGCAAAATTTGACTTGAATCCTGCAGTGATCCCTCATCAGCGTTATGGGATGCTCACCGGTGAGTTGCGGTCTTTGGATCACACAAGATTCATGACTGATGCCCCACATCTACATATTACAACATCGTTGGCTTATCAGGACTCTTCAGAAGAATACAAAATATCAGATTCGTACTGGAACCTTTGGGATACTACACAGATTATCAAGAGTGTGAAATTGGTGCATTTTTCAGACCATCCAATACCGAAGCCGTGGGTCAAACAAGACCCTTTGGCCGCTTATAGCCAATATAAGATTGGATGTGGAGCACAGGATGAGACCTGGGTCATCAAGCCAATGATGATCGATGATTGTGAGGCCGTTAAATGGTGGAATTACTTCTATGATGAGTTTGCTAAGAACTACCAAGAAACCTGCTGGATTGAGATCAAATGAAATTGTATATAGTGTTGATAGAGTCTATATTTGTTATATCATTTCCGTAGAAAAGCCGCGATCAAGCTTTCTCAGTTGGAGGATATTGGATCTGACAATCTGTTGGTAATGCGCATTCAAAACATCCTCTTTTATTAGTTTTAACTTTGGTTGTCTGTCAGTATTAATAATGTCATTATTCGTTATTTCTACCTCGAGTGTCTGTTGGTTATCTATAAGGTATTTTCCGTTAAATTTGGCAAATGCCTTCAAGTTGTTCTTAGCATCATGGAAAAGGATCTCTGCTCTCTGTTTGTTTCCGGATTTCTCGCCAAGTTTGATCAATTTCACGGGGGCCAAATCGTTCATAATCAACACCTGTTCTAGATCGAAGATGTTCATGTTGGATGGCAAATTCTTGATAATAGTCACAGACGGTTTGATGATGGACTTGAATGAGATCACATCGTCGCCTTTAAGATCCACTGGAGGTCTGCTGGGCTTTCCGTAATTGTGGAAGTTGATCGGCTCGGGTCTGTAATGTCTGTCGCTGTACGAGATGTGGGGAGATGGTTTTGGCTTGGATGATGTGGTGGTTCTTCTGTTATTCAATGCCAAGAATAGTTCATTTTTGCTTTCCGCATTCTTCTGGGAATCGAGTTTCTGGTTGAATGAGAGCGCTTTGAAGAGCGGGTTGATTTTCTCGTCTAAAGGCTTTGGCGCCTTGGATTCTTTTGGCGGACTAATAGTCGATTTGGGTCCCTTTGGAGTGTAAGTGTTATCAAGCAACGAAAACAAGGGATTATCTGAAGAAGGTTCGCGACGAAGTTCAGCTGTACGAACTCTTGGTCCAGCAGCATTGAGTCGTTTTCCGAGCTCATTCTCGGAGTTTATATGGGGATTATAGCGCTTTGGTGGCTCATAATGCATATTGCTACCAATCAAGTCAAAAAGAGGATTATTGGGATTAGTTGTTCTCGTTGGCTTGATGATTCGGGACCTACCACCTCTCTTACTAATGGAACTACCACCCCTCTTAACAACGGAATTTGGCGCGTATTTCTTGTTGACAAAATGCGTTTCTCTCATCTTATGTGGTAGAACTAATTATATTATTATTGGTTGTCTATACTATCACCATTTGTTTGGATTTTTTATTGATGTAGAGATGTTAAGATGGAACTGGCGAATGTGTTTGGTAAACACACGCCGAAGTTGCAACCGAAGCGAGAAGAAGGGGTGATGAATGATCGAGGGGAAAATAAGTGATGTGGTAAGATGAGAGAAGATGAAAGGATTTGAAGAGACAGAAATTGGCGTTTAAAGGGTGTTAATTCGTTTTTTGGGAGTGTTGGTACATGCGATGAGGAACGAGAATTAATGGGTGGCGGGTAACCCTTTAATAAAGATGGCGATTATAATTATAATTATATTTTTATTGTTATATTAGGTGATTATTTTTAAATAGGTGATCGTTTTTAAGTAGATAATTGTTTTCAGGTGATATTTGGTGTGTGAGGTGAAATAGGGTGGTTTGGCTGCTTAAGGTTATCGTATTCGTATCGACAAATATGCAGGGCTTTCTTAAAGTCGTATCATAATTTAAGGAATGAATATATAAAAGGAAAAGGAAAAGAAAGATTGAAGAATTGGAATGTGATTGAATATGTATATGAAGTAGAGTTCACATTAAGTGGTAGATTAAGTGGTATATTAAGTCGTAGTTGAATGGGGCGGCCAAGGATGAGAGAAAACAGAAAGTGCATTTTATATTTGAAATATCTAGAATAATACCAAGATTCAGGAAAATAAGACAAATCCCAATGCGAAATCATTATTGCAAATAGAAAACATCAACTGCAACTTGCAACTTGCAACCAGACGACTATATCGCCGGTAGAAGCACGTCAGTCAATAGCCGAGATTACAAGATAGAGATTCCCACGGCTTATTCACACAATCTCGGTTTATGTCGCATTCTAGCAAATAAACCCCTCGTCGTCTACTTTTTCTCTACAATTCATTCCATCCTTCGAGCCCTCTGTTGTGTCTAAAGCGCGGCCCCTCTGCACAGAAGCTAATCTCTGTAAAGTCCCACTTGTCTGAGAAACATGCGTCGTTCTAATTAATTTGTGTGTCAATATCCCTAGACCATGCCAGATTGTCTATCGCCATCCCTTGCAATTCTAAACGGGATTACACGAGACCATTGCCCATTCTCTCTCCACACGGACCACCCACAGAGTGTGTGTGCCATGTATTCGAACACGAAAAACAAATCCGAGCTGGATCTGAACAACAAACAATTGCAAAGAGGCGATTAGACATTTATATTGCCAATCGATTTCGTTGACTTGCAAATTAATCCAATACATACCAACTGTTTTAATCATGCCTCTCTGTGGTGGATCTGCTAAACCAAGTGCGTATTGTTTCATCGACGCTGACGTTTGCCTTACTAACATCCAGTTCAAAGAAAGATTGTCATCTTGGGAGATGGTGCTTGTGGGAAGACATCGTTGTTGAACGTGTTCACCAGAGGCTATTTTCCACAGGTGTACGAGCCCACCGTGTTCGAGAATTACGTCCATGACATCTTCATCGACGGCCAATCCGTGCAATTGTCGTTGTGGGACACCGCGGGCCAAGAGGAATTCGACAGATTGAGATCCTTGTCGTATTCGGACACACATTGTATAATGTTGTGTTTCTCCATAGATTCTCCCGATTCGTTGGAGAACGTCCAATCCAAATGGGTCAGCGAGATCGCAGACCATTGTGAGGGTGTCAAATTGGTTCTTCTAGCCCTCAAATGCGACCTAAGAAACAACGAGGACGACAACGAGATGCTTGACGAGGATTTGAATAACGCCTCGTCCAACCTCAAGAGATTGATCCCGTACGACGAGGGTTTGGCGGTGGCCAAGAAAATCGGCGCGTTGAGATATTTGGAGTGTTCAGCCAAGAAGAATAGAGGTGTCAACGAGGCGTTCAGTGAGGCTGCTAGATGTGCTTTGAACGCCAGACCAATGGGTGCTAATGATGATACAGAGGGTTCCAAGGGTTGTATCATCATGTAGGATATTTCAAGGCATTTCAAAAATTCATCGTAATTCATTTGTTCTCAATGCATATTTTCCCATATTAATATCATTTACAATCATGCGCTTTTCAAAATGATAAGAGAAGGTAATGTCTTGAGATGTATAAGTACCCAGTATATGGACCATTAATTTTCGGAGTTGGTTGTGGATTCAAGATTTTATAATTTGATAATTGTTACTTTAAAAATATAGTTGTTGTAATATGGTTGTAATTGAGGATGAGGGATTATTCTCTTCGACGATTTCGTCCACTAGT
The DNA here is from genome assembly GCA_030573195.1 of Nothofagozyma chilensis. Lineage (NCBI taxonomy): Eukaryota > Fungi > Ascomycota > Pichiomycetes > Serinales > Cephaloascaceae > Nothofagozyma > Nothofagozyma chilensis. Next base: position 255,794 of record JAJMCV010000040.1, read on the forward strand.
CATAGGGGTTTTGGGGATTTCGTTCATTCTGGTATCGGGATTCTATCTTCGATCTTGCAAAGTTGATAAATGCGTTGACTTGTTGGTCAATATCAAGGGTACTGATTTAAAAGAGATGTTGAATTTATAAGCACTAGTTTCTACGTTTCACCACCTCAGAATCAAGAGCTTATTCTGGTCCTAACTTCTTCAACAATGGTATTTGAGATTGTCTGATATCTGGATCATATAATACTTCCATTGTCACTTAGATCCAGAGAAAGAGTCTTGGCATATCTACAATATTTAACGACAAAATATCGATTTTTTTCAGTTATGACCTTCAATTAATAAGAGGTTCTAGACTCGAGAGATTGAACCAGAAAGTTTCAGACTTCCTCAACATATTCAACGTGTGAGCTTACGCCCTTTCCTGATCTTATAGCAGAAATTGTATTTTCAAATTCATGCGGATCGTCTCCAAAGAGAGCAGTGACTTCCTCTAATGAGTATCCAAATGTCTCCGGGAAAAAAAAATAAACCACTGGCACCTCACAAGCCAAAATGCAACAAAAAACAATATAGTACTTCCATTCGATAGCATCCATTGCAACGGGATTAACAAATCCGTTATAAACACCGGTAATAAGACCCCCAATACCAAAAATATTAAGACCCTTTGCTCTCAATGAATATGACAATACCTCTGTCATATATAAAAACGGCAATCCATTCATTCCTATATCATATGAAAAATAATAGAAGAAAATCATGGCAATGACACCTTGACCCAATTTCTCGTCTTCAAAGTGCCTTTGCTGGTTGATAGCAGATAAAATTGTCCAAAGAATGTAGCAAAGCAACATTAACAGCGTGGATAATAAAAACATGTGTCTCCTCTTAAATCTGTAAGTTAAACAAGCGGCTGCGATAGAGATGGCAAAGTTATAAGACATCAATGCAACATTGATTTTCAACTGCTGTGTGGTCTCAGTAATTCCAATTGAATCCAACACCAAGTTAAGATAGTAACTGACTAAACCATTACCACTCATTTGCATCATCACTGCCATCCAGCAAACTATGAATATTCTTTTCCGATTTCCAGAGGTCCTTAAAAAGTCAATATATCTAGATTTGTTCTGAATCTTTTCCAACTCTATGGCTGTTTCTATTTCCATCACTTCAAAGTCAATCATGGTATTACCTTTCTCAGAAGTATCGCCTCCGATATGACACTTTCTGAGAACGGCTCTGGCCTCCTCCACCTTTCCTCTGGAAATCAAATATCTTGGACTTTCTGGGATAATCCAAATGAAGAGAATTTGAATTAGTGGTAAAAGACCCTGTAAATAAGATGGAATTTTCCATGAGTAGTGGGTTGTGATGTTTCTCGTGCCATATGTAACCACAGCTGCGACAATAGCACCAAGGTACCAAGCAACATTATACATAGAAGTACAAACAGACCTATGAGTTGGATATGCAATTTCAGAAATTAATGATGGCGATCCCACACCTGCAATGGTCCCTCCCAATCCTAGAACTATTCTAGCACCAAGGAAGAAACCATAGCTACCTGATACACCTTGTAAAATAGCCCCTAAAATAGCGAAACCTTCACCAATTAAAATACCCCATCTTCTGCCCCAACGATCATTTATCCAAGAAGCAACAACAGCTCCTGCAATGGAACCAAAAATCCCACCATTGGACAATAATCCCAATATTGCTCCTTTTGGTCTACCCATAGCAATTTTCCAACTTTCCAATGATTGCAACCCGTTAAGCATCGATCCATCATATCCAACAGTCGTAGATGTTAGGGTAATAAAAAATATAGCTGCATTTAATTTGAGCAAATGAGGAATCCTCCACCATGCTTTATCATAATTGATGGTTACTTCTTCAATGTCCACAAAGCTTCCTTCCTCTTCGTTCTCCTCCGCTTCAGGGGGGGATTCGCTGCTACTATCACTGTAATCCATGTTTATCACTGAACTAACTTCAGTAGACCCAGCCATTGTTCCAACTCTTATTGATTTCTGATGCCTTAATATCTTTCAACAGTCCTTGTCACAAGCGTATCCAAATGAAAAAATCATTATTTGGCATAACTAGACTACTACAGATGGAAAATATAGATATATATATTGGGACGCAAAGCCCTATAAAATCAAAAGCTTGGAGTTGTGCAACTCTACGAAGTTTAAGTTATGAGTCTCCTCGTTGCGGGATATCTATGAAACCAATGTCACGGTTTCGGGGAAAAATATCGATACCCTTAAACTCTAATGGCTTCCTTCACAATGGCGGGCTGCGGATGCATCCCATTTCCGATAAGAATAGGTGCACTCTCTGTTCTATTCCCCATAAACCTTAATTGCACCATCCCATTGAGCTTTGCTCCTCATCTGGTGACAGATACGTGCCCAAATTTTAAAGTCTCTTGTTATTTCGTGACAAACTTAAACATCTCCACTTTGGTTTGATTCCTAATTGGGGTGTATTTCTAATCAAGCTAACATGATAACTTGGCATTATGATGTTCACCAAATCATGTCCCAGATATTGGAAGATGAGGGGCTAGAATGATGAAGGAAATAAGCCGTTCAAAATTTTATCTCCTCGTTCTTATAGCACTTCCTGCAAATTTTTCTATGAGCAGTTGCCCTGAGAGCAAATAATGTAGTGATTTCCGTCAACCTTGTCTTCCTTGATGATGCCATATGTCTTAGATTTTCACACTCTCCACCGTTTTCAGCACACTATATTTGCCCTGCTCAACTGCTGTAAAGGGAGATACTTCTATAAGTCCCATCGGTTGCTGGAGATAAAAGAGCATCCTGCCAAACGCTCAAACATAATGTTTGTTTCTAATTAGATGATGATAATCTATGATCATCATTTTATGTTATCCCTCTCATTCTTTTTAGCTGGTGTTAGCCTAATTATATTGGCCCCACTAAGGTAGATGACATGCAGCGAGGGTCTCTCTTGCATTTGGAACGAAGAGAGCAAGCCTCGACTTCGTACTGAATCCCCAGCCACCTGCCCTTCTTGCATCTTCCCCTAGTTAAACTTTAGATTATAGGTGAAATTTGTAATAAATATAAGGAGTGGTTGGTTTTGCTTTGCAATATTGCTTACTCTCTAAGAAAAGTTTTTAAATTGGACTTATAAAGGATCAACGCTTGTCCTCAACATATTATATATTTTATGCGCTAGCTTAAATCTTCATTTCTAATATCTTAAATAGCTAGATACTAAAAGCTCAACATATCTCTCCCCTTCAATCAGACAAGCAGCATTTATACTTGGCAAATGTTCCCATCTGAAGTTCTTTCTTCTATCAACGATTGTTTGGCCTAATGCTATATCACTCTTTGTTTCGACAGCAACTTGAACGGACTCTGTTTTCATCAAGGTATGATCAATTGCATATGCTACAGCTAAAGAATCGATTAAAGCGCAATAATCGTTGAATCCTCTTTTTCTCCCAAAATCCAATACTCCTGTAATATACTTGGATGGAGCAGTTCCCTTCTCCTTCAATTTACGATAAGAGTCATCTCCTAATGCAATAGAAGGCTGTGTGAAAATATCGAGTCCAATAGCAACCAAATTAAACTTTCCATTGAAAACCAAGTCTGCTGCTTCTGGGTCAACGTAGATATTCCACTCGCTAACTGGGTTATCTCCCGTAGCATATAGGCCTTCAACGGCATTGAATCCATACGAACCACCAATAATCACCACTTCTTTTAATTTCTGGGGTAATTCTGGATCCTTAATTAAGGCTAGAGCAAGATTAGTCAAGGGACCTAAAGCTATAAAAGTAATTTCCTGAGGATACTTATTCACGGTATCGATTATCAAGTCTGATGCGTTCTTAGATTGAGGAAACCCTTTTGTTTGTGATTCTAATTCCGATAAATTGAGATCACCCAACCCATCTGTGCCATGGAAGAATGGATCTCTAGGATAATCCCTAACTAACGGCTTTTCTGGGCCCTGTCCCAATGGAATATCCTTCCGATTAATCATTGACAATACCTTCTGAGCATTCAAAGTGCATCTACTTGCAACCAAATTTCCCGACACGGTTGTGATAGCTTTCACATCCAAATTAGCTGAACTCTGGTCTTTGGAAGGAGCCAATGCTAAGAGTATTGCTGCAGAATCATCAATACCAGGGTCAGTATCAATGATTACCTTCTTCGCTCCAATGTTTTCAACTGTCATGTTCCGTTGAATCTTGAAAAATGACCAGATTGACACCAGGATTGGGATATTGTATCCATATATATAAAAGATAAGTGAGACTAAAACGCAGACTATGAGAATTCTAGATTATGGACTGCTGGGACCATTGTTCAATCATAATAGATCCCGCTGTGCTGCAGCATCACCACGGCTGATACGGCGGCATACCGGTCTGATAAGCAGCAGCCGCAGAAGTTAACGAGAATTTTTCGAATAACGGGGTGAACCGATAATGAAATGGTTCACAATAGTGATGGAAGAACAGAGTCATTTGTTAGGTTTTTTAAATGTATAACCCCTCATTTGTACTGTTTCAAACTGCCTTATTGCTTGTGTCTGCCTCACATACAACGGAGATTTGCAGCCATTTTTGATAGAGAATAAGCTGCTGGCTGCGTTAGGTATCATAGGTCCGAAAGATAGCCGAAAGGGAATCTTATCACTCGAAAGGTAAGATCAAACTATTCCAGCCTTTTTGTCTCCGTGGTGTATCAAGCAGACACCCACACTAGGCCCGCATTATAAAATTTGCTATAAATATTTCACATACTCTACTTCTTTTTTCTCAAATATTGTCCCATTAACAAAAAATACAACAATGAATGGAAGCGTTAATAGTAAGGCATTGATGGCAGTTGCCTTGTATACAGCCATAATGAACGGTTGTACCATGTGAGTTTAGCACTTTTGCCATGATAAATTATTAGAACAGAACTAACATTAACAGGGGTGTTGATCAAAGTTTGATGAGTAACTTGAATATCATGGATAACTTCGTGGGTTATTTCGATTTAGACTCAAACTGGATGGGTTTATTTTCTGCCGCAATTAATATTGGCTCGGTATTAGCTGGTGCTTATAGCGCTCAACTCTGCGACCATAAGAAAATAGGAAGAAAAGGTGGTATTTTAATTTCATCAATACTCACTATAATTGGTGTTATAATTCAAACAGCTGCTGTTAATAGAGCAATGTTCTTCATTGGAAGAATTTTTGTGGGCCAAGCTCTCGTGTTAAATTCTGTTGCCGCCCCAACGTATGTTTCTGAGTTGGTTATGGCTAAGGACCGTGGTTTGCTTTGCGGTCTTTATATGAGTGCTTGGTATTTTGCTGCTACCTTAACTGGTGCAATTGCTATTGGGATATATCAAGTTGACAACTCGTGGTCGTGGCGTGGACTTTCTCTTTTCCAACTCGCTCCCTCTCTATTGGCTCTTCCTATTTTGCCTTTTATCCCGGAATCACCAAGATTCTTGGTTTACACAGGAAGAGAGGATGAGGCTATGGATGTGTTAGCCAGATATCATGCTAATGGAAATAAAGACTCTGAGATCGTTCTCTTGGAATATGCTGAAATAAAGCAAGTGCTCTCATGGGAGGTTGAAAACAATACAGGGTGGTTAGACTTATTCAAAACAAAGGGGAACAGACGGAGACTAGCAATTGTTTGTTGTATGGGAATATTCTCTCAATTATCAGGTAGTAACATTGTGGGTACATATTTAGGTGTCTTCTTAGATAATGCTGGTGTGACCAAAGAAAGAACACAATTGATAATTAACCTTTGTTTGACCGTCGTGAATTTGGCAGCTGCAGTTTCTGGATCTTATTTGACTGAGCGTTGGGGGAGAAAAGCAATATTGGTGTGGTCAACTGTCTTGATGGCTGTGTGTCTCTTCTTGATGGGTGGATTGACAAAGTTGTACGGTGAAGGTGGAAATTCCAATGGAACAAATGGTTTGATTTTTTTGGCTTACCTATTCTCCGCGACATATGCTTTCTCCTACACTCCTCTATGTATCACATACTGCGTTGAGGTATTAAATTTTTCTATTCGTGCAAAAGGTATGGCAATTTCGCAAGCGGTGTGCTACGCTTTTGGGTTTCTCAATCAATACGCTATTCCAATTGGTATTGAAAAAATCGGATACAAATTTTATCTCGTCAATGGATGTTATAATGTTGCTCAGATTGCGGTAATGGTGTTATTGTTTGTTGAAATAAAAGGCTTGTCGTTGGAAGAGGTTGACGCAATATTCGATGGATCAGTTCATTATGCTGAAACCGAAATAGGAAAGGCGATTGATATTAAAGAAAAGCCGAGTGACTTAGAAAGTTCTGGCTCTGAAGTCGACCAGATTGTAATTGAATCAAAGAAATAACGTTTTATACATTTAATAGACTATCAATAATAGATCGTTGTAGCCTTGTTTTCAGAATTCCGCATAATTTTTGCTTACAAGAGAAGAGAATCATCATATGTCCTTTCATACATACATCTAATACACGCTAATCCACCTTTCATAATTTATATTTATATAGCTAGTAGTTCTTCGGCGGGCAAATCGGTATAACTTTAGCAAATGCGGCTTCGTCGTGTATGATTCACTTTGCAGCCACTTAGATAAGGAAACTAGCTTGGACCCTCGACCGACCATATCAACTTCAGAGGATACTAGAATGGCACCTGTTGATAACACATCAAGACATGATGAGAACCAAGATGTATCTGAAAATGTAATAAAAAGAAGAAAGAGGATGCCTGGAGGAAGGGCATCCGTTGCTTGTACCCAATGTCGGAAGATAAAAACTAGATGTCATCACACTTCTTATGGAATGCCATGTTTAAGATGTAAATCACTCAATTACGAATGTTCGCTAGTTGATACCAGTAGTATTGATCTATCGGATAATATGGTCACAGGTTCCTCCAATGTAGAGTTGAAATTAGACATAATTCAACGAGGAGTCCAAGAGATTCTATCCAAAATGAACCACACTATTTCCGAGGAGCAAATAAAAAAATCTGATATTGGATATTTGATCACAACGCCAGTAACAAAGCTGAATGAAATTTCTGATATAAGGGATGATCCTGTTACGCAGAGATTAGATCAGACATTTTATAACTCCACTCCTGTGCGAGATATTACTGAAACAGCATCTCTTCTAGATGTCCCGTTCTCACGAGAACTTGGTTTTGGAATAGTATCCCCACTTGAGACTGAAGATGGTTCCAACGATTTGATCGGTCTAAAGATTTTGGATGAAACAGTCGCTTTGAGTCTATTTGAAATTTGCTACCTTAATTATCGGTATTGGCCCTCTTTTGATGATAATGTTAATCCAAAAAGTTTGTTTCTACTAATACGAAATGAATCCCCTCTATTATTAGCAGTGTGTTGTTTGGTCGCTCTTCGTCATTATGAGGGGAGGGATATTAACACACAAAAGGTGAAGTTGGATCTCGTGAGATTGGTTTCAAGGGTGTTAAATGAATCTCTCCTAATGTTGCCAAAAAACAAATATGTTTTACAATCGCTTGCACTATTGACGGCACATGCATCTACATTATCTTATAAGGAAGTTTATTTTGACGCCTGGTATTTGTCGAGTTATGCCTTGTGTAATTTCATTACTAGGGAGATGAACATGAACATGTTTCAAATACAATATAAGAACCATCCTGAACGAATCAATAGCTTTAGGGTATGGAACAATTTGTGCTACGTTCATCTCAACCAGTGTATCGCAACTGGTAGACCGTGTATAATCGATGATTTGAGATTGGACCAATGTCGTGAAATACTAGACTTTCCTCTTGCGAATAATTTTGATGGCAGAATAGTTGCCAAATTGTCCATCTTATTAAGCTTATACAGCTCCTTATTGCTAAAGGAGGAGCTTTTTCTAACTGAAAGAGAATTGGGTGCTAGATGGAGTGATTGGAAGTATCTATATGAACAACAGCCAAATAACCAGTTTATAGAATTGACATATTGTTTCAGCAAATTGATGATCTACAGAAGGACGTTCTTAGAGGATTATTTTGAAGGTAAATCGTCAAATTTCTTTCAAGAGAGAAGCCCGATTACTCAGAAGCATGGCGAAGTGACAGAAAGATTGATTAGTGAATGTGTGGGGGTTCTAGAAATTGTGGGGTCTGCGATTGAATATGATGTGCTTCTTTATTCGCATGATTTCATGAAGTTCATAATTTCCTTTTCGTCTGTTCTTTTGGTGCAATTACTTAAAGTGGGCTTGGTAGAAAAAAGCAGAGTGAAGAATTGCGTTGACGAGATCCTTATGGTATTTGGCAGATTATCGAGCGATTATAACGATTCAGAGGATATTAATAAAGGTTTCTCGACTCTAATTGATTTATTTTCAAAACAAGTTTATGAAGTCGGCTGAGGCTTGCAATGAGCGATGTGTCAGAGCGAGTCATGTGATCATATAGCAGATTCTGCAGACCTTTCCGGTCTGAAGAAACACAACAAGGGCAATCAAAAACGTCCAAATATTTAATTAGGGCCCTGAAAAAACTACAGAAAATACATTGATGATCCTATTTGTGAAAAATCGCATTATATTCTATTTTGCGACTCGACTTCGCCCATGCTTCCACCCTTCCACCGCAACATCCGACCTGTCGGTCTTGTTTACATTGCATATCCCTTTTCGGTTTTTCACGCAGCATCTAAAATTAGAGTTTGAAACCTTAGATCGAGTAGATCATCAGTCTAGAAGTCCAGAACTCGAGGATTCCGACATTGATTTAGGGACTCATTTCTCCATTTAATTGTCAGCGAGATTTACATCGAGCACCGTTTTTCGCATTATCAAAATTATAAACCAAGATGTCTGATTTACCAAAATTGACTACTTCTACCACCTCATCCACCACCTCAACCTCATCAACCTCAACCTCATCCACCTCCACATCCACATCCAAATCCACTGGTACAGGTTTGCCTGGTTTATCCACCACTTCCACCTCGACCACTACAAGCACCGGTTTGCCGGCCTTGACCACCACCAGCACCTCCTCATCATCCACATTCACCGCACCCACCGTCACTGTCCCACCCTCCCATAACAACCCTTATATATACAGAACGACCGATCCAAATGGAACAGTGTTTATAGCCGTGGGTGCAGTTGTCGGTGGTATCTTCCTTGCATTCCTCATGTTGTACATGTGTGTCTCCTTTAGAGCCTCCAGATTGGCCAAGAGAACTAGTCAAAGAGACGAAAAGAGATATTTTGACAACCAAAATTCAACCACCTATAACGGCTATCATGCTCGTTCAGGCTCGAATCTTTACGAATACCAACCGTCGGTTACGAAATTGCCATTGTTATCACCTACAAGATCCGGTCATTTTGACGGCGGTGTTGGAACAGAGATTTCTACTTTATACAATGTTTCGGATGTGGGTATGGCCACCTCTAAGAACGACTTAACCAGAATGTTCATCTCGCCAACTGCTGAGGTCATGTCCCATAAGAAGAAGGTGTCCATGAGTAACCCCGTGATGTTGAATTCAAGTACGGTCAGCTTGCAACATCCTCGTAATTCGGTTATGATGCCAAGTATCTACGTCAACGATGATGCCACCGAGAGCGAATATTCTTCTGTTGCTCCGAGTCAATCTACTGCCCCAAAAACCAGAAATAACCCAAGAAAAACCGTCCCAAGTATGTATCTAGAATCCTTGATCGATGATGGTTCATTTGAAGAGAGATGAGGGTTTTGTTTTATTTAAGTAAGATGAGGCATTAAAAATTGATAATTCCAGTTTGTAGGTAACATGAAGAGACAGGCCTCATGTTTGGTCCACCGCTTGTTATTCATTTCTATAAAGTCTCAATTACTCCTTACGAAAAAGAAAAGCGATTTCCGACCCATTAAGGCAATTAAAACAATTGGTTCGTAGTACTCAAATTTCTTTATTAGAAAATCGAGCCCTCTGTATATTCCCTTCGTATTCGTTCCTGCCACATTGGGCCCTGGAAAAACGAACTCACAGCATCTACAGACGATATGTCACAACTAACACTAAGTCAAGAACATCTCAACGGTTGCATAATTCCACAGAAGTCGAATTAATAGACAATTCAGTGTGCCAATTACCCAATTTTTCGGCTATTTCGATTCCGTTCTTATCGAAATCTCACACCCTCTAAGAATGGATCATGAGTAAACAAAAGCCAGCGAGAAAATTACTATATCTGGTGATCCTAATTGGATTATTATGCTCATTAATAACTGTTTTCCAATTTCTTAAGCCACCCGTTGGACCCGAAAGATCCTCATGTCGTCCTGTATATATGTCCCCGGCTTATGGTAGAATCCATGGACTTGACGAGAAACACTCCAAATATGCTTCAAAATACTCCCTATATCTATATAGGGAACAAGGAAAGGATCCAATCCCCGATGGTGATAATTCCGTCAACACCTTGACTGGAATCCCTGTCTTGTTCATTCATGGAAATGCCGGCAGTTATAGACAAGCCAGATCGATAGCCTCTGAATGTGCGAATATATATCTGAACGAATTGAGAGACTCCAATAAACAACAATTTGACTTCTTTACGGCAGATTTCAATAACGAATTCAGTGCTTTTTCCGGTAAGACGCTATTGGACCAATCGAGCTATTGTAACGATGCCATACGGTTCATCTTGTCGTTGTACACGGGTCAAACCAATGCGCCGAGATCTGTTATCGTTATTGGACATTCTATGGGTGGAATTGTGTCCAGAATCATGGTGAGTTTGGACAATTACGAGCCCGACAGTATCAACACGATAATCACCTTGAGTTCTCCACATGCTTTCCCACCTATAGCCTTTGATGGAGACGTTAGAAGAGTGTATACCGCCACTGATGTATTCTGGAAATCGGGATTTTCCTTGCTCAAGACTAAAACTGACGATGTATACAAGATGGCGAAGGAGAGACTTCGGGATGTCACCTTGATTTCCTTGACAGGCGGTAATTTAGATACAACTTTACCTGCAGATTACACCACCCTATTTGGTCTTGTTCCAGAAACCCATGGATTCACAACTTATACATCGGGAATTTCTGGAGTCTGGTCTCCGATAGATCATTTGGCCATTGTATGGTGTGATCAATTGAGAAAGAAGATTGCTAGAACCTTATTCGAGATCACTGATCCTGAGAAGAGCTCTAAGACGTATCCCTTAGAGCAAAGAATGGGTATATTTAGAAGAGAGTTTTTAACTGGACTTGAAGAGAGTTCAGGTAGCCAATTGGATCTTGCTGATAAGCTTCATCTTAGAATAGGTGATCTGAAGATTAATCAGATGCAAGTGTTGAAAAGTAATCCTAAGATTCAATTGACGGAGTCGGTGAGATTCAATTTATTCAATATTTCCAATTATGACAAGCCCCAGTTTTCTATGCTTACCTCGCTTAGAATGAGCAAGCTTGACAGACTCGAGACAGTAGAACATTCATCTGTTCTTTTATGTCGTAGGGCTCAATTTTCGGAAGAGAAAAATCAGAATATAATGGCATATGTCGCTGGATCAGAAAGCTTTAAAGATCTCGAATGCTTTGATGTTTATGACGAAGTCGATATAGTCCCAAGATCGTTTAGCTCAACAGAAAATTTGCAAGAATCTTCTCTAGGTGATGCGCATCGTCCATTTAGTATGCTAATACTTCCTTCAAAAAGATTACTGACATACGATGTGATGCTTGTTGTTGAATCTGCTAGAGATGTATATGATGATGACTTCTTGGTTGCTGAACTTTTATCTCAAGACGCTTCTCACCATAACATTGGTACAAAGTTACCTTCCTTGTTCGGGAATATAGGTAATTCAAAACTTTCAGCTGATGGCCCTTCTTGCAACTTTCTCACTGTTGATGGGGCTTGGAGCAGCTTGTTGGTTTATGATATAAAGTTAACATTGCCAAAAACGCTGTCTGGTCTTTATAGTACGTTTATCAGACAATCCAATGCTCTTGAAACCAAATACCATGTTAATGCTCGTCAAGGGATTCGCACATTTGCCTCAGGAATGGGCCCCTTTGTCCCTATCCCATCAGGGAAGAAGTCAATGGACTTGCTTATTTGGAGTGATGAGGGCACAGCCATTGATGTATATGTCTCTCTCAATTTGGTAGAAAGTCTAAAACTATTGGTTTTGAGATACAGATTATCAATTGTTTCATTCTGTCTTTTCGTGGTGTCTATCTGTCTTTATTTTCAGATGAGGCACCTTCAGGCAACAGGAACTTTTCCCAGTTTATTATTCGGTTTGCAAATGCTTTGTAGCCCCAAAATGCTCTTGGGCACTTTGTCGGTTATGAGTGTTTTGACTCCATTGTTGAAGATCGAGTTGGTCAACTCCATAATTAGATTTATAGATCCTGTTATTCACCAAGATTCAAATGAGTCTTTTGCACCTGTTTCTGGTGAATACATTAGCAACCAGCTCTTCTTAGGAATGGAAGAAAGCGATCTCTGGTTCATTGGGCCATTGTTCCTACTCATTTCGATAGCTGCAATTCTGATTGTTTATGCTATCCTCATCTTCATTGCCTTCATTCTTTCGTTCTCATTTAGATCTACAATCCAACTTTTGAAGAGAACAGGACTCCCGCACGATTTCGTTACAGCCGGTACCGAGGAAAAGCGTGATGGATATCCATACAGAAGGGCTATCGGAACCGGTCTTTTGCTTTTGTCAATTCCATTGTATATACCTTATCAACTAGCATATGTGATATGTGTTTGTACACAGGCGATCACATCTATTAAGTTGTGTTGTTCTCAAAAGTTAATAAACTTCCAAAGCACCAACTCATCAGAAAAAGCAGCAAAACTCCAAAGCATAGTTAACTTCAATATCTCATTGTTGATGCTAATGCTATGGACATTACCGATCAGCATTCCAACTGTGATTGTCTGGGCACATTCTATTGAGTGGAGAAACCATAACAATTTTTTACCAATTTTACCTATATTATTTGTCGTGGAGATGAATGCTAGAGGTACTGCATTACCAAAAGCCAAATTGTCATCGTTTCAAAAGTTTCTCAACTCCGCATTTATCTTATATATTGCATTTTACGCATTAATCTACGGAGTGCGTCATACTTTCTGGTTACATCATTTGGTCAATATTTATTTTGCATGGATATTGTATCTCTTCTATATCGGCTCATCAGATCAAGTCGGGCTGGGAAAAGAGTCAACTATCAAAGATGAATCCAAATTGAGCTGAAATAGCATACAACTACAATTTTCCCGAGTCTTAATGTATAACTGTTATCGTGTATATATTTTGTAAATCCCACTCTGTTTGCTACATCTGCACATTAACATAAGTACCGTGTATAAAAATCACATGTTCCCTGGAACAGTTGCCTCTCTGATAGTATGAGTAGTCCTTGCCATAAACTCGCCATCAAAGTCCGAAGTTACATCCTCTCTTGATCTGAACCATCCATCCTTATCATCGTCTTCATCAATAAGACTCATATCGTAGTTTCCGGCAGGACTTGTTGGACTATATTGACTTGCTTCAACGAATCTTCCTGGCGAAGATTCGAGGTCTGTATCTGACTTTGGAGAAGATTTTGATGTGTATTCACTATACTTGGTACTGGATGAATAATCTGTACTTGAAGAGTGTGTCTTACTTAAGTATGTGAGAGCGGATGAAGTAGGATTTGGGTTATTATTGGAAGAAGCTGCCCACATTGATGATAAAGGAAGCGAAAGTGCCGTCAACAATATTCCAATGGTGAGAATATAATCGTATTTAGCACTAAGGAGCTTGTAGTTGAGAATAACCAAAACGGAAGGGATAACCATGCTCTGGGTACTCATTATGAATAAGATATGGAAGACATCAAATTGCTTTAAACCAAGGAAACGTCTTGATCTAATTGCAAAAAATAATTTACAGACGAGTATAATACTCGCGACATTGATGGAAGCAGCAAAAAGAATCAATGGAAGATCTGTAACCCAACTACCTTCAAATCTCACTTGTCCTTCGAAAATACTTTGATAGCTTTTAACTGACTGGATGGTGAGATTAATGAATAATCCAACAACTGCACATCCTAGAGCTGCTGTGAAAGCTGTGAGCGCGTGCCCTAGTTTCTTGACTTCTGGAGATTGAAACATTATGTAAACTTGATACGAAATGGAGCATTCGATGGTTGCTACCAACAAGACGTAAACTGCGTTTGTAGCAGTTGTTATTCTGAATTTCTGTAAAGTTCCTGGGATCAATATTCCAGTCATATTATAACTTATTGATGCCAATGGACCATATAAGTAGGAGATGTATAGAGCTGCGTGGATTAAGACAAATAATAATGTCAACTGATTAAGAATAAATATTGGAGTCTTATGGTTTCTCGTTATTATCCAAAGTAACATTATTGTTATACCAGCACATCCTATGCTGCAACCATAAATGGCTAGATAATTGAAATTTTGATACATGAATTGATCAATTTCGCCAAATGATGCAGTTGCTTCACCCATAAAAGAGGTGTAATTGAATGAAATATCTCTAGGATCTAAATCCATAGTGGGAAATGAGTCAGTAGCAGACATAATTGTATATTTTAACAATAAAAAGTGCTGCCTGGGTTGGGAAGCAAAGCAGCATTTATAAATATCATGAGATATAAGATGAGGAAAAAAAGAAAACAATGCATATGTACCTCAGAAAAGTAAGAGCCTCATTAGAGAAACAATTGTGCATAAAAGAAACGTTTAATTTACCAAAAGAAGTAGATTGGTTTTGAATGTGGACTCGGAGTTTCCTAATTGGGGTGAGACAATGGAGATGAGGGAAGAAGCGAGCCAACAACCGCAAGTAGGACCCCATTCGAAATACGAGAATGCATATCAAACTGTAGAGAGTATTTATTTTAGTTAATTAATCATTCTTTCGATTTTCTTTTAATTTCTTCGGTTCTGAAATATAATTTACGTGTACGGTGTGAATAGATATGCTGCATTGGCTGCAAAATGAATTCGTAGATCGATGACAGGATAACAACCCATCGAGATGATCCAAAAACAACTACAAATTTCTTTGCGAAAATAAGCGTAATGATTAGCATTAGATAAATTATAAAATATCAAAAACATTAAAAAATAAACAAAGTTGCCTTCAGCCAGATTCGAACTGACGATCTCCTCATTACTAGTGAGGTGCCTTACCAACTTGGCCATGAGGGCTTTGATGCCCAAAATCCTTTTCACCCATATGTGAGCAAAAGAAAATGCTGTTTGGTTGGCGCACTTTAGAGAATTTTTCCAATCTTAGTCGAATATGAAAGGAATGAAAAAGAGATCAAGTTGTTGCCGAGAGCCGAATAAAGAGGACAAGAATAGCCAACATGCTTCCATTCACTTCCGTGTTTAGTAAGTCGAGAATGGTTGGCTTTCAGCCATTGAAAAATGCAATTCGTCACCAATCTGATGCGGTCAAGCCGTACGCAGTGATGAGTGTCTTACAACCGTCGAAGGGTTCTCTTCATTCCGTGAAAAGAGTCGGTAGAGGTCCGCAAAGTGGATTGGGTAAGACTTCTGGTAGAGGTCAGAAGGGTCAAAGGGCCAGAGGTAGTGTCAAAAACGGGTTCGAGGGTGGTCAAACACCTCTCTGGAAGAGATTTCCAAAGATCGGTTTCACCAACACGTTCTCCAAGGACTTCACCAAGATCAGTTTGGCTCGTATTCAGGATTTCTGGAAGATGGGAAGATTGAACTTAGAAGAGGGAGAGACCTTGACTATGCAAAAAATGAAGGAAATAGGCTTGATCTCCAGCTATATGGTTGATGGTGTTAAGCTCATGGGTACCAGTGAGGAATACACTTGTCCTATCAAAATTGAGACTGCTAAGGCAACCCATGAGGCCATTGCACAAATCGAGAAGGCCGGTGGAGAGTTCACTGCCGTCTATTTCTCTAGATTTGGCTTAAAGGTGCACATTAACCCAGAGAGATACATCAGAAAGAAGGGTTATTTGCCATTACAGGCTAGACCAACCATGAAAAGAGATATCAAGTTTTATTCAAACTTGGACAATAGAGGGTATTTGATTAAAAACGACGACGACTTGTTGAAGTTGATCGAGAAGGCCAAGACCCAATCACCTATCAGAAAACAGACCAAATCAGCCTTACAAGTTGAATTGGAAAACGCTTCAAACACACAAGTTAGTGGCTTTGCCAGCTCGGGAACTGTGCGTTTCTCAGATCTTTGAGAAAAATCATGTATATAAATGTATTTAAGAAATAGTTAACGAAATGTAGAATACGAATACTACAAGAAATCAATCTAAACCTGGTCATTACTCTGTGCTTTGGTGGATATCTGATCTATATCGCAATATACATTCATCAATTGGCTGATTATATTGGCGATCTCGTTCATGGTGAAGGCCTTCTTTTGCATTCGGAACTTATTTAGCGCAAATTTCGTCGAATTGAAGGTGAATTTGAACAATTGCGAATGATATTTATCACGTTGGTTTATATTTCTTTCGTTGAGCTTAATTCTAAACTCACCATTTATGAGATTTTCTATAGTTTTGTCCAATTTCTGGGTATCTTTGGGATTAATAGCAGTAGAAGACAAAGCCGTTTCCGGTTGTAAGGCTCTAGGACTGTCGATAAAGGCGTTAACTTGCGGTCTTAAGGACGTTGAACTAGATTTAGGACTAGAGGATTGTTTTCGTTTTGCTTCCAATGCCATTTGGTATCTTGCCTCGAAAACGTCCGCTTTTGATTCCAAGACATCCGATTTGATCTTTTGCGTTTCCAAGAAATGAGTGCCTTTATTCTCGACAATCGGTTTATCGAATAGCGAGAAATCGATGCCAATACATTTGAAGATCGAGACGGACTCGTCGAAGTAGATGACCAAATTTTCATCGTTTTTCAGCAATAACAAGCCAATTGAGCGGTAATTGTCGAATGCAAGCAAATTTCGGAAAAACATAAGCGACTCGACATTTTCCGTATAGACATCGGACGGTTTTCCTTGAATAAGATAGATGGGTAATAATTGATAATTGATGCAACGAATGAGGTCGAATTGGCCCTCGACCGGCGATTTCCCCACATCATCCACAAATTGGACACCATGGAGGATTTTTCCATCTATTACGATCTCGACCATCCTCGTGGCCAGTGAGATCGGAGGACATAACCTCGTTCGTGTTGCATTTAGCATGGCTTGGCCCACCAATGCCGTCGTGTCCCGACATCTCCAGTCTGACAGTTGATGTACCACAGGCGAAAAAATTGATAGCGCTAGACAGAACGAAGACAACGGCTGAACAAGAGGGCGGTAATAGATTAATAGACATGTCCATCTCAACCAAGGTGTACTCCGTGTCCAGGGTGTATGCCAATGTCAACGAAGAAAGACCCCAGGATTATTGGGATTACGAGAACCACAAGATCGAATGGGGCGACATCACCAATTATGAGATCATCAATAAGATAGGTCGTGGGAAGTATTCCGAGGTTTTCCAGGGATTGAACATCTTGAACGACTCCAAATGCGTCATCAAGGTGTTGAAGCCGGTCAAATTGAAGAAGATCTACAGAGAGGTGAAGATCTTGAAGAACTTGACCGGGGGGCCCAATGTGGTGGCCTTATTGGACATAGTCAGAGACTCGACGTCCAAAATCCCGGCCTTGGTGTTCGAAAAGGTCAATAACGTCGATTTCAGGGTGTTATACCCCAAGTTCGAGATCCCCGACATACAATTCTATTTCACCCAATTATTGATAGCCTTGGATTATTGTCATTCCATGGGCATCATCCATCGGGACGTCAAGCCGCAAAACATCATGATAGACCCTGTTTCCAAGAAATTGAGATTGATCGATTGGGGGTTGGCCGAGTTCTACCATCCGGGAATGGATTACAACGTGAGAGTGGCCTCGAGATACCATAAAGGTCCTGAATTGTTGATCAATTTGCAACAATACGATTATTCCTTGGATCTTTGGTCCGTGGGCGCCATGTTGGCGGCCATTGTGTTCAAGAAAGAGCCATTTTTCAGAGGAGACTCGAATAACGACCAATTGGTCAAAATAGCCCAGGTGTTGGGAACCGACGACCTCTACAAATACATTAATAAATACGGAATCACGTTGAGCAAGGAATACGATACCATTCTAGGCCAGTACCCCAGAAAGAAATGGAGCGAATACGTTGCTGACGGTAATAAGAAGTTGATAACAGATAACATGATCGACTTGATAGATTGTTTGTTGAAATACGACCATCAACAGAGATTGACGGCCAGAGAAACGATGAATCACAAGTTTTTCAAATGAGGGTGTTGTATTGTTTTGTATCGTTAGGTTTTCCGCTGTTCTGTTAAGTTCTTTTCAGTTCTCTTCTTTTTGTATTATGGCGTCCTTGGTGCTATTCTGCTTTGCTTTTATGGGAATATTGTGACAGAAGCCTTTTAATGAATTGCTTGGTTTGTGATGTATATAATTTTGAGAATTATTCTCGAGAGTTTTGTTAACAGATTGAGGAATGTGTTAGTATACAATGCCATATACTAATTTAATGACAGATATGAGATGTAGGATGGGAAGAATTGAAATGAACAATTGAGTAAATAACAGAGTGAACAATTGAATAAATAACAGAGTGAACAATTGAATAAATAATCAAAATGAACAATTGAATAAATAATCAAAATGAACAATTGAATAAAGAATCAAAATGAACAATTGAATAAAGAATCAAAATGAACAATTGAATAAAGAATCAAAATGAAAAATAGAATACACTAATTAAAATGAAAAATAAGAGATGTTTCATTAGATTTAATTAGACTTAATTAGACATTTTTTGCTTTTTTAATTTCTACCATTATTTTCGTTCTTGATATTACTATTATTAGAAGAAATCTTTTTTGGGGTGCATATATGGAAAATAGAGATAAAGACGAGAATGAATAGAGACAATCTCTCTATCTATTCACAATCAACAGGAATGGACCAATTCAATACCAAGATCTATTTAAAGAATGTGATTCCCCGGGATATATTTATTGTATTGTTTGACCCAGTCTTTTGGTTCCTGTCTAGACCAAGCAGTTTCCCGATAGAGACAAATTGACTGCTGCACAACGCGTCGAGTGGATACAGACGAGAGGGAAGGCAGGCAGGCCAGATTGATAAATATTTTAAACAGTGGCACAATGAGATGTCTCTGGCGACCAGATATTATTGCAGAGAGATAATTGATTTTTTGCAAGCCGGAGAAGAGCCACCACAATGAACTTCTCCGACCCCGACTGGATCAGAGTGCAGCATAAGACCTTCATCAGATGGATCAATAGTCAATTGGACACCCAATTGACCGATCTCTCGAAGGATCTCTGCGACGGGGTGCTTTTAGCACAATTGCTCAGTAAGAAGTCCGAGATCCACAACTTCAAGCCTGTGTATCTCAAGCCCAAGTTCAAGTTCCAGCATTACGAGAACTTGAACGAGGCCTTGGAGTCCTGCAAGTATCTCAACATCCCTCTTTCCAACATAGGAGCCGAGGACATTGCAGAGGGGAACTTGAAGTTGATCTTGGGGCTAGTATGGTCGATATTCGTTCATTTCACCGTGTCGGACTCGGTGATTATCAACTCGCAGGGGGCACGGTCCTTCAGCACCATTAAAGTGTCGCTCTTGAAATGGGTCAATTCGTTAACCATGAAGCACGACATCTCCATATCGAACTTCCACCAGGATTGGAACGATGGTATGGCCTTATGTGCGTTATTCTCGCATTACCAGCCGCAATTCAAGTTCCAGGATATCAATAAGCTGCAGATTCGAGCCAATCTTCAACATGTCATAGCGGAGGCTACCAGACTTGGGGTTCCGGAATTAGTTGATGTGGATGATTTCTTGTGCATCAATCCAGACGAAAAGAGTATCGTTGCTTATATCACTGAATGGTACAAATTCTTCGAAATGGGCGGTCTAGATAGAAAGAAGGCAGAACTGGAGAGTGTGAAGAAGGCCGAGGATTCTATCAAATGGGAAGGTGATCTGAAATCAGACAAGAAGAGAAAGAGCGCGATAGATCTGAACAAACTGAAATCAGATAATAAAAAGACTGATATTGTTCGTGATAAATCAGAAGCTGATAAGAAGAAGCCAGAAAGAAAGAATGAGATAATTCTTGATAAATCACAAAATGGCCTGGAATCGGAGAAGAAGAGTGATATTATTTCTATTAATTCATTAGAAAATGGCCTGAAGTCAGAGAAGAAGAGTGATATTATTTCTATTAATTCATTAGAAAATGGCCTGAAGTCAGAGAAGAAGAGTGATATTATTTCTATTAATTCATTAGAAAATGGCCTGAAGTCAGAGAATATTAAAAAGAGTGACATTGGTCCGATTAAGTCAGAAAATGACAAGAAGAGTGAAATAATACTTCAATCCTTGGAAAATGAGAAATCTGGAAATGATAAACAGAGTGACATCGTGCCTATTCAATCGTCAGAAAATATGCTGTCAAAAACCATAATAACAGGTCAGAAGAATCTAGACAAGGAGAGAGTATCTACCTCAGAGAGTAACTTGGATATCATACGCTCAGAGAATGAACTGAAACAAGCCATTGAGTCGCAAATTACTATACCTAAGTCTGACAGAACTATTGGATCAAATGAAATAGGAAACTTTGAGACTCAGGGGGTCAATGAAACCAGGAGTGTATCTGATGGGAAATTAAGTTCTAAACCAGAAGTCGATGGATACAACTCCAATAAGAAGGAAGCTACATCTCAATCATCGAATTTACAAGAAAGATCTGAAGATATAGGTTCTCATCTATTGGAAACTTCAACACAATTGTCGGATATACAGGAAAGTTCTAAGGATGATCAAAGTACTCCTACACCATCCGCTTCATCTCAACTGTCGAATTCGCAAGAAAGGATTAAGAATGCTATTTCTTCTACATCTGCCACTTCAACTAATGATACAACCTCTCGTTTATCGGTCAAAGCTTCAACTCAATTATCAGATTCGCTAGAAGAGTCTAATGATATAAGTACGTCTGAATTATTTGCTTCGTCACTCTCCAAATCACAAGAAACGTCCGAGGAAATAACTCTATTGACTCAACTATCGGGTTCAGAGAAAATTTCCAAGAATACATCTGCTCATTCACTGAGTACGAGCCAATTATCGAATTCACAAGAGAGTTTCAAGGATAAAAGTACTCCTATGTTGAAAGATTCAGACAGTACGAGAGTCTCTAATTTGAAGGAAATAATCATTTCTCAATCTAGGACCAATATTCAAGAACAAATCAAGGACAAGCTCCGGGACCCTTCCATATTCGTGGGAACTGACAATTCTGCAATACTCAATGAGCTCAATGACTCGCGTGCCGGCTCTCAATTGAATGTTGGTAACTCTATTCCTGCTTCCATCGAGACAAGCGAATCTTTAGATTCTAAAATCGTCGGTTCTATTCCTTCTTCCATTGAGATTACTACTTTAGATCCAGAATTATCTAATGAAATATCGAAGATTGATTCAAAACATAACCAAAAGGATATATCTCAAGATGAAGCTATGAGAATCACTCTGGATAGCAAGCATTCAGGAGAAAAAGCAACTACTTTTGATCCAAATTTTGAGTCTACAAAGAAACTGGATAAAGAACTTATTGGGACCAAGACTCATATAAGATCGAAGGAAACAAACGCCAGGGTAGAAAATAATACGGATGACCTCTTCAACTCGTTGGAAAGTTATTTGGAGGACTCTAAAGAAGACATAAAAGAGAAAATATCCTCTATCACTACGCATGAACCAGAGAAACTGCAATTGAAACAAACTGAGATTCAGAAGAGGGAGTTATCATCCTCTAGTGAATCGACACAGGGAACTCAGAGAGAAGAAGTTGACAAATCCGAGCCAATAATAGATCATGTTGATAGAAATCCAGTGCTTTCTCGATCCGTATTGGAGGATGCGAAGGAACTGCAAAATACCATAATTGAAGAGAAAAAGGAAAAGGAAAATCTTGGAAAAGTCTCCAAACCAGAACTAACTACTGGTACGATATCAACTAGGTTAGTGCAATTGGAAGATGAAAAGGCCACAGCACCAGATCATAATGATGTGAATCATGCGACTAGTATCACTGGTGTTGCTGACACTGATAGTACTGCTTATTTGCCTCTTGGAAAACGGAGCATCATTGATTCAGAATTGAAATTAACTGTTGAAGAGAAGAGGGATGTTGAAGAGAAGAGGGATGTTGAAGAGAAGAGGGATGTTGAAGAGAAGAGGGATGTTGAAGAGAAGAGAGCTGTTGAAGAAAAGAAAGCTGCGTTATCTTCAAATTCTAATATTGAAAATAAGCCACTCGACTCAGCACCATCTACCCTCACAAGAGGTGAAGTCACATCAAACAGAAGCACAATCTCTGAAATATCATTCTCTTCCGACATAGACAATGATTTAGCTAATTATGGAAGTAGCTCAAATCATAATCAAATTCAGGCCGCCCCTATCATTTTACCAAATATTAGACACGAGCGGGATAATACTGGAGTTCCAACTCTTTCCTCAGAGAAGCGTCAATTAATAGATAATTTCTTATCTAGCGATAGAAGTCTTGGGGATAGTACGTTATCTGGAACTGAGGAGGAGGCAAGTCCACAGACCTTTTCAACTGGGGATATTGAACGTGAAATTGATACTGTCGACCAGATGAGAAATAACCTCAGAGGTTCCGCATATAGCAATATAACCAACACGGAGTCAACGAACACTGGTTCTGTTGTTTCTCTGACCTTTGATGGTGTATCAGGATCTAGGACTTCCAGTACTATTGAAAGTTCGAATGCAGAAGGTGAGAATGTAATGGATAAATTTGGTTTTATTCCACGAGCATTTGAGAGGTCAAAGTCTCATACTCGTGAATCATCAGTTAGTATTAATGGCTTCAGAAAGTCACTTAGCAGCTCTCTATCAGTCGATACCGATGGTTCAAATAGCCAATATACAAATAGCAGCTCAGCCTCTCCATTTGCGCTGCCTGAATCTGAGAGTGGAAAGCTGGAAGACAAGAAGAAAAGAAGACCAACTGGACTCAAGGGGCTCAAGGGACTCAGAGCAATGATCCACATTATAGATACGGATCATCAGCCAAAAACTCCTGTTGACCAAACCCTCGAGAAGCTGATTAAGACTCTTTTGGAATCCAAATCTTTAATGAAGGGATATGAAATCAAGGTAAATACCTTCATCAAGAAGATTGCCAATGTCATTCGTGAATGGGAACAGCAGCTTAATTATATCGATTGTCTTTACGATGCTATCAAGCATGATTTGAGCGAATTGTCCAATCTCTTCAATGGCTCTGCCACTGCTGAAAATACCCAGTTTTTGGTCAATTTCCTGAGCTTTGTTGATTTTGCTACGAACTTATTCAAACAATTCTTCCACAACTATAAGATGAAGTTCAAGAAAGATATCATGACTGAGAAATTCCAGCTTGTTGAAATGTTTAACCAATTGAACAAATTCATTGGTGCCATCCATGGAAGACTGCCTCGTAGCACCTCATTCAGAGATTCTCTTCAAGAATCTGTGATGAATCAATACAGAACATTGATAGGAAAGGAGAACGATTACATTGAGCATGTGAATAAATCATTAGAACTGATCAAACGCTACACTTATCTTTCCAATGGAACCAGCATTAATTCATTATTAAGCATTATGGAAGATAATATTCGGACGTTCAATCTCCAAATTATTGTTAATTATGATTCTCTATCTATCGACGATAAAGATATTGTTTTGGATGAAGTGGACGATCTTCTTCAATTGGTCAAGCAGAAATTAGGCAACATCAAAAGCTTTGTGGGATTAGTGAACAAGTTGGAGACGATTGGAATTGATGGTACGGTGACAATAAATCGAATGTTATTGAGAAACACTATTGGGGAATTGGCCTACCAATTGGAGTTCTTAGAATCCCAGATCAGAAAGAAACGTAGGGCATTGATGACCCAACCTACAGAAGTCAAGAGTCTGGGATTACCAATAACCATGGTAATGGACAATATTACGGATTCCAAGGAATATGTCACATTGAAAGATTTCAAGAAATTGAATATCAATCAGAAGGTATTGTCCGAGTTTCTTCAGATATTGCCAAAATACGAAGAATCAGAGAAAGAGGATGAGATAGATGAGGAGCCAAGTGATCCCGACGTGTCTTCTGGCTCGACTGGCTCGATTTTTTCGTTCAATCTCATGGAGAAGATAAGATCGCCACTTGAACAAAAGTTCAAACATAATGTTTTAACCGAAGTTCCCACTAATTATGGCAATTTGTTGAGTGTTCCGGGGGGTCTGCAGACAATTAGAAAGGAGAAAAAAGAAGTGGGCGAAACAGAGACCAAATACGATTTGAAGAGATTTATTAGCGAAATGGGCTATTAAGGAGATTATAAAACTAAATATAATAATAGTATGATATAAAATATATAATGATTATGATGAATGGTGTGATAGTAATCTGGGGTTAGTCTCGACACGACCAAAATTTTTCACTGGCTAACAAGAAAGAGTTAAAGACCAGATGAGGGCTAATTTATAGGGGAAAGAGGCAGAAAGAAATAAAAGTAGAGAAGTATAAGATGTCACACATTGAAATGGAAGAGCCTTTGACCTCGACGGTTCGTCCCCGTAAGTATAAAGGCGATGATTGTGATGGGAGATTATATTAACAGTGAAAAGTTACAGATGCCATCATCACCATCCGCATAATTAAGTCGTTTCCCTTCAGAAACGTGAAGAATGTCATTTTGCGTGGTGTTGATTTGAAGACAACCACTGCGGGAGAATTATTAGCCCAGGTTCAAGCCAAGATCAACTCAGAGGGTGGTTTGAGACCCTACAGATCGGTCAAATACGATGCAGTCAAAGTGTACACTCATGCCCATGGGTCCAAGACCATGAACTTGGTCATCAATATGGAACACGACGAGGATTGGATCTTGGATCTTGAGAGCACCAAATCGCTCTACGAATTTGGTGTCGAGAACGAGACCGAGTTGAGTGTGTTCAATCTCAACGATTACGAGGAATACAAGAAGAATCCAGAAGAAAAATGGTAATTGGTAATAAAGGGAAAATTTCATCGATGGAAAGATGCAAGATACAAGGATCGAAGAATTCCCAGGAAATCTTGCGAATGGAGACGACAAAGACCTTAAAAACGGATATATCGCAACTCCATGGAATCTGTATCAACTTCTTTAGCATCTATAGATATATATAATATCTTACTTTATAAAAATGCATACAATATCTTTAGCGTCTACTAAAATCACAGCCTTCACAACTTGTAACTACACCACATAACTCTTTAAACTTTATTTCAAACTTTATAAAAATTATATTCATGAAATCTTGTCTGTTTCCATTCGAAAACAGATTTAAAATGACAAAATAAATAAACAAAACATTGTAGCATTCCTTAGAATAATGAGAAGACCGGGGTCTTCATGAAAGGGGATTTGGGGATGGTAAGGTAATTTTATGTATGATATGAATAATTATTTATCTTGAAATCATTTTCTTGGTGGAGTGTACTTGTACTTTCTAGACTTGATTGGAATCCACTTGAATCTCTTGACAGCAACGGAGAGAGCCCATAATGAGGTCAAGACAATAAGAGCCTTCAAACCCATTCTCTTTCTGTCGTCGTGTTCTGGTTCAGAGGTCCAGTTCAAGAAAGTGGTGACATCCTTGGCCATTTGGGAGGTGGTGGCTGGGGTACCATCTTCGTATTCGACCAAACCGTCGAACAAAACTCTACCCATGGCAATAGCACCACCTGGGAAGTAAGGGTTGTAGTTGGAGCCAACAGGCAAAACAACACCTGCTGGAGGCTCTTCTGGATAACCGGTCAATAAGGAGAAGATGTAATCACAGGCACCGTGTCTGGCCTTGACGATCAAGGACAAATCAGGTGGTAAGGCACCTTGGTTGGCGGCTCTGGCGGCCTGTTCGTTGGCGTAAGGACCTGGGATGTAATCGGCCAACTTACCTGGTCTCTTTCTTGGGTTACCCTCGTCATCTGGTTCGTCGTCGTATTCAAGCTCTTCGGCAAGGGCTCTGGCTTCACTGTTGGTGTGGGAGACACCGACCAATTCTCTCCAGGCGATTCTGTCCAAGGAGTGACAAGCGGCACAGACCTCTCTGTAGACGAGGAAACCTCTTCTGATGGAGGCATGGTCGAAGGAGTCGAACATACCAGAATGGGACCAACCGTAGGCTGGGGGATGTAAACCGTGTTCAGCGGCGGTCATGGCCGAGGCGGTGGTGGAGTCTTTGTATAATAAATAGGAGGCAGACAAACCAATGGCACCAACGGAACCGGCAATGATGTTCTTCAACATTGGCGACACTGGTTCCGCTTTGGCAGAGGAAGAAAATGCTCTCTGGATAGTTAGTACGGATGGAGTTCCACGGGTCAATTGGGAAAAACTTACAGCATTGATATGCTTAATAGCACCGTTTATCGACTTAAACATCTTTCTATTCAAGTAAACCTGTCAACAAGCACACTCTAGTAAGCTTCGTTGGGTGGGTCTATTCAATGTGTTTCCAAATTTTCAGTTTTATTGTGTACCGAAAAATGCTTTAGGAATCCGCGGGTTTCTATTGGCTGGGAGGGGGAAAAGTGCGGTTGGGGCACGGAAGGTCGTGCGGCGGGATATTGGTTGTTGCAGTGTGGTAGTGGCGGTG